>JAEDXX010000104.1:0-367407 GCA_021725515.1 Epicauta chinensis | reverse complement strand
TTTTCTTTTATTCTATATTTTATTTTTTTTTATATTTTATTTTTTTTTCTTTTATTTTTTTTTATTTTATTTTATTTTCTTTTTTTTATATTTTATATATATTTTTCTTTTTTATATTTTATTTTATTTTTTTTTTCTTATCTTTTTTTATATATATTTTTTTTTATTTTTTTTCTCTATTTTATTTTATTTTTTTTTATCTATTTCTATTTTATTTTTTTTATTTTTTTTTATATTATTTTTTTTTATTTTTTTATTTTATTTTTTTTTCTTTTTTTTTATTTTTTTTTATTATTTTTTTTTATTTTTTTTTATTTTATTTTTTTTTATTTTTCTTTTTTTTTATTTTTTTTATTATATATTTTTTATATATATATTTTTATTTTTTTTTATATTTTTTTTATATCTATTTTTTATTATTTTTTTATCTTTTTTATTTTATTTTATTTTTTTTATTTTTTTTTATTTTATTTTATTTCTTATTTTTTTTTTTTTATTTTATATATATTATTTTTTTTTATATTTTTTTTTATATTTATTATATTTCTCTTTTTTTATTTTTTATTTTTTTTTATTTTTTTTTATTTTTTTATATTTTTTTATTTTTTTTTATATTTTTTTATTTTTCTTTTTTATATTTTTTTTTATTTTTTTTTATATTTTATATTATATTTATATTTTCTTTTATATTTTATTTTTTTTTCTTTATATTTTTTTTTATTTTATTTTTCTATATTTTTTTTTATTTATTTTTATTTTATTTTATTTTTCTTTTATTTTTATCTATATTTTATTATTTATTTTCTTTTTTTATATTTTTATTTTATCTTTTCTATTTTCTTTTTTTTTATTTTATTTTATTATTTTTTTTTCTTTTATATTTTATTTTATTTCTTTTATTATATTTTTTATCTATTTTATTTTCTTTTTATCTTTTATCTTTTATTCTTTTCTTTTCTTTTCTTTTATATTTTTTTTTCTATCTTTTCTTTTATTTTATTTTATTTTCTTCTTATTTTTTTCTTTTCTTTTTTCTTTTCTTTTCTTTTTATCTTTTATTTTCTTTTATTTTCTTTTATTTTCTTTTATTTTCTTTTTTTTTCTTTTCTTTTCTTTTTTTTATTTTATTTTCTCTTATTTTTCTTTTCTTTATCTTTTATCTTTTCTCTTTTCTTT
The DNA here is from genome assembly GCA_021725515.1 of Epicauta chinensis. NCBI lineage: Eukaryota > Metazoa > Arthropoda > Insecta > Coleoptera > Meloidae > Epicauta > Epicauta chinensis. The sequence goes on along the minus strand of JAEDXX010000104.1, from coordinate 366,231 downwards.
TCTTTTATCTTTTCTATTTTTTTTCTTTCTCTTTTCTTTTCTTTTCTTTTTTTTTCTTTTTTTTTATTTTCTTCTTTTCTCTTTTTTTTTCTTTTCTTTTTTTATCTTTTCTTTTTTTATTTCTCTTTTCTTTTCTATCTCTTTTTTTTCTTTTCTCTTTTCTATTTTTTTCTTTTCTTTTATTTTATTTTCTTTTTTTTTCTTTTCTCTTTTCTTTTTTTTCTTTTCTTTTCTTTTCTTTTCTCTTTTTTTTTTCTTTTCTTTTTTTTCTTTTCTATTTTTTTTTCTCTTTTCTTTTCTCTTTCTTTTTTTTTATCTTTTATTTCTTTTCTTTTCTCTCTCTTTTTTTTTTTTTCTTTTTTTTTCTTTTTTTTTCTTTTTTTTTCTTTTCTTTTCTCTTCTTTTCTTTTCTTTTTTTTTCTTTTTTTTTCTTTTCTATTTTCTTTTTTTTTCTCTTTTCTTTTCTCTTTTCTTTTTTTTTTTTCTTTTTTTTTCTTTTCTTTTCTCTTTTTTTTTCTCTTTTCTTTCTTTTTTTTTCTTTTCTTCTTTTTTTTTCTTTTCTTTTCTTTTCTTTTCTCTTTTCTTTTTTTTTCTTTTTTTTTCTTTTCTTTTTTTTTCTTTTTTTTTTTTTTCTCTCTCTTTTCTCTTTTTTTCTTTTCTCTTTTTTTTTCTCTCTCTCTCTTTTTTTTTCTTTTTTTTTCTTTTTTTTTCTTTTCTCTTTTCTCTTTTTTTTTCTTTTCTTTTCTTTTCTTTTTTCTTTTTTTTTCTTTCTTTTTTTTCTTTTCTTTTTTCTTTTTTTTCTTTTTTTTTCTCTTTTCTTTTTTTTTCTTTTTTTTTCTTTTTTTTTCTTCTTTTCTTTTCTTTTTTTTTCTCTTTTTCTTTTTTTTTCTTCTTTTTTTTCTTTTTTCTTTCTGTCTCTTTTTCTTTTTCTTTCTCTTCTCTCTCTTTCCTTTTCTTACTTTCTCATCTCTTTTTTCTCCATTTGTTTTTTCTTCAGTTCTCTTTCTTTTCTTCCATTCTCTCTCTTCTTTTTCCTTCTTCCTTGTCTTTTTTCTGCAGTCTTTCTTGTCTTTTTCTTTCCTGTCCTTTTCTCTTCTTTTCTCCTTTTTTGTCATTTCTTCTTTCTTTTTTTTGTTTTTTCTCTCTCTCTTCTGTTTCTCTCACATGTCATTTTTCTTTTACTCTCTTTTTTCTCTCCTTTTGTTCTCTTTTTCTTTTTCTGTCTTTTTCTCTTTTATTCCTTCTCTTTTGCCAATTTTCTTTCTCTCACTCTCTTCTGTTTGCTTATAGGTTAATACTTATGCAGTTCAATGCATAGGTGTTCCCAAAGTCTTTAGTTTTTGATATTATAGAATATGAGATGAGACATTTAAAATATTAATAATAACAGTAATACTTGGCACATATTAAACATTTTTAGACGTCAAAATTATTCCTGTATTAAAATATAGGGACTTTTGAAGGGTTTAGTTGGTCAGCTGACATTTTTAATTTTCCAAATAATAATAGACTTTTCACAGCTAAATTGTCAAAACTTATGGTTACCTTCAAATTTTTTGCATGTGTCATAGTTTAGCTTTGATCGTTAGTTTTTTTCTTTGAATACCATCAAAGGAGATTCGTAATGAATGAAATCCTCATAGTTATTGCCAGGGCCGGGTTTAGCAAATCTGACCCTTCAAGCGACATTTATTTTGGCCCCAAAAAACGTTCCACAATAAAAATATAATTCCACTTTTTATTTTTAACGTGTTCGAACTTTAATACGCTGTTTAACCCCCTTAGGGGGCGAATTTTCAAAAATCATTGCTTGCGAAAAGTTATAATAGGCAAATTAATTGTGCCAATAATACGAAAACTATTTGGTTGATCCAAATACATCTCAAGCGCAAAAGAAAATGGTATTCCGACCTCAAATCCGTTCATCTCAAACGGATGGGCAAAGAGAAGCAAGTGAAAAGTATGACAATCAATATTATCAAAGCTACACTTTTAAAGAGAAAATTTGGAGAAGATGTATGTACATTTCACATGCATCACAGTGATTCCGACTCGAGTTTTTATACGTTTTGTAAATTTCATATTCCACTGAGACAATCGCTACAAATGTGTGGCTTAAATTTGGGAAATGTGTGCTTCTCGCTTGGATATTTACATGCGATGTGCTCACACATCGGCAAATCTGATTCATTCGTGTACAATAAAATGCTGTACATCCAAAGGCATTGCAACGCATGCCGGGTAACAGCTAGTGTATTTTAAAAAAAATAAAAACAAATAATAATTATAATTATATTGTTATTAAAAAGTAAATCAAAAATTGATAAAATAATATGTATTCCCTTTAAATGATGATTTATACCGTGTATCACTCTTACATACTCCATAACAACACTGTCTCGTTGTTCCTTTTTGTAGAGATAACATTATTATATTGGACCGAAAAAATTTATTTTCCAATTAATACACTTGTTTCTTTATTTTTTCTTACTTTGTTTTGAATGAATATAATTTATTTAATATTTGTTGACTTTAATTATTCATACACGGGTATTTTAACGTGCTTATTTCGAAAAACTGTACGAAAAAGATGGCTGAATCTGACGCATGCGCACAAAAAAATTTTACGATGAAAAGGTCTATAAATTATATATATAAAGTCTATAAATTTTCAATATAAAATTTCACTGTTCATGAATAATTAATGTTCGTATATTCAAATGAGGTATATTTTTAAAGGTTTACGTATTATTACTACTAGGCGACCTCAACATATCTGTTGTTGCTATCTAATACTCCTAACATTTATTAGAAATAAATCAATTTCAAGAAAGTTTTTTTTTTCTGTTTTCGATTTCACTAATAGACGTTTTCATCGTAAAATTTTTTTGTGCGCATGCGTCAAATTCAGCCATCTTTTTCGTACAGTTTTTCGAAATAAGCACGTTAAAATACCCGTGTGTGAATAATTAAAGTCAACAAATATTAAATAAATTATATTCATTCAATACAAAGTAAGAAAAAATAAAGAAATAAGTGTATTAATTGGAAAATAAGTCTTTTCGGTCGAATATAATAATGTTATCTTTACAAAAAGGAGCAATGAGACCCCAGGAAAAAAAAAGATCAGATCTGGCCAATTTTTTAGCTCTGATCATATATAGTTATACATAATCTTTTTCGTCGGCGATGGAAAAAAAAGGTCAGACCTGGCCAAATTTTAGCTCTGATCATTTGTAGTTGTATGTAATTAGATAAAATCTTTTTTCATCGGGTCTAACCTTTTTTTTTCATCGCCGATGAAAAACGATTATGTATAACTATACATACATGTATATGATCAGAGCTAAAAAATTGGCCAGATCTGATCTTTTTTTTCCTGGGACAGTGTTCTTATGGAGGATGTAAGAGTGATACACGGTATAAATCATCATTTAAATGGAATACATATCATTTTATCAATTTTTGATTTACTTTTTAATTACAATATAATTATAATTATTATTTGTTTTCATTTTTTTTATAATACATAATTACTGGTATACCTTACTCTCAATTAGGTCACCTTTTTCCCCTTTTTGTGGACGTCTATGACATTTCAACCACCTTTTTAATTATTCACAATTATGTGCTTTCACAAATTTATCAATCAGTGAAACATCATCCATGATTTTCTCGAATAAATGATTTGTTTGTACAGATAATATTGCTTTTACATACATTGTTGATCAAAACTGTACGAAACTTTTGAATTACCGCTATTTCAATATGGCGACTGCGCTTGCGCACATCACACGGTGAAAAGGTCTATTATCTTGGCGTTTTAGTACTTCTGACACACGCATGGTGGCGCGACAGCTTGACCCATTTCCCGTCATGCGTTGAAGGATTCGCATACCTTTTTCTATATTATTTTAATCAAATCGTTCCATATTTTTAAATTTTTCCCATAAGCATCAGCAATCCAGTTCTTATAGAGATCAGTGGCTGCGCCTAATTAGGCTCCACTTTAACTCGATCGTTAGCGATCTATTTTGCTTGATGTACTTGAAAATTGATACCTGAATCATAGATGGCGCTGCAATATTGAAAGGAGCAATTGTATTATGCGCTAGATTTAGGTAACATTTACGTCTATAACCTCAAATTCTAACTCTAGTCCAGCATTTTTTTTTCGTTGATGTACAATTAATCTCCAATTAGGTAATTTCAAAAAAGAATGTTTTCGATTTTAACGAAAACTAGTGGTATCAAGATTTTGGAAGACAAATTGTTAACTTTAACGTAAGATTAAATAAACCCTAGCGGTTTTGACGACAATTTTGATGATTGTTTAATGTTTGTTTTTAGAATTTCTTGTAATGTTGTTCGAGAGAAATTCACAAAACAATTACCAAAATTAAGGAATCCAGTGTGGTTTACACAGAAACAACGTAAAGTTAGTCGTTTGGCAATTATTTGTTGGAAAAATCCTAATTTAAGGTTGTTTTTTTTTCTCTAGGCAAAAGATGATGGTTTGACTGTAGAAAATAAAGAATTTATAAAAGAAGTCGTTCAAGATCGTTATTTTAATAATAATACAATTCAAACAACTACAAAGGATCTAATTGGTAATGTTGAATGGCATCCAAATGTACAACGTTCCGGTTTAATTGCACGCAAAATCGGTATTTATCCGTTGTGGTTGAAGAACGGCAAGAAAATCTCAACGACATTATTACAAGTATTAGATAATCATGTAATCAAATATTATCCACCTGAAGAGTTTAATCCACCACGTCAACATATTGGAAAGATTTATAATAGGAAAGGTTGTCTATTAATAGGTGCCGAAGCAGCAGATCCTTCGACTTTTACCAGAGAATATTGTGGCTTATTCAAAGATTCCGGTGTTATTCCAAAGAGGACATTAGGTCGATTTCTTGTTAGTTCTGATGCCGCTCTGCCACCAGGAACTTGTTTGAACGCTTTACATTTCCCTGTTGGTAGCTATGTGGATGTTAGAGGCAAAACGTTAATATTTTCTCTTTTATATTCTATTATATTTCGATTGATAATTGAACTGTTTATAGGAAAGCTCGTGGATTTCAAGGTGTAATGAAACGACATGGTTTCAGTGGTATGCCAGCATCGCATGGTGTTACGAAAACACATCGACGTCCTGGTAATATTGGTGGTGGTGGTGAGAAAGCACGTGTTTGGCCCGGCACAAAAATGCCAGGTTTTATGGGCAATCGATTTCGTACATTGAGAGGCTTGAAAGTATGGCGTATCAATACGAAATATAATGTACTATATGTGTCTGGTCCGAATATACCTGGTGAAACAAATTCAATTGTTTATATTTATGATAGTAAATTGTGGGAGAAACGGCCAAAACAACCAGTACCATTCCCAACGTATCTACAAACAGATGAGGAATTGCCAGAAGATTTATATGATGTTGAGGTGCATCAATTCAGTGAACCAACAATTGTATTCAATGAATAAAAAATTTATTTGACAATGTGTTTTTTTCTAATCGTACAAAAGAACGATCTTCCTTATCTTGTTTGTTTGTATTATAAGTTTTTCTATATTTCAAATATAAAAATTTCCTTCTTTTTAATAGCAGAAAAGCCGATTCGCAGCCAATAAAGAGCAGAGATGCAGTGCTTGAATTGGTGAGTCGATTTGTGTTTATTTCCCAAACATACACAAATTTATTGTGTTATGTATAAATAAATAATGCGTTAATAATTGTAGGTTGTCCAAAATCCAAATCGATTCTAATACTAGTTATAAATCAGTGCAATTCGTAAACTATTAATTAATTAATTACAATTGAAATCCGGTCTATAAAGGTCATTTCCTCGTTCATTGACACGTATAAATTGTCTAAAATTTGTTATAAGGAGCTTAGTCGTATATTAATGTTTTGAGATTGGTAAAGTGTCTGCTCCTCTATCAAGGAAGTTCTACGTTAGAAGGGAAATAAAAAAGCGATTGTTTTTCAACAAATAATTTTTACATTTACAAAAATTTCTTTTTCAACAAACATTTGAAATACATTTTAATATAATCGCAAAATTCAATCTATTTACAATATTATTTTAAAATTCTTTTTCTTCATATATTATAATGGTTATTAGTACTTTACATATGTATATATGAACCTATTGTTTTACAATGGTTTCATCTTTTGATAAATCATTCTGACTAACGTTTCGTGTAATTGATGCTTCAACATTGGTATTACGTTCTTCTTCTTCATCGATAATGCTAATATCTCTAATCGATGGTCGATGGCTACGACGCCAACCTTCCGGTACAACAGGTATCCTCGTTTTATTCAATAATCGTGGACCAGTTAATGTTATTAATATTGCACCAGTTGGAGCAGTCAGCATTATCGATAATATACATATAATTAAGATTTTATTAGCATACTCATGTTCTATACTGTCAATATTTACTAAGCCTAATGTAACCGGACCTAAAGCTGCCTAAAAAATTGATAAATGATATATTTCATTATTTGATTTAGAAATTTCTAAAATTGTTGGTAATTACCTGTACTGTTGCTTTTGCCATACAGGCGATTGAAACAAAGATTTTTTCTTTTAAATTCAATTTACAACGAATACTAGTTACTACAGTGACTAACATACGAATCACTGCGGCCGTTATTAAAATTGCAACAGCTATATAAACATCTGAACCATTCAATTGTTCGAATTTAATTTGAGCACCAGTAATACCGAATAGGATCGGCTCAAAAATCATCCAGAAAATTTCAAAAGCCGTCGCCGCAGGATTCTCTTCAATTTCCCAACCTTGTTTACACCAACAATAAATACTAACAAATGCGGCTGCAACACAACCCAATGGTCCAGCACCACCAAAACCAACTAAATCACTACCAAAAACAGCAACCAAACCACCAACTAATAGTAATAAGATACGTAATGGTACCATGAATGGATCATGACGTTCTGGTACAAAACTCGATATAATACCCCATATTAAACCGAATGCAATACCACCAATCACAGATATTGGTCCTTGGAGGATTTGCATTGTTAATGAATCATTTGAGAACATGATACTTTGAATTACACCGAAAAATGCAACTGATGCAGCATCATCAATACCAGATATTGCAATAATTAATGTTGGTATACCCTTTGCTACACCATAGCCTTTAACACGTAAACGAAATAAACATGGTACGATAACAGCAGGTGATACGGCCGCAACGATACTAGCTAATAATACAGCATAATCCCATGCGATACCCATTAAAAAATGACTCAGTATTGCTACAATTGCAGCCTCAACAAACCATGGTACTAATCCAATTTTTATTACGGTGAATTTTAATCGTTTTAAAGCGTGTGGATCTAAATCTAATCCAGCTCGGGTTAAAATAATCACAAGTGCTACTCGTCTGTAAAATCAAAAAGTTTCAATAGGTGATTAGTCATTTTGTTGTTGTTGTTGTAAGTACCTCAATTCCGATGTAATATGTGAAAATGATTCATCAATATCAACAATACCAACATTTTGTAGTAATAGACCAGTGAATAACATACCAATTAAAGGTGGTAATGTTACCAATTTAATTAACCATCCACCAAATTGGGCACAAACACATAGAACAATTAATTGAAATAATTTACCACCGGGTGCGGCTGTTTCACCAATAATCGAATATAAAATACACCATGATAATATAAAGATCAATCCTAATGCTATTAAACGTGAGAATTGACGATAAGTTGGACAAAATGGGTAAGGACAGACTTTTGGCCACATCACTGGTTGCCAAGACGGGTGTGCTTCCTGTTGGCGACACTTTAAACAAAATAGATACCACCATGATCTAAAATAACAGTAGAATAGGAAAAAAAAACACGAATGGTAAACAATTTTGATTTAATTCCCAACCTGTTATCAACATTATCGCCAGCTTCCGAATGTTGAGTTTTATTGGAACGTAACGATTCTGTTGTCGAGTGCTTTTTATATCTTGTATCACCATTAATTTGTCTGCCATTATCTGCAAAAAGGATCTCTTCAGACATTGTTGAGAACATGTAGGCATTCCGAATTTATCATAATTTTTTTTATCAAAAACAAGATTCCTTCATCTATCTATATAATGAATCAAAATTGGCTTGACTTTCAAAATTATAGGGGTATCAATTTTGGTGCAAGTTTAATATCCGTTGCATAATTTTATGCGGTCGATTTGAATTTATTTTCCATGAAAATTTTTTTTTGAAATAAATTCTCACAATGAAAGCAATAATTAAGTTGTTTTAATAAAAAGGATACAATTTATCAGTTGAACGAATGTTATTTATGGGTGTTATAAATTACAATTAAGGACAATAGTAATGGAAAATTTGATTGAGGCGCGCATGCCATCGCATATATGCCTAAATAATTGGAATAAACTAAATATAGTTGAATGAAAATGGAATGACTCAAATTTAATTAAAAAAAAAATACCTACCACTATGTCCTGATACACTCAAACTTTCTAATGCATGCATATTATACATTAGGCTTTTCTTGCGTGTGGGTCCAATTTCGGCATGTTCAGATGTTGATGAGACTTTTCGACTTCTTGGTGATTCATAGGCTAAATTATCATGACCATGTAGACCTTCAATTATACTAACTTTTCGATTATTACTATAATATGGATGTGGTTCTAGATAGGTCTGTGTTGCTGGTAGAGGTGCTGGTTCTGTGGATACAATGGGATCTTGATCGACCGACATTTTTGCTGGAAATTAAAAAAAAAACAACTCATTCAAGTCTGTAGTAGTAGCAATTTTATCTGAAGTGTAATTAACCTTTTTTTTTTGATAATATTGTCAATTGAATTGAATGCGATAAAATCAAAAATGTTAAAAATAGCGTCTGGACATTCGATTTTGTATTTTTGAGTACGTCATTGATTAGCAAGATCTCGTCGAACATATGATCAACTTGTAAAGTTATCTGTTTTTTTTCTTCTGTCTATCGAGTTTGAGCCTGTTCAGGTTGCCATCCCTACATGTATTTTTATTTTCAATATAAGCTATAAGAGAAAGTTTATAATAATCAGTGAAACATATCGAATACTTTTCACATTTTTCCATAGTTCGTTGCCATCTTTATAGTATTGCTCCAATTCGTAATAGACATGTTTGTGTAATTTTAACAAATATCTTGCTATTTCCTAAATATGATTATCTAATCTCTCGGGAATTTCGTTGGAAAAAAATAAGACACTTCATCAAATTAACGCAAACAAACCCAACAAATTGAATTGATAAAAAGTTATATGTCCATTTGAATTGTACTGAAAGTACTGTAATTCAGTAAAATAATTGAAATAAGAGGATTACTTCAATTGGTTTCAAGCATAACAACTCGACATATTGCAGAACATATCGACATATAGATTATTACGGAAATTCTTATCAGATAAGGAACCGTAGACTTTAAAAGTTTATTGTTATTAATAACGGTGCTGCGTTAATTATCGGACAGACTGTATATATACATATACATATAGGTATATTATAATAGTGCAATGACACAGAAAATTTCAAAGGATATACTGTTATGGTAATTGGCAAATCGATTTGTTATGAATAATTAATTAATTAAAAAAATAACAAATTATTAAACGAGCTGAATTTTAATGTTAAACAATTACAGTTATTATTATTATTATTATTCTTTTCTATTACTTTAATTTGTTTTGTTTTGGGTTTTTATTCCCAATTTTTCACTCAATCATAATTTCCTCAACAATAATAATGATTTTCTCACATTTTTTTGTTGTTGTGGATTAAAGAAAAAAATAATACAATAATCAGTTCAATTGATTATTTGTTTACTTTTCAAATCTTTAATAAATCACGTGAAATTCTCCATAAGTGGCACTTTATAAATGTTGAAATTGTACGAAAATAATTGACTTTTCTGGACATGTGATAGTATTTGAGATTAATTAGATTGTTTTGTTTTGTTCTATTTTTTTTTACAAAGGGGGTGGTTTTTTAAACGAAAAAAACAAATCGATAAAACTTTATAATTTATGTGGGGTAAAAACTGTTGATCTACAATTTTTTAAATATAGTACAAGTTGTATTGATTTTTTTAAATGTTAATTTTTTTAAATTTTCCAATAGATGAGAAATTTAAATTTACCTGCTACACAATTAAGAACAACTCATTATAATTCACTTGATTAAAATTATAATTCAAGAAGTCCTGATAAAAAATTCAACACTATGATTATATTATGGTTTGCCACAATTAATAATTTATTTAAATGTTTATATTATTTGTTTAATACACATTATTATTATTATTGAGTAGATCAATTGTTAAGTCGATTTATGATTTGATTGTACTTTTCTTGACATTGTTTGATTATCGAATGAATGTTGAGTATGTACAACATTACCTTTTATATTACTTTGCCGGTTATTGTTGTGAACAATCAGATTCACTCATAGATTTTAGATTTAAAACTTAGACTATCCTCTCACCTCATCATCATCATCATTATCATTTCAGTAGTAACTGATTTATACTAAACAAGTTTTCTCTTACCGGATTGCAATTTCGTATATGTAAAAGCTCTGCACAATCATTACGTCATCGATTGTCTTTTATTTATTACTATTATTATTATTATTATTATTATCCCTATTATTGTCTAGTTTGATAATAGAGAGAATCGTTGTTATTGGCATGTTTAGCTTATAATACAATCATTATTACAATGATTACCGTCATGTTTATATATCTCTTGTTAATTTATTGTTTCGCAGTACAGGTACACCTATCAATTTATTTGGCTTTCAAATCTCTCTCTCTCTCTCTCGCTCTTTTTATGTCTGATAAAAATAACATTTCTTTTATAGCATTTTTTTTGTGTTATACTACAGCGTTTACGAGTCGGTTAACTTGGAAAAAATAGATAGGTACTATAAAACAGGGGTGGCCAACATGTCGATCGCAAAGCCAATTTTGGTCGATCGCTCGCGATGTCTCTATTTAACTCAACTGGCAAGTGGTAGCTTCTTTTTATTATAACTAAAGGGCGGATATCTGCTCCAAGTTGGAGCAAGGCAAATTCTAGTCTCCTGACAAATTCGTATAGAGCGTATTGGCAAAAGCTGTTGTACCTGCATAATGTATCTTTTCTTGTGAAACGTTTCTCTCTACAAATAAAATCCGAACTATTCCGAAAGTAGAGAAGCAGTGGACCAGTTGAACTGCTACCGTGACATCGCGACGTTACGGCGAAAAAACAGGCGCCTAGTTGTACCGTATTTCTATGAATTTCTGGTCGCTCTCTCTCATTCTTTAAAGGACGACTCGTTAGGGGCAAGAAACAAAAAAAACAACAATTTTTGACAAAAATAAATTTAAAAAAAGTTCAAAATTTTAAACACATTTTTGTTGATTTGTTCTACGTGTCTTTTCTTATAAATTTATGTAAATACATGCATTAAAATTAAAACTAATTAAAAAACGAGAGAATTAAAGTAAACTGAGACTTTTGTATCTAATATGAATTATTTGTTAGACTGATTTTTGAGATAAAATAGGAATTTCAATTATATTTAAAAATTAACTAAAATGTAATACGAACAGGGAGATGTCCATTTGGTCATTTCAATACCCGGATTTGTATGGACATATCTAGTGAGACCACCCTTGCAAAACTCCTACAAGTGTATGGTTGTTTTCACACGACCGACCGATTATTGTAACAATTCGTTCAGTATTAATCGTACACTGTTGCAAGACGTTTAATATAAAATTAAATTTACGTATGATCCCCTGGATCTTATTGAATTAATTGAACAAATAATTCGTATATGGGACTTACAGTACCTCATTTTACTATTTACAGGAAGATTGGCGGCATTAAACAATAAACCTTAACAATGTTTTATATTATCGGCAAATTTCTAAGTAAGATTTGTTTCTGAAACTAATGTTATACAGTAGATATGAAAAATAACCGGACAATATATAGAAAAATAAAATAAAAAAGAAATGGAAAATACATTGATATACCTACCAATTGACCGTTTTTTGTGTTATATAAAATGTAAAAAAAAAGTATAGATGAATAATAGACAGTAACGGAAAATCGAGTGCCTAATGGATAATGGAGATTGTCTAATAATCTGAATAACGTTCAATTCTTACGGTGTGGTGCAGAATCGAAAAATAACTACGCCAATGGTGCATTTCGAGCGTTCTAATTCTACTGAAATGACCTTCAATCCGCCCTTTACTTATAACTTGAGTTAAGGACGGTAGTAAAGTCGGTGCGAAAATAATTCCTTTATAGTATTTTCATAGATATTTGGTCTGGTTTGATAATACCTTGTTCACGCTTCATTAGTTTTACAACTTAACCCCCAATAAAGTGGTTAGGGAACGACCGCACGGAGAAAGTTGGTCAGGGGTGTATTCAAAATAGTTAAAATGGGAATGAAATATCTAGATCTCTCTGGAAATATGAATTCTTTGTGGAATCTTTTAGTGGCTCCAGAAAGAATTAAAAAAAAAGATGTACATTATTTAATAACAGAACATATGATTTCAAAATAGGGTGGGGAGGGGGGACAACGTGGACCCTTTAAGGAAAAAATCATAATATCAATAATTTTTTTCAGGCGTTTACTTTTTTTTAGACCCTTGATACGTATTTAACGTTGTTATGCTGCGTCCATTAAAATTTAAAAAATCGTAAATTTGGGGCAATGTGGGCCTCCCAAAGAAAATTCATAATTGATATTTTCATTCTGAATTTTTATTTTTACAATTAATAAATATTCAAAAAGAGAATGGTCCTTTTTATCATTATATAAGAAATTTCAAAAAGGTTTACCCCAATATTTTCTGAAGCTTTGAAATTTTGAAGGGGCCCACTTTGCCCCTCCCTCCCTTATAAAATAAAAACTTTTTATTCAGGAACAATCAACGATAATTCACTTTCGTCATCAGTATCACTATCACTATCACTATCTGTGATTATAATTATTAATTCATTTTGCAAAAGTTACCAATCTTTCTACTAAGAGATTTCAAATATTTGAGTACGGTCCCTTATTCTACTTGCAACTACCTGCCTATCATAAATATCAATATCTGTCCCTTTGCGGTCAACGGTAGTAAGTACTTGCCTGAGGCGAGCCAAATATCTATGAAAGTACTATACCTAGGTTTCTAAAATGGTATGTCTTCACAAGATGTAACCTCGCGCCGGCCCTTCTCTAGGTACCTGTCTGTTTAGAAAAGTAAAAACGTTTTTATATTATACAATACAATGCACTTTCCTTAGTTCCATGCGAAGTTTAATTCCTCTTTTCTATGCACGTCATCCGTCTATATACGTCTCTATTGGAAAGTTAAAAGAATGTCAAATTGAAACATACATTTAACTATAAAGTTTAAATATAAATTAAAAGATAAAACTGTAAAAGCTAAATTAGAAGCGCTTAATAATCTTGTTGATAAATATAAATTTGGAGAAATAAGTAGAGTGCATTACTGCATATTTATACCTAGTTTATATTATAAGTGTTTTTTTATTAAACAGTACGTAATAAAACGTAATGTTTGTTTCTTTAGTATTGAAATCCTTTGTTTTCACATCAGATCTTTAATTTTAATTATGTCAGTAATAAGCAAATAAACAAAATTTGCTATGGTGTTGCCTCTTAACAATGGTTTGCTTTGGTGCCGAGTTTACCTATGGGATTAAAATCCGTGCGCCGAGTTTACATGTTCCTGTTATGTAGCAGGTAGATTTGGCGCCGAGTTTACGCCCGCCGTGTGTTAAATATCATTCAAACCTTTAGGCACTTTTGCGAGGTGTATCAGATGGTTTTATATTGTGTATGTGCTTGTAAAATAAGTCGGTAACTGGTGTAAGAATTAATTGAAGACTAATTGGTGAAGATACTAGGCAGCCGCATCGAGAATATCTCTTGTTTCGATATACGTTTTAAATTACAATAAATCGACCATAAGTCTACCGCGATACAATTTTTTTATGCTAAAAAGTAGATCTTCCGTATACGAAAGTTGGTCACCCTTGCATTAGGGGGTGTATTGAGAATGAACGGTTTAATCCTCTACTGCTTGGGTAGATTTACGATATTTTCGATTGCCTCCTACTGTTAGACAAATTCCTTTTATTGATTTAAACAAATAATGTACGTTTAAACATTATTCCATTGAATAACAATAACGAAGAGTACCTACTACAGAGTATTGTCCATCAATGCCAAGAAAGTTTGTCTCTCCTGCTTTACATTGAAGAAACTGCAAGATGATGAGCAAATAAAATTTGAGGATGTAACTCAATTAACAGCCCCTTTATTGGCTGTATTTTTTTGATTTTACCACTTTTGCTGTGGTTGAAGGGTGAATTGGTTTTTTTTTTGTTAATAATAATTTGTAAAAGAGTAGTGTTGTGGGCTTGGATATTATGGCCCGGCTTATATATTATATTAAATTAAATTAAATACTCATCCACCTTTCCTACAATAAGATTTTATTTGCAACTTATCTCGACCGAAGTCGATGGTATTCTGCTGTCCGTTTTAAAACTACCCTTAAAACTAAACACTTTATAAAGCTACCTGCTGCTCTACACAACAGTAGATTTGATACTCAAAATGGTAAATTTGTTGATGAAAACTTGTTAAAATATTGCATAGTATTAAACAACTTCGCCTCGACATAAAAAAATTCAACGTTTCGGATTGTTCTTGTTAATTATAAAGTTTTTTTAAATTCCTTATTATACAACAACAAACAATGAGAGATCAGCGTCGGGGTTAATGAACGCTGTACTGAAAATGAACCCACTTAAATCTACTTTAATTGATTTAAAAAACTTCCATATGTTCACTCAATGCGGAATGTTAGCGTTGTAAGCGACATTTCATAGCGGTCAAGTTGAACTCGTTCCACTATATTTATTATAATTTGATTTATATTTTGATAAACATTCATTAATATGGGTATACTTATTTTTTCCATTAAAAATTATTCTTAATCTATATTCAGTGTGGATATAGTGTCGCCTTGAATAACTACAACACAAAAAAAATCCGGTATTATCTTGAAAATTTAGGTTGTTATTGACGACGTTTATCTGTTTTTTCAAATAATTTTCACCGTTTAGTCGAGAACTCGTAAAAATTTTTGTTGAAAAAACGTGATACCATTTAACATTAATTATTCGTATATACAAAAGTATACATTTCCAACAACCACGTGGTTTTTTTTTTTAATAGGCAATTGTGTTCAATCTTATTCTTTTTCGAGTCAATTACAATCACATGATAATTTAAATATTAATTGGATGCACACACTCAACTTACTTGTATTATTCGTTGATGATGAGATTCGGATTGTTGGTGGTTTAAGACAATTCTTTGCCATTTTTTTGTTTGTTTTTGTCTGGTACAATTTAGAAAAAAATATCGTTTTATCTTGATAAAATTTTAAAAAGTTTGGAACATTTTTTTCGATTGATTCGAAGTTATATACTTTGAGTTTGAGATTTAAATAAATAAAATCATAAAAAAAAATAAAATCGCAAGATAAGAACTTGAGAGCTACGCTGATTTTACTCGACTTAACTGTATGTATTAGCCTTCCTACACCCTAAATATTTTCTCTGTGTAGTGGACAATTAATAAAAGTGTCGTTTATTACAATATTATTTGAGTCGGAAATTTGTGTTTAGATATGGTTATTTTGTTATATAAAGGCCAGTAGACTGTGAACGTGGTACTACTGACTTAATCCACTTATCAAAGGCAATTTGTACGACTTAAGTGTCTCACATAATCATAGATAGATGTGGTTTTCTGTTAAGGATGTTGTCGCGCACCTTCTGTGCTGACGTTTAAGCATCTTTTTTGGTATTCGTGTATTCGAGCTTACATGGATGGCAGTTATTTAATTTCTATAAATATCTCCCATACTTTTTAATAGGAGAAAAAAAACAATTAGAAAAGGTGATGTGTCCATTTCCTGTGTCATCACAGTGTAACTCTAGTTGGTATTTGAAGTAATGCATTTAGTAGAATTAAGATTGAGTCATTACAGAATTAGGTACTTTTATTTTATATAGATGTGGCAAAACAAATAGGTGTAAATGGTTGTGGATCTAAAATATATTATTTTTCTTTGAGCTCTTTGATTTTGCAAGACACAATATTTTTCTTAGTTTGCCTATTTTCTCTGCCATCACTGTATATATTTGGCCGGTCATTGAATTGTTGGATTGACTTCATAATTTTCAGTTAGTTGAATTCTCCTTTTTTTTAGCTCTATCAATTTATAACAAAAGAGTAATCTATTCTATTGCAATTGGTTTATGTTGTGTTTGTTGTTGCTCATTTATATTCTGGAAAATACAGGAAATAAATGATTTATAATTAATAATAAATTCAATAAATATTTTCTCAAAAAACAATAGTCGATTATTAACCATATGTTAATTTGCCAATTATGTATTTAACGAAAAAGAAATTATGTGTTAAATGGAATTTATTTATTGTATTTAAACGATTTAAGGTCTATTTAATTAAGATGATCGTTCAAATTGATATTATTTACATTTTTTTTATTATTATTATATGTTGGATAATTTCTAAATACGTAAATATAATGGAAATGAAGGTGTTAATAACATTATCAATTGCAATCTAAAATATTCAGTGTTAGTTGAGATATAGACTTATTATTCAATTAGTGTCTGGGGACAGCAGTACAAAGACTCCTACATCTATTAAATATCTTCTCATTTTACACAAACACGTGTATGTCTTCGAAGCCACCTCTTTTTTGTTTGCTCTTCGTCTAATTAATCATCTATTTAATTATCTAATTAATAAAGTCCAACAGAATAACCTGATTATTATCTCAGAGTATCAATATTTATTTGTTCTAATTTTAATTGTCTGATTAGATTAAAACACAGTATCTGTGTTGAAGTGGATGAAAGTTTCAAGGGTTGTTTCTACGTTCCTCTATGGTTTGTTTACTACGAAAGAATATGTGTCAATGCCAGTTAAACTGTAAATAATCGATTAATTGTTACAAATAGATAACGATTTGTTTTCTTTTTTTTTTGGGTTGTTTTTAACGTTCGGTATTAGGAGGATTATTGAAATGTTTAGGAGTTTTAAGGAACTATTTGAAAATAAAAAAAAAATACAACCGTCATATTTATTATTTAGTAAACAATTCATTTTTCACATCGATAAAGGATGTATTTTTATTTGTTTTATTACGTTAAGTATGATCCTTTAATGATATAAAAGTTAAAATCCTTTTCTTTTAAATAAAATAATCACCAGCACATAATTATTTTTTAGATCGAGTCTTTAAATCTTTGATTTTCGTTTTATATTCACAATCAGTTTAAATGGTGATGATGGATTTTTTTTATAAAATACAATTTCTTCAGGGGGCGTAAAATGAAAATTTTTGTAATTACTTATTAAATTTTATAAATATGCAATAATGATAGAGTAAACGAAAAGATGTAACAAAATTTATGGAATACAACATGCAATTGGTAGCATTATTTTAGTGGCAGTATAAAAATTGCATATTTACAATATATTTCAAATATACAGGCTGTTCTGTCTTTGTATAGTGCCATGGATGAGTATCTCACTTATTGGCCGTTATAAGGATGAATATAAAATAGAATTTTAAGAGTAACTTAGCTCAGTTTCGTATACCAATCTCAAATCCTCATTTAAAACACACACAAAACTAATGCGTAACAGTAGTAGGAAACTGCAGATAACGGAACGGAACCTTACCCTTTTAGTATTCGTGTAAAGGAAGTGTAAATGGCAAACTGTAGGTAGTTGTTGTAGTCATTGTCACAGTCTTCTATTTTATTTCCTGTCATCCTGAAGGCCTAGTTTGCCATGAAATTTAATGCTTTCAGGACTCGAAATGCATGCTCATAGTAACATAATGATACAAATATTGTTTATTCAACTCTCTGTTATATCAACAATCGAGAATTGTGGCGGATGATCGCGTTTAGATAAAACAAAAAATCAACTGCCAAACGAGATACTCATTGCTGGCCGAATTGGACGAGACACGATCACCTGTATAAAATTATATTGTTGATAATTTTTGGATTGTTTAAAAGAAAAGGACAATGATTGTCTGAAAATATAAAATTTGATTATTGTTAATTTCTCTTTGATCTTCTGGCTCTCTCTCAATTATCAACAATATAAAAAAAGTGATTTTTATATATTTAATATAGCACTGTTTATTCTAGATCTCATAAATGTGCTATAAATGTTGTTATTTTTATTGTTGTTTATTTTTATTGTTTTGTTTCAAATGCAAGCGGAATCAATTCTTAAAAATTACACCAACTCAATTCCCTGTTGTTGTTGTTATTCTTATTCTTATTATTATTATTGTTATTTTTATTATTATTATTACGAAACATTTCAGAATTTATTGAATTTAATGAAAATTAATAGGAATCAATGTTGTAGGTATTTTATGGTTTTACGTAAACGTTATTAGAAATAGATTTATGACAATCACAGTGCAATTAATTAGTTTTTCTTTTTGTCATTTAATATACTTATAAATGTTTATTTGTTTAAAAAAATCTCTATCAGATATGATTTATTTTTTGATTTATAAATAATTGAAATTTTCTTCTTATTATTATTATAGTTATCATCATCATTATTATTATTGGTATTAATAGGAATTAATGACACTCAAACAGAGATTTCTTGGATTTGCACACGTTTCTTCATAGTTCCTGGTGTGGTCGGTGCACCATGTGGCCGCAATATACCCGTTTGATTGCACATCGATGCTGACGGTGGCGGCTGGCCTTTGGGCGGAGGCGGTGGTTCCGGTATACTCGGACTAATTACATTCGTTTTATCTTGATGTGTTAATGATGTCACATCTGGTGGTTGTTGGTACTTTATTGGTGGTAGTTGTTGTTGATGCATGGCACTGATACTGTGTCGTTTAGCTGGCGGCGGTGATGATTTAAATTCTTGTAAGGGCAATTCAGTCATTTGTATGTCAGCTAATGTATTTGGACGTTTCTCACAACAGTATTCACCGATTCCACCCATATTGGTTGCTGATGCTGCTGTTGTTGTTGTTGTTGTGGTGGTGGTGGTTGTTGTTGATTTAAAACTACCACCAATACGATTGATCTCATAACTCTTGCTCCATTCATAATTGTGGGCTTCAATGTTTTTGTCAAAGTTTTCACCTGCAATCGAAAATTTTCCACATCGATTAATTATAAACAATTTGAGCGAAATTTTCGAACAAACTTTAACGTTTCGTTTGTTGTTGTTTTTTAAAAATATTTTGTTATGATTTACAAACCAGATGAACTGCTGCAACTGCCGGCTTCCGCTAATTCCTCATTTTTCTTCTTCTTACTCCTACTCCTATCACGTTGATGATAAATACCAGCGAATATAACAATATTGAGTAATAATAAGAAACAACCAACGGCAATTGTTACAGTTAATGCAGTCGTATAACTCTGATAATGACTTGAGGCCAATTTTCTTAAAAGATTATTATTGTTCCTTGTTATACTTGGTATGATGATTGTTGTATTTGGTGGACATTCCGTTGTAGTTGCTTGAAGGGCAGTATCAGATTTCGGTGGTGGTGGTGGTGATAGTCCAGCCGATGATGATGATGATATCGTAGCAGGTTGGGCACGTACTGTTGTCACTGGGGGAGCGATTACGTGGATTAAAGGTGGTGGTTTCTTTGACTGGGGACGGATTAATCCTAAAATAGATCGAAACAATGCTCAAAATTTGTGCGTTGCCGTAAATTACTGCGACATTCGCATGTAACTAATTATGTTATGTGGAAGTGGAAGCTATTGTTTGCGTGATACACGTTAGACTAAAACAATTGTAAATAGTTTTAGAGACTTGATTCTTTGTTAATTAATGATTAGATCACAGTTAAATTGCTTCCCAACTTGTTTAGTTTAAACTTTAGATAGTTACAAGATTTGATGGAATTTACTTTGAATTTATGACTCTTAATCCACTTCATATTCATCATTCAGCGTACTTTAATTTTATTTTGTTGCCATTAAACGATCAAGTAATTTGTGTACGCGTGTGTGTGTATTTACCCTCGTAATATTGATCCTCGTCCTCTTGGAAATGATGGTGTCGCATTGAGATTTCATCACCTTCACCGGGCCGATGTAGTTGCGGTATAAGATTCAACCATAGGGACATTTTATGTCCCCTGTAGTGGTTCCTCATTTCCGGACGGTTTCCTGCAACATCCATCCCCAAAAACCATCAATGTGTGGGTGGATTGGTTGGATGGTAAGAGAAAAGTATGTAGATTATATCTTACGTATAATAATTTCTTGAGACAAGTTTGGTTCAATATAATGCATAGAAATGGGAATACTTACCGGGGAGAAATCTCGTTAAAAATTTCTGCAAGATAACGAATGTGTGTATGTGAGAGTGAGTAAGAAAGAGATAGATAGAGGCGTCATTGAAAACGGCTATTAATAATATGTGGCAATATTCTATCAGACGAAGTACAGTTTCAAGTTGCGAAATTAAACTGGGAACTTCCTCGTAAATCATGTTAATTAAAAGTGGGTTCTAAAATATCATTTTGATAAGATTAATGAATTTGTAGAATTATATGTGACTTTGTCCCCTTGAATTTATATTATTTTTGTTCACTAAAACTTTCAGTGTTACCAAAATCCTTTTGGATTTAATTACCAATATCGCGTATTGAAGAAATAAATGGAAACTGTAAGCATTCATATTGATGATGTTGGAAGAATTCTAGACAGGTTTAATAATAACATTTCGCGCATTTCTTACTTGCCATGATTAATGGGCCAAAGCAGCTCCTTGTTACCGTGGGTTATTCAATTAAAATCTAACCCAGATGTCCTTAGTTACAGTTGGATCTGTTGGACGACTTTTTTTCTATTAGAATAAATGTTGAGTACTTTATCTTAATTGTGTGGAGGTTCTGTTACGGTTTTTTTTTCTTTCCTTTTTTTTTGTGTCAAGGGTGTGAGATAAAATACGATAAGAAAACTGTACAGATTTTAAGACTCTGATTTACCTAATTCTAAATACAGTTGATTGATGGTATCGTACGTGTCCCAATATGGTGTGTTCATTTGTTGTTCTTCATGTTCTTTCTGTGCATTCTTTGCTTCTGAAGCGGATGCATTCGGTACAGCACCATTTGGATCTCTAAAAGAATATTATTAAAATTTGATAAGATAAGGGAATAGATATTTTATTAGCATCATTTTTATATTTAAGGAACTCAATTTATATTTACATTGATAGTACATTTCGTTAACGTGCTTTTATTGAACGTAAAAATAATGTTCCTTTACGACTGAATAAAAAAAAACAACAAGCAGATTTTGTCATTGTATAACTTTAGAACTTTTTCTCTAGCTTGTTTAAATTGTAAATTACTAGAATTAATTCAACGCTTACAATTAGAGTAATCTACAAAAAAAAAACAGTTGAATTTTACCATCGGGATTTGGATGTAAATTCAACAAAAACCCATATGGGTGTATTATTATCGAATTTTTCTTAGTTTTTTAATTACTAAGAAGATGGGAGATTCAATTTTTGTGTAAATGTATCTGCGATATTTAATAATTTCTCTGAGATTATTGTACAGTTGATTGGCTCTCTGAGTTTTCTAGATAGCTACTTGAGAGAATATAATGAAACAAGGGAGGTAAAATATCCTTGAACATTGTTAATGACATCACATCAGTTTTGCTTCAGGCATGCCGTTATCTATGAATTCTCTATTCGCTCTATTCTCACCACTTACGTCGTAGAATTTTGCATAGTTTTCGCCTTCATATTATCCAAGTATTTTCATACATAAATTTTCTGTATCTATCTTTACATTGTATACCTAAAATAAGTAGATTTGCCTTTAAAATTTTTCTTATTTCAACATAAGCTCTATGTTTTTATTCGCGAGTTTATTTAAATGATTGAAATAAAAGGAGTTGTAAAAAAATTTACGTGCTTTATTAATTAGAAACCAACAAGAGTCGTCGCAGTAATCAGCTTCTATTTGAGATAACCTTTATGATAAATTGCTGATAGTGTAGTAATGGTACTAAAAGATAAGGCGATCGTATCCAACATAAATATTATGTAGGGGTCTTTGGTTGGTCGCCATCCTATGATCTCAAATCACATCTTTTATGAGCAGTTTACGTTTCGTCGTCGTGTACTTTTCAGAGCAACGATTCGGAAATTCACTTTTAAATATTCAATAAGTAATCGTGTATTAATCGAAATGTGATTAAATCTACCGTTTTCTGTTCATGAAAACCTGATTAATTGAATTTTTCATCATCAACGTAATATTCGAGATGAAAAGCTCTATTTCTCTTGATTAACTTACTTATCTTCGGTTTTCTTTTTTCCGTTTTTTTTTGGGCTGGGGAGCAATCTTTGAAATATTACTATATATAGATAAAGTATGAGAAATGCACTGTTTTGATTGTTACCAATTTACGTCGATAAGTCCGTGACGGTGAGATTAAATCCCAATTAATGAAAAAAGTCAAACTACTGTTGCAATTTTTTTTTATAATCGTTTGATAATCGGGTATCTTTTTATGTAAAAGTCATTTCCTTTAGAGGTATCAAGTTTGAAGTTTTTTTGATAAACAAGAAGCCAAATCGATAGTTGAATTGCACCACACTACTATATAATGTTTTTTTTGTGGCAATTTTGCTTGTCGCGTTCGCTCTCGTTTTTCTTTTTCTTTTTTTTTTAATTTGTCTGAGTCTGAGAAAATTGAATATAGAAATAGAACTAGGAATGTATTTTATTCGTGTCTTTTCTGCTTAAAATATGAGTAAAGTTTACCGTTTACGTTAGCTGTTTACACAAATATTGGCGAGAAACTCATTTTAATCTATTTGATGTAGAAAATAAATCAATAAATCCTATTTCGTATTTGAAATACTTTTTACGTATAGAAATTGCTATCATTTTGTCGAAATTTATGTATATTTACTGTGTGTTTTGGCAATATTGGAATGTCAAAAATCATCTGAGTTTGCTTTTATTTAATGTTATCATCAATCTTTGTAGAAGGCTTTTAGAGTCGGTTTTTTTCTCTTGTAAAGCTCTCTTGTTCGTTGAATTCGCTTTTATAATTGCCAGATTGTAATTTATTGCCATTTACTGTTTTGCATCTTTACATTAATTAGTTTTCCTTGTTCACTTTTGAAATTATTTGATAGTTGGAGACGTATCGATTCAAAAACACACACAAACAAACACAAAAGAAACTTACCCTTTTCTAGCGAAATTGCTAATGTAATGGATGAGTGTTTTTGAGATGACGATATCACCATGTGTATAGTTGTGTGGAAAAAATTGCCCACCACCTATCAATGGCAAACCAAGCACATAAGGCAAATCTTCACCACGTACACTACCACTTCTCTAGAATCAATAATAACAATAAAAACTTATTTGACTGAATTTGAAACGTGAAGTATTCGATAATGCAAGAATTATGTTAATTGTACCGTTGCAATTCTCGGTGAACAAAAGCAATATATTGATGATGATGATGATGATGATAAAAAAACCGCTGACACACCACAGAAAGATACAGAGAATAATGCACATTTGGTGGATGCGCCGGGCGACTTATTAAGCATGATTCAAGATAAAAAATAGAGTGTGAGAATCACAGTTCAGTTTTATTGTCACTCATATTACAGTCGGGCCTAGATAATTGATTACAATTTCAGTGATCCTGTGGATTGTGCTGGCATAGCCTCCATAGACATTATTCATCGGTTACGGTGAATACAACCAGAAGCAATTAAGACTCAGTAAACCGGAATCAACATAGTATTAATTACTGTAACAATTATTTGTATAACAAACCTAATATCATATATGATGAATTTAAATGTTTGTTTATTTTGTGTGTTTTTCGGTAAAACAAACTGCTACACAAAATGTTAGGTGCGCTCACAAATACTTTGATATTCTCTCTCTCGCTCTCTCTCTCTCTCTTAATAAAGCTTTGTATATGCAAAGGATATAGTAGTGTTGGACACATTTTGGTCATTGGAATGCTACGTATGCATATTTAACACAAGGGACCAATACTGTTGAATTACCATCTTTGATTTTAGATTAGAATACATTTTGGCGAACGATCGTCTTTAGATTGTTCAATGAATTAACAAACGGACGAGTCCTTGTTAGAGAAACATTAAAAGCTTGATGAGCCACAAATTTAAAAGTAGACAACTAGTTTATACGCACACATTATTCTGTTATTAATCATTAATTAAAAAAAAAGTTGTGAGATTTCAAGATTTATTATCAAAGTGCAGCTCTTAAAATGTTCCACTAGTGATTTTGTGACATCTATCGGCAAAAACTACTGACATGTTTTTCGGGTAATTTAAAACCGTGTTTTTTCGTTCTCTTAACGGCAAAGTCCAGCAAATCCATCGTCAATGATGAGGTGTTAATGTATAGAAAAAACGAGAGATTTCTCTGGTTGATCGTCACTAACACGTGCGAGTTACGTGACGTCTTTTGATCAACCACATAAGTCACGGACTTGATAATTTAACGATTTTATATGAAGGTGATAAATAGATGCTTTTCTCTTTCTAATTAGCTACTTGTATATAGAAAATTATTCATATTGCAAGATAATTGATATAAATTTCCTCTCAAAATACGATAAATTTTAAGCTTTTGTGTTTACTCTATTCATAAATTCATGAAAATCATTTCTATTGCGTGCATTTTACTTGTTAGGGATAATATTTGAAAATGATTATTTAAAACTAACTGCCTTTGAAGAAATTACAATTACAAAAGGAAAAAGTGAGCTTATTTCATATTTTTTTGTTCAATTTACGTTAGGTACAAAATAACTCCAATTTAAACCTGTTTATTAGTTTATGTGTTAATAAATTATATTTAGAGCAGCCTATCGACGGATGCAATTTATTTTTTGCTATTTTTATTTACGCTCTATTTCAACAACAAACGATAAATTTGTAAAGTATAAAAAATTTATGAATATTCACATATGTGTTTGATGCGTTACACTCTTTATATAATCTATATTACGTTTGAAATATTGAAAATCGTTGTATGTTTTAGGTACGGTAATAATTGAAAAATTATTTCAATACGTCCATTAAAAAATATTAATCGTTGTTTGCATAACATACGTACATACGCATACGTGTCAATAAAATAGTCGACTTTTTTTTCTCTCACAGTTAAATTATTTGTGATTTTAACTTACCATTGGAAAGTCTCTCTCTCCTGTTTGATGTTGGAAATGTAGAAAAAAAGTTTTACCACCTTTCATCGAATGCAAATAACCAATTCGTATAAGTGGAGCCGCTGTATGTCCGTCACTCAATACATCTAATATAGCATCACGTACACTTAATGGATTTTGGATGGGTTTCTCCCAATCGGTATATTCATTTTTTAATGTCGAAAATATCTCGTTTAAATGATAATAATATGAATTTCGAACATATGTCCTTAAAATACGATCACGTCTTGTCTCATTGAAGCCAAATTCTAAATCTTGCGCATTTAAATCCAGATACGATTCAGTACTTGTTAAACAAAATAATAGATCACGTTCAGGGAAATTCGCCAATTCATAACCGGCCGATGTTGCTATTGTTGCCGTACTACTACTACTACTACCACTATTACTGCTACTACTGCTGGTTGATGTTGTTGTTGTTGTTGGAGTACTGCTTGGATTTAATAGTATTGTACCATCAATGAATGGTGCAAAACCTGGTAGAAATCGTGGTGATTCCACTTTGATATTCAACAATTGATTCAATGGTTTTCGTCGTAGACACGGTGCTAAATCATCATCATGCAAGTCACCATGACAATTGGTCTGTTGGGCTACATTAAGTTTAACCGCCAGTGGATCACGCTGTAATGCCCAAGGGCTTAAACCTGAACCACTTAACAAGATGACCCGATGTAGTAGTTCTGAAACAAAAATTTTAAAAACAATCAACAACTCAACTACAAGTTATATAAATTAGTTTTCTTGTATTGTTGCTGGCATGTCATGATTTATTTCTTGTATGCAGACTGAGAAACTTTATGTACTCAATAATATAGTAGTGTATTGTTTATTGTGTTGATGCAGAATTTGCAATTAGAGATAGAATGGTTTATCTACAAATATTTATGCATACTGATGACGAACAATGAATGTTTTAGTTCAAATAATTTGTTCGCGTCCTTTCAAATCGTCCGTCTTTTCATTATTGCATTAACTCTTAATTACATGAAATGTTTATCAAACATTAAACAAAAGAAGCTTCCCAGCTAACTACATAATCTACAAACCATTATCAATCAATCTTTTGATTGATTTATTTGTATTTCTTTGTCGGAAATGTTTTCATGTAAATATAAAGTAATTGGAAGATTTTTTTTTATTCGATTCCGTCTTCTGCTTGAATCGAGACAGAATTCGAGTTAGATGAAAGATTGCAATATTTAAAATGGTCCAATTTATTGTTAAAAAACCAAAAAAAAAGCCAACATTATACGTCGTCGCTAATGTTTCGCAATGTGAACGAGTTGCCGGAACAAGATGGTTACAGTGTAACGGCTTGGAGCGAAAAGGTCCTCCTTCATGATTAAAGTGTAAAGTTGTTTGTTTTCAGAGTAGCATGACATGTTTCTGACATATTAAGAGACAAGTTTCAACGTGATTCGTATATTTTACACAATTTTACTAAATTTAATAATCATGTCGACATTTATTAATTTAATTTTTTTTTTCTATATTGCATTGTAATCAATCATTAATAATTGATAACATCATTTCGTCCATAAACAAATTTTCACATACAATTATTATTGTTGGTTATTGGATAGTTTTAAATGAAATAATAACTTCCATTTACCATATCGTACTGATTATATACATAAATATTTATAGGTATATTAGGTGGTATGTTAATATATTACATTGTTGTAAATAAGCTGTGGACGCCCTTCTATAGTAAATCTAATATAATGAAATTATCTCAATATTACAGTTGCAAATAATTTCTATTCAAGTCTGTATATGCTGCACATCAATCTTTCTTCTATCTAATTATAAATCGCTTGCTTCCTAGAGATTCATTCATGTGGTTGAATTTAAATCTTATAATTTCCAAACGTTTATCACAGTGCCGGTCCGAGAGGGAGGCAAGGGGGCATCTGCCCCAGGCGCAGAACCATTTAAATGTGAAGAATATTGGTGGTTTATCATACAAAGCATAGAAGAATAATTAAAGATTTCTATTATAAACTGTCTGTGCAATAAAATGGAGGATCTTAGAATTAACGATTCGAATTTCTTTGATTATCTCAAACAAATACAATTGTAATTGTGCGAATGTTTCGTTTTAAAACCCTGGTAATTCTTGTAATTTATCTCGTTAACATTGAGAAAGTGCTGATTGAAAAATTACATTCAACACTAATTAAGAATAACGAAATATTGCTTCAATTTTGGTTCAATTTGTAATTTACTCGAATTGTTCCATTATCTTACTGTTAAAATATAGTTCATCATCCATTTAGATTACCATTTTGGCTATATATACACACTATTTCTGTTGAATCGTCCAATTAAGATTTATCTTTACGTATTGTTAAAAACCGTTTTGTACCTTAACAGATTTGTGTGTGTGAAATAGTTTTCTATTGTATTCTTGTAGGAAAAAACACCCAACAACAACAACAAACGGCGGAGTAAAAGAAGAAAAAAACTTTACGATTGTTATAAAATTTGATTGTGAATTGGTTGAAAATAACCACCGTTTCTCTCTTGATAAAAATAAAATTTTATAACTCTCTATCTACTACTACATATACTATATAGAGAGAACCAAGAAAATGGTAATAGAAAGCTCTCGTCAGTTGACTAGTGATGAATAATAAGGTGCTGATGATATTCTACTGTCATATTGATGTGTGTGGAAACGGAGAAAAATGTACACAAGGGAACCATTATAGCATTACAGGAGAGATGCTTTTTGTATTCAGTGTCGGCGGAAAATAGGACAGCCGTATCAATAGTTAACGAGTTCATACAGATGTCATTTGACACTGTGAAACATGTGTATCTCTTCTTATCTACTATAACAGTAAATCCGTGTTATACAAACTAGATATTTTGTTATTGTTGTTGTTGTAGAGGATCGATTTTGATATTTGTAATCTCGCGTTCCTATTGTAAATTGCATTGTTAAGTTTAATTAGAATATAAAAATAATAAGAGATTACAGTATTTTTTTTCTTAAATCGATTTTCTCTCATAACTCTCTCCTCTATGAATTATTTTAAATGAAAGAGAGAAAGATAGAGTGTTTGTGTGTTGGTAGGAATGAATAGAGTCCCTTCAACTTAATTAAAAGCACTTGGAATTAATGAAAGAAGTAAGTGAGTCGGGTATTAAACAAAATATCAAAGTACTATAGAGAAACAACAATAACACTTTGGTGCAGTGTTAGACTACCTCAAGCTTTGTCCTTATTGCAACTGTAGTGGTATGATTATACGTGGTTTATTTCTAAAGTCGTCGTCTATCGTACAGTTTCCTTTGAAGTTGTATTAAAATTCTTCAGAACAAAGTAGTGATTTTTTTCAGCGCCAAAATGGGAGAGCATGGTATATATTCTTCTAATACTGGTGCCCATCCCCTCCCCCCCCGAGTCGAAATTTAGTGTGTCAATAACGTATCATAGCACATCAAAAGTGATAACTTGTGATGCGCTGTTGACACTCTAAATAAAATAGATCTATTATATTTAGCGTGTCAACAGCGTTTTAAAAATGCAGTTTTTTCCATTTTACAACTTGTGATGCGCTATTGATATCTAAAATTTGACAACTTTAAAATACTATTGACACCCTATCTATTATAAAAAAATTGGATGTCAATAGGTATTATTTCATATGAAATCTCGACTATTATAATAATCGATTTTGTCTTATCATTTATTTATCAAAATGAAACAAGTAACTTATGTCAAATATATGGGGGACAACTTCAGACGACCTTTTACCACTTTTACAGCTGCTTTGCAAGACAAACTACAAAGAATTCTAATAATTCAATTTTCATAATAATTGTATGGCTGGTTTCTGCTAATTACTATAATGTTTACGATAAGACTGTGGAATAATCACGTTTTATCGAATCAAAAATAAATAAACAATTGTCCAGGCGGTATTGTATATGATCAATGAGATTTTTTCTACCATTAAGAATTGAACTCACTGTGTTTTTTACACCTCATTGCACATTATTGGTAAATTACTTCAATCTCAGTATAGTCCGCCGTGCCACAATTTAGCCTACCTCCTCGGAAACAAGGTATGTATATTAATACCAACGACTTAAAACGTTGACGCCATCTATGGTAGTTTTACTAAAATTAACAAGAAACTCTTTTAACATGACCACTTTATAACTGTACTCTATTCAACAGCGAACAAAAGAAATGACAACTTTTACACCCTATTGATGCGCAAAATTTCTACTCGGGAATATTGACAACTTCGACTACTTGTTCAAATGCTATTGACACCCTATGAAATGCAATTGATACCCAAAATTTACTCTATCTAACAGAGAACAAAAGAAATGACAACTTTTACACCCTATTGATGCTCTAAATTTCGACTCGGGCCAGTTCTTGTCTATGTAGAAACTCCTGAAGCTGTCGGCTAATTGATGTCCATTTGGCCGAGTCCCTAATCTTCTTATAGTACTTTGGGAATTTACTGTTGTGAGATAAACTTATCAATAGATTTGTTGCAGTCTTCGTTAATTAATACAGACTTTCCGTTCATTATATTCAATTCACTCCCGATATTTTTGGACGTATGCAGAATTTGTGATGTCCAATTTAATGATAGTAGTCATCCCCTTTTTTGATTACCTAATTAGAAATTTCTATTCTGAATTTATTGGTCTCGAAGTCTAGACACGATGAAAGTTTTTGTGATATCAGCTCATTTGTGATATCTGACTAAAGAGACTGGATTCATGTCTAGTAACAAAACTTTAATAGATACTGGTTGGTTGGTGGTTATGTCAGTTGAACTAAAACTACAATCGCAGAGAACAGACAGATATACCAATTAAAATTTCAAATTTTCGTAACGGCTATATAATTGACAATTTCAAATCAACTTTCATCACCACACCGGCTCTATTCTATTGTTAAATTTTGTATGGCTGATTGTGATGTGAAGACAATAAAGTTGATTTTGTTTGAGAAAAGCTGTTGCTCTGTGTGGGTGTGTGGATTGTTTCTTTTTAAACGCCACCACTGTGTATTGTATTTGACGCTTTCATATTGTTAAGTTAACGTCATGCAGTCATCTATCTTTGTCATGTTTGCACTCCTACACTACCAAAATTTGTCAGTGCAAATTTCGATTTTAATCGATAAAACTCTACTGATTTTCCTAATATATACAATTTATTTGTTGCTTGTTACTCTTTTAAAATTCACTACATTTCAATTTTATGGTCTGTAAAACAAGATCTCGGTAATGTTTTCCTATCGTATTTTATTATTGTTTAGGGATTGGGGCATCTAACAGGAAAAATCTGTACTATTTATTACTTTCATCCGCCCTATAATCTGGCCCTTAATTAAATTTATTGTTAGTAGGTGGTGACCGTTTTTACCACACAAACACTGATTGCAACGGACAATTAAAGGTGATAGAAGAAGTTATCTAAAATCGGCAGAAAATACCTATCGACTAGATTCTACAAAATTCCATCGATCTCTAGAATTCTAGAGCGATGGATCGGTCGATCGATTGTTGTTTATATGGAGCCTTTTAGGATTGATAGAACCCAAACACTTTATATTCACAGAATCGTCAATCTTTGAGAAATATTGTACTTGTCAACTTCTAATGCTCCATTATTGCTAGTTCTACAAAGCCAAGTTGAATGGGTTGAAATAGACAAACTGTATGTTCGTTAAAATTGAAAGACTTCACATTATATGTGGTTGTTGTGAATAAATCCATGTCAATGTTGATGACTCTGCTTTTTCTGTCGTAAAAAAAGTGGCATCCAATATTTAGTTTTTCGGTGAATTTGTTTGTTATTGAATGTAAACGGATCGTAGAGTAGATTAAATTTAGAAAAAAATAAATGAAAAGCGTCAATGACAGCCAAATTATCGATATCATTTTGAATCTTCCACTGGCTTTTTGGAGCACTTTTCACCGCTGTTTTTTTTTATCATACCACATATACTACTTCTACGACGATCCGGGATATGTTGCATATATTGTTGACTTAAAATATAAAATCCATGACCCAAATACCGAATGCGTATTATTAAAAAATTGGATTCTATCTGTGAACTTTTTTCATAAACGATAAACAACAAGAAAGATATCAAGGAATGTTTCTTGAATCGTTTATATTAACTCTGTTCTGTCTTCATTCGTATTCGTCTTCATCATTCCATGTATTATAACGATAGAAAATTGTTAACTGCTTCGAAACACTTACATTTGTCACCCGACCGGATTTCCGGCTTGAGGTTATCCACATCAGGGGATGATTAAATGTGGTTTTTACTTCTTTCATAGAAAATCTATAATGTAACTCTTTATCAATTCTCTCTTTCTCTCTCTTTCTTTTTTCGATTTTTCTACACACGATCCAGAATTATTGGAAAGGACATATTTCTACACTTTATCTGGGTTGTGTATAAAAAGGCGTTAAACTACTCGTCTGATGCAATTTATCTGGAATGACAGTTGGAAAACCGATGCGGTTTTGTGGGTTATGGTGGAGAATTCCTTTAAATAACACAAAAAAATAAATAAAGATGTTGAAGAACATTTTATACTAGTTGTAGGAGCGCAAAAAGCCGCCGATAAAAATGTCATATTCTGAATGGTGGAAACCTGATTTGTGTTGGAAAATTGAAAATGAAAGCTTTCATCAACAATAAGACAAGAATTGCGGTTTAAATTTTCCTTTTTTTTTCATTTTTGGAAATGTTATTTTTATGAATGCAGATTGGAATATTTCCCAAGTTGATTTACAATGAAAAAATGTGAGTTTTCTTATTCTTCTTCTTCTATTCACTTCTAATCATTCGCTTTAAGGTAAAAGAATAGCGTAAGTGCTATAACAAATTCGTTTCGACTTCGTTAGTCTTCTTTTGTTAAAGTTTTTTTTATAGAGAATGAGAGCGAGAGAATACTGTTTGATTTCCAACAATGTTGCTATAGATAGGTGTAATTTATGGATTTATTAAAAATTTAAAGCTCTCCGCAGTATCTACGTATTAGGAAATCTGCACTCTTATGATACTACGTGTTCACCACGATTATCGCTATGGAATTTTCTATGAGCTTCACGCAATTTCTTTCAATTTAACCTTCAACCAATGCTTTCAAGCTAACAGACAAAGGAGTCACATTTACACAATATTATACATTCGGGGACACTAATGAATTAAATGTTAAAGTTGCGTAAATGACTAATATTGTACCACTGCTGTTGAACTAATGAAAGATTAGCTAAACCAGAAAAGTGTCATTCTTTAGGCTTGTGTTTGTCACAGATGTCAGCTTGTGCTATAAATTTTCTTTAATCCTTTTTGTGAAATTTCACTTTGCGGTTTCACAGTTTCTAGTTGTGTCTTGTTTTGTCTTTTCTGTTTCTTTTTTTTTGGCGCTTATTTATTGTTGCAAATATACAACAAATTGTCTTACACACATATAATTAACG
This sequence comes from Epicauta chinensis, assembly GCA_021725515.1. Taxonomy (NCBI): domain Eukaryota; kingdom Metazoa; phylum Arthropoda; class Insecta; order Coleoptera; family Meloidae; genus Epicauta; species Epicauta chinensis. The sequence goes on along the minus strand of JAEDXX010000104.1, from coordinate 333,278 downwards.
TAGCGTAATCAAAGCTGTTACATTTCCATTAATCTAGACAGTGTTGTAATTTAAGCGGTTTTAAACAGTAACACATAAATTTTGTACCATTCTGTAATATGCTTTGTATTATAAAGAAACCACTAACAGATGTGCTTGTTTATGGTTTGTCTTCAAATAAGCCAAACATGTCTCTCTGTGTTTCATATTTGTAAAAGATATGTCTACGAATAAATTCAACAGACAGCCGGTGAAGTAGCTTATAAGATAAGAGCGAATAGATCAGACTTATGAGGATTCAGTCAAAAGACCAGTCAATTTTAAAACACTTCTAGTATTTACTAATAAATTTAATTAATTTATTGTTTATATTTATCTTGTAATTGTAATTGGAATAAAATCAAATAGAATTTGTTTTGCAAAAGTAAATATCAATTGGTAATTGATTATGATTTGTTTTCGATCTATATATACCTTTGGCTACTGGTGATACGGCTATAAAGTTGACAAGGGCAGCACCAGTACTATGACCCATCAATGTGACCCTCTCGGGATCACCACCGAAAGCTGGCAAATTCTCTCTTAACCAATGCAGACCGGCTACTAAATCCATTAGGCCGAAATTCCCTTGTGCACTACCTTTTGTACCAGTTTTAAGAAAGCCTGTAACAGAAGGGATGTTGCTTTGAAAAAAAAAACAAACACCACACAAAAAAAGTAATAATCTTCCCTTCATTCCGTCTTGAATGAAACATTATTTAAAACGACATAGTTTTAAGCGTTTCTTTTTCTTCTTCTTTCGAATACTTCATCACGTATTTATAGAGGTTCATTGGGGACAAATAGATTCGTGTTGAACAGATTGCTTATTCTCTTTTTAATATTTCACAGAGGTTAATATTTGAGAAGCAATACGTTTTTGCTTCTTTGAAAAAATAACCCACTTTTTTGTGCAAATAGTTGTTAAATATTCTATTAAAATCGGAATGTTTACATTTTGTTTTTCCAGATAACTCATCAGAAAGTTTCAGATCAAAAAATTGAAAATAAGATCGTTTTTTTGCTGTGTGTGTCTGTTAAAGATAACGTTGAATTAAAAATAGGAGAATATAGCTCTTTTACATATTTTATAGTGTCATTTCAGTTGTTGAATAGATCGGTGTGAATTTTGAAAACATTCCATTATTTCAAGTGTTTGTATAATATTCACTGTTCCATTCTTACTCTAGATGTGTGTTTGGAAAAAGAGAAATTTGTTTCGTCACAGTTTATGGGGTTTGCACTGGCAAAACAACTACATTGACATTGGATGAAAGCAAACAAAAATTAAAAATCATGCTGTTTATATGCACGTGTTTGCGTTTGTACATACAATGCACGATTATTAACGTAGAGCAACAGCAGAGGGTTAGGATTCGGTGGTGGGTTGTTATTGCTGTTGTTGTTGTTGTGATTAACGACTCTGCTTTAGTTACAATAGAGCTAAGAGGTATTATTTTGAATCTGTTTCAGCACCGTTACAATTCAACTCACGCCTTCGCCACACCATACACATATTGCTAACGTAAATTGTATAATCTACATTTGTACAAAAGGCTTTCAAAATTAAATACTGCCATATTTTTGTTGATTTCAAATTAGTGTTCAGAACAGAGAAAAAAGAACCGTATCAACTTTGACTTGGTTCGAGAAAGAAATCGGCCCGACTCTTCGTTGGCAATTATATTTGTTTTTATCCAAAAAAGAAACCTACCCTGTATTATTTAAATATACAATTCAGGTTTTGTTTATTTATGGTGCATGTTTTAGTATAGAATGAATTAAATTTTCAAGTTTTTCATATAAAAATCATTATATTTACGTTGTTGAGAGTTGTAGAAAGAGGAAACCATGGAACAATTTTAATTTTAATAACTCTCTTGTGTTGTTAATATGATAACAACGAAATGAGAGAGAGAGAGGAAGAAATAGAAATAAAAATAAATACAAGCATTTTGTAATTTGTTTCGTAAATAAACAAGAATTGATAATGTTAGGAACGAGTGGCCACTTTAAGTCGTAGTAGTTGAAATAAAATAATAATAAAAACGGTAGACGGGACACATTAAAATACAACAGTTTCACGGTTAAGCAAATGAAATCATGATACATAAATAATAAAGACATTTGCAAATTTAAACTGCTCATAAATTTCTACGGAATAAGAGAATTTAAAGAAACCTCACAAAAAAATTGAATTATATTTGAGTGGAAAAAGTGTAATATTTGCATTAGACACGATTCAAATTGTATTTATTGGAAAATCAAATCCAAGCTTTATGCTGTGAAGTTAAAATTGATGAAGTTACAATAGTGTAAGCTGTACCTTTTCAAAACTGTTAAAATACTTCCACGGTAAATAAATAAGCCAATGTTAATGAGCAGTAATTTTTTGTTTAAAGTTTATATTATAAATTACTAACAAATATTGGCACTTAAAATGAAATCACTCTAAATAACTAATAAGAATTGAATGTGATGAGAAAGCAGCAGTCAGCTTTAGATATTTGCCCACAATTACTACTTCAAAACTATAATGCGACATTGAAAATTCAAACATATTGCTTAAAACTAACTTTTTGAACAGTTAGGTATCTTAAAAACTTGGCCAGGTTTTTAGGTATACTCTCCAATTATTTGTTTCATATTTTTACATAGCCCGATATTTGAATGGCTGCCTTCGGGTGTAAATTGAATGCTAGGAATTTATTTTCTTCGCGAATAATTAGTGGAATCGTGCTATTAGTCAAATTTAACTAATTTTCATGTACCTGAACTTTCAGATCTATCTGAAACGGTTTTATTGTGTTGCAATTGATAGTGTTCTTTTTTACTCTTAATTGTATCGATACATTCCGATGTATTTTTATAAGATTTTTGATGGAATTTCGATTACACACACGACTTTTAAGTCGTTTTATTGGGGACGTCTTTTCACACACTTGACATGTCAAATACATTTAGGTTCTCTTTGGCTATAGCTTTTCATATTTTCATTCTAAACAAACCAATATTATTACACGTCCCCTTCTCATCGATGTATGTCAGGTACACTTATTTGATAAGAAGTTCTCCATCTATCTTATAGATAATTGTAATTCTGTGTCAATTTTCTATACAGTTTGTAAAACGTGAGAATTGCAATCGTTATTTATAAACGTAACGTAACGAAAAATATATAAAATTATTGTACAAACAAGAAAGTTGGAGGGTGCAATTCGAATAAATAATTTAATCAATTTTTAAAGTAACCATAAACCTCAGTACTCATTGATTGTTGATTTTAGGGTTGTTTCACATGGGCTGAGATGATACAAACAAACGATTATGTTCTATAGTAGTTTAAATTAGTTAATGTAACGCTACATTTGATGTGTAATTGGTCTCAAGCGATCGATTCAAATTGTTGAAGTAATCAAAACAACCGCTTTGTTTTCACATTACATATAGGGTGGGGTTGTTTAATTTATTGTTTTTCTTCCATTTACAAGTAAATTAGAGTTTCAAATTAGAGATTTGTTATTTTAAAGATGAAGAATATCGATCAACTACACATGTTGAACAAAAAAAAAAAAGTTTGTGTCTTTATAGAAAAGTCCTCATTTCATTCGTCTGACTGACAAGATAATGGGATAATCCAGCAAGAAAGAGGAAACATTTCCTCTTTTATGTATATTTTAAAAGCAAAAATCTATTCCAACATTTTTCTGAAATATTCAAATTAGTTGTTATTGTAACCGGTTGGAAAAAGTACGAAGAGTTGTAATTGGAATAGTAGTAATATTATGTGCGTGTTGATCATCAGATGAACCTAATTCAAAGATAAAGTAGTCGTTTAAACATTTAAAACGGGGGCGTACACAAAATCAATAAGAAGCTCATCAATAATTTATGATCTCATCACTGAAATGAGAGATAGACAAGCTGCCGACATTCAATAAAAAAAAATCTTCAATTTTATACTCGAGAATTTTTGTTGCTTTTTGAAAGCGGGGCTCGAGACAAATCCTGTTAAAGATTGATTTGTGTGTGTGTATCCTCCTATCGTCGATAATGTTAAAACAATTTTTGTAAATTAAAACTGGGTGGGAGATAGAGAAATTGTACAATAAAATTCTATTAGCACTAGTAATTATCAAATGCAAATGTAGATGTAGTGAAAGACCTACAATAGCGTTGATATGGATTTGATAGTAATCGTAAATTTACACGCCCAATCCTTGATTGATTGAATTCTAATAGTAGTAATAGTGAGATTAAATCTCTTCAAATAACAATAAAATCGAATTGGTTACCAGATTTAGAGCTGTAATAATCCACCATATTCTGTGTGTTCTGTGTTAATTAGCAAATTCAAAACACAGGTAAATGTGCGAGAATTAACAAGTAGCGCACATATTTTTCGAACAAAACCGAATATACCGGTAGTAGTGGTGGTGGTGGTGATATTTTAATTAATAAAACCTCCCTGTTAACAGATCTATTTAACAACGTCTTTTTGTGTAGCATTATAAGATTGGTATCCTATATATAGACTTACCCTTTACAACTTTAACTAAGACAGTTATAAATTACTGTGAATGTTATCAAGGAATACGCGCACACTACCTTTAAGTGTATGACAGTAACAAGATTATTGCAGCAGGTGGGAATTGTTCCAAAAAGGACTTAATCAGACCTAGCGCGTTGGTACAATTCTAGAGAGAGAGATAATTATCAAGTAAATGCCGTGAATATTATAGAGACACACACACACATACAATTCTCTCTCTGGTTGATTAAATCCTTTATAGAATGATGCTGAGTGGAAGGGAATATTGTAACAATTTGTTGCATGTACCTATACTCAAAAAATTCGTTCGACTTACCTAAGACACCTAGACGGAAATTGATAGTGACAACGATAACACGACCAGTAGAAGCTAATACACTTCCATCATAAGGATTACCAGAATTCCATTCGTAACTTTCACCATGAACATAAACTATACAAGGCAATGGATTGGTTTCCTCTTCGCCAGTCGCTGTAATCAAACGGAAAGTTTCAATGGTACTTGTGAACGAGTATAGTCGATGCTGTGTGTGTTTTTGTGTCCTTTCTTTCTCTCTGTTTCGCCCTTGATAAAAAGCTGTTTTTTTCTTCTCATCATATGTTAGATCAATACGTCCTGTGAGGTATTTTAAGAATTAGAGTAGAGTAAAATAGAAGATCGATGTGTAACTTTTCAACAGACTCAAATTGTAAAATAGGTGGTAGATGAGAAAAACATCATTTATTATTGAATGAGAGAGATATAGGGAAAGGGACAGAATTGCCTAATTGTTTAGCAAAGCCAGTTTTTTTGAAAATAACGAAAAAAACAAATAAACGTTTAAATTAATGGCGGTCTAGTGACAGGATTACAAGGAAAACTATGCGTATATTATTCTGGCATTATTCAATGACAATAGAATTTATTTCACTCCATTACTAGTGAGTTTATTTTTTTAATGAATCCATAAAACAAATTTCTGTCGTCATTTTTCCCACGTAGAAAATTAAACTGGGAAAAATGTTTCTTTGTCTCACACTTTGTTTTTTGATTAAATCTTTATGATTAATTCATTTCTTGTTTCCGTAAATAACTACTAAACATTTCCCCCATACAAAACAACAAACAACGAAAAATTTTTACAATATTTCTTACTCCATATTGCATTATACTAAGAGATTTGATACCCTTAAGGCTTAATATAGTTGAAGCAGACAATTTGAACAAGTCAAACTTTATATAGACTTGCATAGCAAACCCCCGGTATGTTTGATTGAAAATCAACAATCCACCCTTTGATCTTTGCTTCACTTGGAAATCTTTGAACTTTACAATTTGACAACCGGTCGGATTTATGTACAAAATGAAAAAAAAAGAAAGAAGACAGCCAGCATGGAAAAAGCATAAAACTTGAAAGGCGGCAGGTATATACTTTTTAACTTGAGACTATATTAAGTTTGATCCAGCAAAAAAAGTTCAATATATTTTACTAAAAATTACGGTTGTGTGTAGGTGGTTTTTTTTCCTCTTACCAGCTTATGAGTCTGACAGTTGATAGAAAGCTTTTATTAAAATAAGAGAGAGTATAAGTGGCGTGGAAAAGATTGCTTTTAACTGTAAGTATTTCGATGCTGTTTAGAGGAAAGAAAGCGGGATACTTTTAAAAACGCTTAAATAACATAGCTTCTGTAATGCGATTTAATTGAGGATATGTGGTTGTTTAGATCGATGTGTCTTATACGAATAGAATTAGCTATATAGGAAGTTAAATTCCAGTCTTCAGTTGTATGCTTATCTAAGCGTGCACAGTCGTAAAAGTGAAGAACCAGACGAAGAAGGCGGATTACTCTATCATTTTTTAAGCGAAAAAATAAAAATAAAACAGTCACACAAAAACCAAAAATAAAATAAAATAATGTCTCTCTTAACTTTGAAAATAATTGCATTAAAGTTGAAAATTAAGACTTCATTTTACGACAATTCTTAATTTTATTTTCTTTTATTTTTGATACGTTTCACAATGAAATTAGTGAGCTCACGACTGTGTTGTCTCGAAGTAGATTTGAGAATAAGAATCCGAGATAATGCAAGTTGTCTGTGTGCCACAGAATTAGGATAAAAGCATTATGAAATTATTCTCAATTATAATCTGTATGACATGTATATTGTATTTTTTTGGTGGTAGTTTAAAACAGTTATAAATTTAAGGATGTCCACATCTGTTAAGAGATAGGGCCAAGATTCTGCTTAGATAGTTGCGTAGACCATCAAATCTGTGTGTGTTGCTTTATTTTCATGTGTGTATCGATTTGGCGGCATTTACAGATGTTGGCATTGCGCTTCTCTCTCCTTTCAATGCCGGTCAACATGTTTTATTTCTTGTCCCTATTGACTTTGAAAGGGATCTAAAGATGTTGATTAGACTATTGGCTGTGTGTCTGTGTGAAACTTTGTTGGAAATTTTTCCATGTATTGATATTTCCTGTAACATTGATTCGATTCCAGATCCAATAAATGGGAATACTCTAACAGGAAATACACAGCATACAATGATACAATTTTCGGTGTACTGATTCCAGATATTGACAAGTTTGTCTGTGTTTTATTAACTTTTAAACAACTACAACAACAACAACATAAAAATTTACAAACTTTAGAGGTCTTTTTTTTTGTCTTTCGAAACAATTGTAAACGAATTCTATTTACTCAAACACCAATAAACTTGTATATTAATAGTCTGAGGATGTATCAGGTTTGTTTAAATAGCGGGTCGATGGGCTTTAATGTTCATTTTCTTTGTCTAAGTTCTAACAATATTCATAAAGTTGTCTGGTTGCGTATAATTCAGCTATCATTAAGACATAAAAGGATTCACAGACGATTATAATATGGCTTTGTAATTATCAGAATTGTATTTGCCACAATGTAAATATCTCCCGAAAATCTCGATAGAATGGTTGCTTGCTTATAGACGTTGTGTATATTATTCATGGTTGTTATTGCATTGAAACAAAACAACTACACTTCGGGGATTGTTAGACGAACTAAAATGATTGATTACTCGACACATAAATGTCAATATTAAACGTGTCTTTTGTGTTCATCTCCAACTATATTCGAAGGCAATACCTTTTTGACAGTGAAGCAATACTCTGATTGTTGTTTGTTAGTAGGCGTTTAATTGATAATTTCAGTCTGTTGTCTACATGCCATCGATATTTCCTACATAGTCGCATTATTCAAATATAGGTATTTACGTGTATATACCGAATCTAGTTCAATTTGGATGGCTTAACTTAATGTTATGTTATAGAGTTAAATTAAAATGGATGTAGGTAGTAGATTTTATAGATTGTTGTCGGTTGCTACCCAGTACGTGGAAACTTTACAGAAACTTGGTATTGCACACGTCTTTCTACCAACCATCTCAATTCTAAACGAATTGACGCCGAGCTTGTTCATTGTTTGCTCGATTAAAGATGTGCTATAGTGTTTGTTGGCAAATTTAATACGAATGTGAAACTTTAGAGAAAACCTAAAGATTTCTATATAAATATTTGTACACATGTGTGCATGTGTGTGCGAAACAAATCTCTAACCCATTTTATATATATGTACAAAAGCTTTAGAGTTTCAGTCAATGATTTGAATTGGAAATTTTTGTGTAGAGTGACAAAAAGCTAAGATATTTTGCATATTACGATTCAATATTGATTTGCAACGATGTCCTTTTGTTGTTCTGTTGACTAGGATTTTTCTTTCAATTCACCAAACTTTTCCGTTCGTAAATATTAGTTAGACTTGCTTTTTTCGATGAGACACATCTTAAAGGCAGAGACTATAAAAAGAGGAACGACACCGATAAAATAAGACTGGCATTCACCACCACCATTCTTATAATTCATTTTTATTGTTCTATTTCTTGTTATTTTATGGATGTTGCGTGTTGAAAGCGACATAAGTCCTTATAAACACCGTTTACATCCATTGGGACAGCGACCAAACCCAACATTTTGTGTCTTATTCAATTTATTTGTCGACAAAAACGAAATGTAATTTTATTATAAAATAGAAATCTTGACTTTTTTCGTGAATATGCTGTATTCAAAAGAAGAAATGTCATTATAAAGGAATTACATTTTTTTTTTGGAAGCAGCCAAGTTTTCACTCAATTTTTGGCAAGTTAACCAGCAATTTCGGTTTTATAATAATCAAATATTAGATGTTGGGATATGATGAGAGAGGAGGAGGTTTTTTGTGGTTGAAATATACAACTTGAATGTTATTAATTTTCAATGAATTTCGAAAAGTTTGTTGAATGGGAATATGCTGATGGTAAATTTGATAATGATGATGATGATAATGGTGGTGAAATAATAAGTTGGGAAATGTTTATTTGAAATTCCATCCCAATTTTATACACTTAATTAACGTAGGGCTCAATATTAACATTTAGGATATACGGAAACAAGAACAATAAAGCCTATAGAAATTCGGAAATACTCTTTGTAGTGGCTGTAATTCGTGTGTTATTGTCAATAAATGTTTAAATATTTAATTCACAAAAGAATTGTTGGTGACTTTAAATCATCCCAAATAGAATAACTTATAGATTTGCAGTTTGAAACTTTTATAATTTCATGTTATTATGAAAGAAAAATTCCATTAAAAAACTTATAAAAGCACACCCATCTCTTTGAACATCAGAGAACTAGGAGAGATATATTAGAAAATCTACATCAGTACTTGTTGGCTTTTTGTAGATGATTTTTCTCTTTGGCCTTTTTTCATGTGTTTCTGCTACATCACCAATTGTATGAATAATTAATTTCATCAAAGAGTGGAGCTTCTGAATCGTCTCTCTAGACGATATTGACCAAATTCACCTTTACAGAATCTCTCGAAGTATAAAAATGTTTTGGAAATCTCTCACACTAATGGATCTTGTCAAAAATTTTATTCCATTATTGCACTGTCATGTATCAATTTCGACTGGATCAAGATAATACCCAAATATATCCGGGATATAATACAGACAATAGTTTTTCTGTTTTTTTGTGCTGCTATATCGGTATAATAAAATCGGGAGAGATCCAATATTGTATTTTGTATTGAATCAGAAACAAATATCGAAGATTTTTTTAGATTATCATTAGGTCCAGTGAATTGGAATAGAAAGGAATTCAGGGGGGGTTTCGATTATATCTACAAAGTGTCCCAAAATTTTTTTGTTTGGCTCTAGCTTAATGATCAAAATGGAAGGCAACAATCAGATTAATAATAACCGAACTTCTAGAGAAGCGTACTCCGAAAATAATACGACCAAATTATCCTATTCGCACATTGTAAACGCTTATTAGTCTTACTCATGTAACACATGTATAATGCAGTTATGTGCATTATTGTCTTTTTTATTACTTCCCAATGGAGTACAGCAACTAAACGACTAGTTTCACAACAAAATTTTTGTTTGTTGCAACTGCTACTCGAACAACTTGTATTAGAATAATCACAATTGTAACACAGTTCTGACGACCAGAGAACAAAAGATAAATTGGACACGTGCGATAAACGACAGAGAGAGATTTTAACAAGTCCATGATGTATTGTTCGATTTTTATCAAATATCCGTTACAGAACAAGAGACAATCGGACATATATTTTTGTGTGTACGTTCACGACAAAATTCATTTGCAATATTACTTCTGTCGTCTCTGGGAAATGTTGCAGTTGTTAACAATTTTGCGACGAGACTATTCTTTCTATTATTTTACAACTTCAAATTTATCACGTACGTAAATTAATTTATTGATAATGCTCATTTAACTTATTTAGAAATTGAATTAATAAAACTTGATTTAAAAGGCAAGTTAGTAAGCAATTTTTAAAAAAGACGATATCAATTAAAGTTTTTTTGAGGCCTTCTGGCCCATTGTGTGCACCTCCAATTACCAGAGCCTTACCACAGCTGTTCCAATCCTCTAATGAAGCGGAGCAGCCTGTCGTGTTCGGCTTTCCGAATGTCTTCTGGTTCCAAAAATTGCCGTCCCAGGTGTCGCTCTCTGAGGCCAGCCAATGCATGGCACTCACAGAGTATGTGGAGAGGAGTTTCCTCCTCTTCTAAGCACGCCCTACACATCTCGTCATCACTGATGCCGAGCTTGTGTAGGTATTGATTAATGGGACAGTGTCCAGTGAGCAGTCCCACAATTGTTCTGAGATCTTTTCATCAATTAAAGTTGATTCTTTCTAGAAAACTTTACATTTGGATTTGAATTAATTAGAAATTTCGATAAAATTAACAATTTAACTAATGTTATTTGATACAGTGGCTGATAAACCTCTTAAAGGATATCCCATTACCATTAATCAATATGTAATTAATTTAACCATCATTGTATTTGGTTTTTAATCAAATTTAATGTTTCTGTGTGCGCTTGATAAAAGATAAATTTACGAAAAACGACCCTTTTTGTAATTCTATGTGGACGATGTCGGCAACGATACGAATTAGTTTGATTCTATCATATTGATGGGATATTTTCCAGAGATGTGGAGAATTTTTTTTTTGTGTTGCCTTTCGATCTTGTGATAGTAATCAAGATTTTCTCCAGTCAACCGGATCAGTCAGTCAGTTACAATTATAGTAATTCAAAATTAGATTCGACTAGAATCTAGTTGATGAACTATTCCTGTAATTGTTGAACAATTTTGGTGGATGCGCCGGGTTTTAACGTGTTTTAACAAACAATCAAATTTCCTGCAATTTGCTTATAGTTCTGGTGGAGTATTTGAATATTTGAATATTGTTATAAATTTGGTTTAACGCCCATCTCTTCCCCCAGACTCGTACACAAAATTACGTGGATATTTTATACTGCCTTCTTTGGATGTTCGCTAAATTGTTTTGTGCAAACTCGTTTTCTCATAACCTTTGAGGATACTTATGTTGTATAGATATAGGCAATCCCTTGGTAACCATTGAGATAAGGTGTGCGAAGGGCTTTAAACCATTTAGCAATTTATAGTTGGTATGTAAGCGGTTGCACTTGTAGAGATTCTAAAATGAAGCTTCTTTAGCATGTTGCGAGAAATATCAAATTCCCTTTCTCTTCATTTTCTTTTAGTTTGATATTGCATACGTTCGATATCGTTGACTGTTAAATTTCACGGATAATCACTACTTCATGCCTCCCATAATTAATGCAACTTAATCGGGTCTTTAGTTGTTCAATTAGTAAAAGTTACAATGTTAAATTTAAGACGACAAAACCAATTCTTTAGTGACTGTAGCAAACGATGGACTAACATAAAGTATCTACATTTACTAAACAACATACTTGAAAATTTTGTTACAGTGACAATTTGTACGTGTGCTCCGATTACCAGTACAATTCTCAATTCAATATTGGCCAAGTATCGATTGATTGACTCAACACACAAGTTCAAGACTTTAATCGAAAAGTTGAGGCATTTACTGGCTTAAATATGATAATAAAATCTTGTATAGTGATGTAATTTTGGTGGATGCAGAATAACTGAGAGCAATTAGATAGGCTTACATTTGTTGAAATTAAAACAAGAAAGTACTGTCTAGACACTAAACGAAGAATCTAGTTGATTAAACTTTCTGTCGCAATTCGAATCAGTTCTAGTTTTATTTTTATTTAGACAATTTCCTTGTAATTTGCATATTCGATTAGTTTTTATTTGACAAATATTCAGATTTTTTTTGCACATTAAAATATTATAACATCGAATTAATCTTTAATTAAATGTGTTCGCCCATTTTTATTCGTGCTTTAAAAGTGAACAAATAACATTGATTTATCTCAAAGGGGTCATAAAACGGAGATGAATCTTATCAAGTTGAAGACTTATTACAAAGTTGGTAAACGAGCGTAACGGTTCACATCTTGTACAACAGAATAAGTTTCCTATCTTTTAAAGTTTTAATGTGCTAAATAAAATCCCTTTTTATTTTACATGTGTGTCGAGAATATTTCTCTTCATAACAAATTATAAACTATATGTACATGTAGGTAGGTATCTATATGGAATAACGGATAAAATTAGATACGACAAATTTATGTTTTACTACTATCGCAGTTAAATAATGTGTTATTGTATATATTTATATGGATGTATACAAACCTACAGTTTCACAATTTATAAGTAAATTTATCGTATAAGCATTATGAATAATAAGATCTCTCTTGAGATAGATGTTGAGTACTTTATTCTGTTTTTCCTACAGTTGTTTAGATGGATCTGTGGGTTGTAATGCTTTTAACGTTTTTCGTTTGTTTCTAAAATATGTTGTTTTTTTTCTTGGTTTTTTGGAGAAAAAATTATTCACATTTTTCACAAGGAATACAACAACGGCGCAATGTCTCAGATTCACCCGGCTTAACAATTGTATAAAACATTCTTGTTTCGTTGCTGGAAACAAGCCAAACACGAAACAAAACTGAGACAATATTATTACAGGGGGAAAATTATTAGAGAGGTAGAAAAGTCGTTTTTCTTTTTGAATTGTGTCTGTGGTCATAATAAATAATTATTATGACCGATATAATAGAGTTAATACAGTTGAAATGAAACTCGATCGAAATATATGAGCTCTTTTATATGGAACTATTGTGTTTTGTATCTTTTAATAACGTTATATCTTTGATCATTAATAATTTTTTTTTTTGTTCTCACTTATTTAACGTTTTTATATTTTGATCAATCAAGATTTTCTTGTCATTTTTTTTTTGTTTTTCTACAAAGGCGATTAATGTTTGGAGAGCTTTGGAGCAAGTTTTAACCAAATATTGTTCGAGAGGAACATTGCCCCTATTTTAGTTTGGGGAGTAGTTTTTGAATCGTTGCCAAATCTGGATTTGTTTTTCCTCATCTACACACACACAAACACACTCACACATACACACATAGTGAGAAGATAAAGCGAGAAATGAGAGATATTTGTGTATTACTTAAGATTAATTCGTATTCAATTTAAATCCAATATTGAATTAATTAAATTTAGAGTAGAGAGACACGACTACGTTTTCTTATTAGAGATTATTAAATTGACACTGGAATAGAGAAATGTGTCTTGGTGGACCTGTCAGTCGATTGTGTAAATCTGGCTATCCCTTGGGGCAATCTATGGATATTCTAGTTGACAAATAGGCTTTGATACGACGTCTCTATTCTATAAATCATTGTTTGTTGGGTTGTTGTAATAATCAAGACTTGCCATCATGTAATTTGGAAAGATTGGAGCAGTTTTCAAACATTTAGTGAAAACTAATCTTAGTTTCGTCATTGTTGTCGTTATAACAAACTTTATATTGTTATTAACTGAAATTTATGTTGCTCATGAAACATGAAATGACTGCTTACTGTTTACGTGAGTGAGTATAGTGTACACCTATGCATAATGTCGTGTTTATCAGGAACTCAGTGTGTCTTCAGTTATGGTAAATATTTCCTTTAGAAACGGGCCGCTATCAGACTTCCTTCCACAATTGTATGGCTTTTCTTTTGTTCAATTTGAAATATTAAATCATGGATGGAAAGGGCGGATTTGAGGGTACTTTCTGTGAGAGCTATCTATCCCCAAAAAGTACTTAAAAAGGACAACAGATTCAAAGGCCTCCATCTAATTTCGAAATGACTTATATGCTACTAAACAAGGGTCTCCCAAATGCATTGCTACAGTTGGGGTTTTATAATGTCAACATGGGAAGTAACCATGTGTGTAGTGTTCTCTACAAATAGAATTTATTCTGCACTCAAAAATATCTAAAACGTTATGGTAAGATATATTGTGGTATATTTATTAGGCGGCCGTATTTTCGGTCGTGTGTGATAAATATTTAAAAACAGATCCCAGCTTTGCTCTTTTGTGAATTTTGAAGTATGAAATCGTGTATAGTAAATGCGCAACATCAAACACGAATAATAATTTCTAACGATAAGAACAATGTCTTGGAAATACTTGGAACATTAAGTTAAATTATTCAGATCGAATACATTGAATAATTTCACAAAAAAAAAGAGAACTGTTCAGTAGAGATACAGTTTAAAGAAGATAATGAATTTTTAATACTGTTTCCATTGAAGTTTATGTTATATTTAATCTGTTTTTAAAGATGGAAATAAAATCGAACAAGTATTAAACATCGAAAGGGATATAGTAGAACAACCATCAAAGTGCTAATGTAATGTATTTAAGCTTGAGAAGGCTACAATCCATGCAATTTCTAAATTTGTGGATGCGTCATTAATTTTGCACCATTTTGGTATGCCTTTTACATTGACTTTGCTTTGCTTACCCTGTCTACCGCCTAACACAGTTCTTGGTTAGTAGTTGACTAGGGATGTCAACAATTAATATTAAAGAGATGGGAGTAAGGATATCAGTGTATGAGGAACGCTCCAAATTGGTACAAAATCAAAAAACCCTCGACTTAATCCAATTTATGTGATCTGTTATAGTATTTTCCTTTCGATTGATCACAATCAAAGATGCCCATTTATTTCTCTACATTTCTTTTGAAGAGAACGAATCAATAAAATTTAAATAATTTATTGATCAAATTTGTTAACTATAAATTCAGTTCGTCTATTCAATGTTAGTGACATCACTTTTACTACTTCATTAATCTTGAAACTTTTACGTATACTTCCGTTTCCAACTATACCAGATGATTTATTGACGTGGAGTGTTTTTTTTTCGCCTTCAGGAAGAAGGGAAAATATAAACCTCTACGCCTGTTACCACGAGGGTTTCAATAAACTCGTCATTATTATCAAAAACAACAAAAAAACAGCACAACAATAATTCTTATCAGTAATTTACTTCCAATGTTGGATCTTTTGTCGCACAATAAAAGTTTCCATCACACAAAATAATAATAATAATAAGTTCAGAAGCCGTCTAATTTTGACAGGGTCGTAATTGTTCCGGAATTAATTGTCTTTTGTGTTTGTTTTTGTTCTAAGCAAAATTAATTACTGATTATTATGATGAAGAGAGAAGGTGAGGGAGAGAATCTTGGAAATTTCAAACGATAAAAATTACATAATACAGTCGTTAACTGCTGATAATGTGCGGTATGATGATGATGATAATGATGAGAGGGAAAGTTTTTCAAAACAACTCGCCACATCGTCAATCATTTAAATACAACTACTCCAGTTGTTGATTTTTGTTTCTTATCGTCGAGTGGCGACTGTTTTTTCTTTTTTTTTTTGGATTGTTGCTGTTATTGCTGCCTTCGAGCGCCTCTCTAAAGAAAAGTGGGAATAATTCAGCTATTTCCAACTTCCAACAATTGCACGTAATAGATAAGTCGTAATAAAAGGATGCTGACTTTTCTAAAGGAAATACTGTCAACTACCAGTCAATAATTGAAAATTTAAAGTGTCATATATCATATGACAAATGTTGCAATTCACATTGCACACCGATTGTTGAACTCAATTTATTGTTAAAAATTTTGAATGATTTCCATATATACGCTTGAATACTCACAAAATATATAAATCCATACACACACATATATAAATTTTATTGTTCAGATTGTTCACATTTGCTTCGTATAGAGAAAGAGAGAAAGACAAAGAGAAAGGGAGAGATGTTAATGTGTGAAAAGCCGATTTTGTTCAATATAACTATTAGTGGGAGATTTTCCACATCGATGACTTCTATGCAGATTGGATCAATGTGCTGTACTAAATCGCAAATATCAATATTTATAGAAAAGGTTATAGAATTTTTATTGAAAAACATGTCACACGTCTCTTAAATTGTTGCCATTATTTGTTGAATATTAGAAGAGAGTACGTAACCTAAACAACTCTATTCGTGTGCATAAATCACTATTAAATGGGTAAACTTCAAGACGTGGAAACTCCTAATTTTGGCTCATTCTCAAGTTTCAGTAGAGAAAAAAAATCGAAGCCTTTTTCGTTGCTATTTCACCCGGTTTGGTTTTGTGATTAGTTTTATAAAATTGTGATTTTCGTTACCATTTAATCAAATAATTAATATAATTTATGCGTTCGCATTATAATGGTAAATTGTTTAAATATCACATATGTTAGCGACTATATGATGCTGTTTACATGATGTTGGTGTTGTTATAAACAGGTGTCGAGTTCTCCATAGTTATTTCATATCATAAACGTTGCATTATTAACAATAAAATTTAATACATTGCTTATATCTCAGCTACATTGATTCTGTCGACTTAACTTTGGTCCACGTGTGGTTACCACCATATCGTTGTAGTTAAATCGTTCAAAATAATTCAACTTCTATGGAATTTGCTGCAGCAGATTTAATTTCAAACAATATTTTGAGAATTTAAAAGTTCCGTTGCGAAATCTTCTGTCCTCCCCCCGCCCCCAAACAATTCCTAATCAATTTCATTTGGTGTTTGGTTGCGAATATTGAACTTTCGTTGAAAGTTTAAACTTTACCAAGAATAGAATGCCCGTTTTACCATTGTCTTGGAGCAATTCTTTGTGTTTATATGCGTGTGTGTGTGTTGAAGTAAATTTAATTTAAATAGCGAAGAATGAATGAAGTTGTGAATCCGTTCTTGGAAAACATCTTCGTTCGTTTTCTATTATTTGTTTGTTTGTTTGTTTGTTTGTTTGTTAGTAATTTCTTTACAAATAGAAGATAGTCAACGAGCGAGCGGCTTGTGAACTTGAATAGTTATCATATGTTTTTGTTGTTTGTTGATTATTCACTTTGGAAACAATTAAAAGTCATTCGAAGTCGTGTTCAAATTGGTAAAGTTTTGGTCAAACAACTTGATATAAAATTAGAAGTATTTTTAAGAAGCTTACCTACTCATCATAGTTCAAACAAAGAATGCGAACGTTTTTGGCATGATTTTCTGTTGGACGAATCACAAAACGCTTATCTTTGCTCGAAATGTAGCCAGAAAGGCTCTTTTTTTTGTTGTTCTTGTTCGATTAAATATTTTCCTATCGCCATTCGTTCTCGCTCGATTACTCTATTTTTCTATTCCTGATTACTCTAGTTAAATATTTACATTTAAAAAATCAATTTGCATTCACGTTTTTTTTTCTTTCTCCTACATTTCCTTTTGTTTTTTTTTGTTTCTCTCGTCTTGCTTTCCGGCTTTGTGCTAATTGAATTCTAGACGCTTTCTTAAATAGAATTTATTCCACTCAAGCGACTTTATAATTTTATACATTAGACAGACAGTTAGGAAAATTTATTTTCATACAGATTTATGTGCACCGAACAACCAATCAAAATCTCTTTTGCAGTAATCGTAATATTATCCAATACCGACTGTTGTTGATTAGCTCATCGCTGGCATTTCAAATAATTTTGTTGCACAAAACAATTGTTGTTTGAAGAATTATGGCAAGTACGGGACCTCACTTCCGCACTGCTTGCAGATTGCTACATAAAACACTGCAATGCACTACGGAATTGAAGACACGCACCCCTCGTTTCCATTTTTTTTTTGTTCCCCAACCATCGATGATTAAAATTTTTATTTACTTTCAACTTAATTTAAGTGGAATTTAGTTGATTTTCTGATGATGAATGCTGGATAAACTCAAAAATTAGTAAATGTAATTGGACGATATTAAAATATGCGCGAAAGAAAAAACAGCCACTCATAGTATTAAAAGTAGAATCTCTCATCCGTTTGGAATTTATTCCATTTCGGAAATTACAATTCCGTAATTAATCCAGATTTTTTTTTGGGGGGAGATGATACCACAAACTTTTAAAAATTATTATGCAATCTGTCTTTATCTATATGAAAGTTTGTAAGCCAACAACGTCTCGAATACACAATAATTTCCAGTTTAGGAACTTCATTTAGTGTTATTATTTTAAGAATTTCAAGGCAATCTTTAACAGAGAAAGAGAATCATTAACAGCATTAAATAGAGCCACCCTTAATTCTTTTATCGTTTTTTTTTCTTCTTTTTTTTAAATATATTTTCACAGTTTATAGAGTTGAATGTAATGCAAACTCTGAGTTGATGAGAAGCGTGCTTAGTTTGACAATGAAGATGAATTTATTTGTCCCTTTTGTTCGTAAATCGCTTTTTTAACACGATCGTTATATAAAAAAAAACAACTTTACAAAAAAAACTTGTTATACGAATATTAATTTCCATTAGAAATTATTTTTTTTTGTTTCTGTCTCTTTATATAAATCGAACGAAATCACATAGCCGCATTGCTGTAAATTTTTCCGTCATTCTTCCGTAATCCCAACAAAATCGAAATAATTCTGTAATGTTCTTGTTGTAGTAGTAACAAATGCGGTTGCATTATAGTTGGAAAATACTATCATCATTTCGATGAGATGGTTTTCGAACTAGAATTAGGCACGTCGACTATTGCGTTAACGCAATAACGAATCGATTCATAAGATCTTTGGGAGAAAATACCATCAACAAATTAACAAACTTTATGTATATTTGTTGAAGATTTTCATATACAGATAGTACTGTTCTTTTTGATCTCTTTGTCTCTTTATAATTAAAAACAAAATCATTATCAGCAGCAGCAGCAGCAATTTGATATACAACCAGAATTCTACTGGTACCGTCATCCAGTCTTTTATCGTACAAATTAGAGTCAATATCAAAGCTAATCGCTTATCAATATCGGCAATTTGCCAATACTGCCATTTAATGATAATTTGATAGTTCTATTGGGAGAGAGAGCTTGAATAGTAATCGCTTCAAAATTTATATTATAATTATGTAGATAATTTCCAACATTTTTTTTTCGGTTGCTTCATGTATATGTGGTTGGTAATCGGTAAATTGAACGCATTCTTGACCGTTCGTAATAACCCAAAGTATTGAATCTATATATCGAATTAATAGTCAATTCAACGTTTGAGGCATTAGTGTAGTATTGGAACAACGGTTGAACAATACTTTCACGGTATGCATTCTGAATGATTCTCTAGTTCTAGTTGTTGTATCTCACGTACTACATTATCCTATGGAATTCTACATATTTATGAGTTTTGTGCTGCTGCTGTTGTGTTTTTTTTTTTGTTTCGTGTCTCTCTTTATTTGACTTCATTCCCAGTCATTTATATGCTTCATGGCCAAGATGATGAGGGGGATGTTGAACGACTTTTGACGATTGTAGGAATTTTTCAATGATATAAAACTGTGTAGTACTACCATTTATCTCTAGACAATCTCAAAATAAATCCTTATAAATATGAAACTATATCGTGTGAGGCGAGGAGACATATGTTGCCAATTTGTGAAAATATTTCAAATTTTAAAAAATATTCATAAAATTCACGAAATATGAGAGTGTGTTATATTTTTTTTGTTCTACTGTGAACGTATAAATATGAAGGTTTATATCTCATTTGGTTTTAATATCAAATTTTACGTGTAAATTGGATGGGATTGAAACTGTTACGGTTGTAGAAATGTGGAAATTTGTTGTTGAACTTGTTAAAAATTTATTAGTGCAGGATTTAAATTGTCTAACAAACATTCGCACACCGTCAGAAAAGTTTATATTAAATTGTCTATAAATCTAAATTAAATTATAGTGGAAGAGAATCGAAGATGGAGATATTCTGCTATGTTCGAATTTAGTTTTGTTCAAGTTGTTTATGATTGTCAATAAATTGCTCAAAAGCTACAAATTCTTACATTTTAAAAATCTGATTTCTTTTGAAATTGTTATCGGCACATTTTTACCGTTATATTTAAGCGAAATTCTAGACTTTATCGATTTCGTTGTATATTGGCGTTGACAAAACAAAATTAAGAAAATGATAAAAAATCCAAAGGATGTCATAAGTTAAACGCTAAATCCTTTTTGATACTTTGAACTTTATACAAAAAAAATTATTGGTAAAGATGGATTAGTGGTGTTATCGTAAAATTCCTCCCCATAAATAAGAGACACATAAATCATAGTAACAACGAAAAAATTTGGTATAAATTATACGTGTTTCGATTTTGTAGATCTCTAACAACAGAGTACCATAATTTTTGGCTAGTATTTGGGGGCTTTGGGAATGTGAATTGGACTGGGTTGTTGTTACGTGTCAATAATTCAGAACGATAGGGCGCAATGCTAGTCAATACATCACCGTATTTTCACTGGTCGCTACTCAATTTCCAATTTAACATTGATTCTAGTAAATACAACAACGACAGCCGAATAACTGAAAGCAACAGCAATTAATAACAAAAAAATACACACAATGTCAATTTTTTTTGCTGTTGTTATTGTTTGGTTTCCCTTTCATCAACTTTCTTCGCAAAATCGTTTTGTGTCCCCTGAAAAGTTGGAGGGTGAAAGGATATCCTAGCGGAAATATCGAATCTAACGACATGGGTATTTTATAGAGAAAGACACAGGCAGAGAGAGAGAGAGAGAGAGAGATTCTTGCTTTTGTCACTTATCCACTTCATTGAATCAAAAGATTTCATTTGAACTTACCAGTTCTGGGCACGTAGAGGTTGAGATAGAGACAGTCTTCACTCTGATTGGCAAGCAGTGGTAAAAGTTTCTCCAAATACAGTAGCCTACCTCTGGGGAATTCGAGGAGTGCTTCAGATCGGTTACCAATGTCAGGAGGTCGTTGTGGGCATACAGCACCGAAACGGTCCGCTAAACGTGTATTCCTCCAGATCGATGGTGTTACCGGTGGCATATATCTGTAAATTTTGTTTTTTGTCAGTTACAAATCATGATAATGATGATAATGATGAATGTGACAATTCATCGCTCATAGTTTTTTTTTCCTTCTCATGTTATAGAAACAGGAAAAAGTGTGTGGAAATTGATGGGAAGGAACTGATTAAAGTCAGAAGGTCTGATGTTTCACCATTTATAATACAACTCAATCTTCAGTAGAGATACAGTTTTTTTTTCCTTAGGTTTGTAAATGTAATTTATAACATATAAATCTCATGATAACCCCAACAACAACAACAACATGTTGAACATCAGCTAGAAATAATCATTCAATCTTTGTCTTACTTATTTTAGAGTCTTATGGAACGATTTAAGAACGCCACAACAACAAAGAGACACTGAACATTAAACACCCCACTTTAATTTACTCAAGAAATGGCCCACAATACAGAGATATAAACAGACAATTGAGTCAATACGACACGGAAACGGTTCATTCGTGTGAAAAATAAGTGGCAAGTTTCGTGACGTTTCTAATTCTTTCCAAAACATCGGGCGATCACACAACCGAACATCAATCAACCGAAAAAATATAATTTGATTATGGGTGGCTGTTGGTGGGCGACAATGGGGCAAAAACAAATCAGAACTTGAAGCTAATTATAATTAATTAGGAGAATTGTCAGATTTTATTCTGCTGCGTGTGCGTGTACCACGACTTAATTAAAACTTGTACAACAGAGAAAGAGGAAAAAAAAACTTTATCAATTTCACACTGATTCAATTATTAAGGTCAAAACAGGGATGGATTTAGCGGAACTGGCGGCTACCAAGATTGATGAGGGTACATGAAATGCAAAACAAAACTATACATTTTACACAATAAGTTAGACGGAGATAGAGACAACGATAGAGGTAATTAATTTGATAGAATAGCCTGTGATTTTTGTTCTATAAAAGTAATAATATTGAGTGCCTGAGGGTACTGAAGCAAAAAAAAAAAGCAACTTAATAATCCATTTGAATATCTATGTTTTGTCTAGTTAGCGATAAGCTAATATGAACAATTGAGGGTTTCGTTTATCCCAGAATTGTTCATTACTTCTATATAGGTACTACCATTATTGTAATAATGGTAGATCGGTTATTTATAAAGTACCATTTCTCACGTATATTGTTGGTTTAGATCAAGTCTTGGAATTCATTTCCGACTCAGTATCATTTCAATTGCAGTAACCAATGGAGAAAAACTTGGAAAATTCTCTACCAGTTCCTATGATAAATCGATCACACATAAGTTTCTCTCACGTAGTAGTAAACCTAGTCAATATTTTTTAAAAAAAGAGCTGTTGTTTTGCTCTTATTGTCAATATTGTTGTATTATAAAAAATAATAAGCGACAGCTTTTCTATTATATTATCGAAAACGAAAAACAGTTGAGAAGATTGTCTTTCGAGAAAATCTGATTTAGATTTTGTCATTATTGAGTTAGCAAAAATAACGAAACATCTATCACTGCGTGTGCGTGTGTGTATTAGGTAATAGGACATATCCCTGGGGTGCTATTTTGCACTTGTTGTTTATTTAAGCTTCTCCTAATAACCTAGTGTAAGTGTAGTGTTTCTTAAATGGTTCGTTTTGGCTTAATTGTGGTTGGTATAGAGAATAAAATAGTCATCTAAATTAGACGAAATGGAAATGAAACTGCACATATAGACTGACTAATATTACGTAAACCTTTTCTGATATCGCCCCATTTGTATTCAGAATAAAATAAACGATAAGATTATGTAGAAAAGCAACTAAATTCCTAGCATCTTCCGTCGCCGTCGCCATCGTCGTCGTCATCATCTATTCTTTTAATTTTCTCCATTATATAAAATAGAGGGAGAGCATTGTGGTAATAATGCTTGAAAATTTTGCAACCCACATTGCCGGGGATTAAATGAAGGCTTAATTAGCTCTAATACTGAATGAAGACTATGCAAATTCATACGAAATACCGTAGAATATCCCGAACCGTAATAACTTTTTAATTAAAAATCATAAATGTTTGAATGAATTTAATGATCGTTCACCCCTCTCCCTGTCTCTCATTATTTACCTGAGACTACCTATTGGAGGTGTTGCATACGGTACCCCAAGGAATGCTTCAACTGGTGGATGTATATGTATCATGACACCACGAAGTGGTCCGTATTTGGTCCGTACAACTCTTGTACTGTACTTGTGCACCAATAATGAAGCGCCTGTATCTTCCACTAATATCACTGCCACTATCACGAACATGACACGTCGGAAAAATGTCGCGGCCGTAACACAATTCTTTAAATGTCTCTGTGCAAATGGCGTCCGTAATAAGATCACACGCATGTCGTTATCAACATACGATGACGCCATATTTGATGTGATATTGTTGCACCTGATGGTGGCCACACAGCCATTCCGGCCACCAGTTGGACGAGGACGAATCGATCTAAATTATAAAAGGATAACAACAACAGAAAAAAGTGTGTCTCACCATTCAAAGAAAATATTAAAAGGAAATTACCTGAAGATCTATATCCGGTCGACGGTTTCGATTACAAATCGTTCTTGTCTTGAATGTCCGGTCATGCCCAATACTCATCTTTCCAACACGATATTATCAAGATTATTATAAATTCGAACGAACGGAACTGACAAAAAATATAAGAAAAGACCATATTTCCGTTCTCATCGTTGGAAGAGTGAGAGAAACTTTGACATGTCACATTTCAACAAAACGAAACTTGTCAAATTTATACAGAGTCAGTTTTCTGTTTCACCTGTGCCTTTGTGAGTGTTTGTTTGTCTTTTTGCATTTAGGTCGAATGTCGACAAACTATACAGTGACGGCCATCTGTTACCGGAACATGTCGATTTTTCTCACTCGAATTTTGTTGAAAATTATAACGGGCTGCTAAGTTTATCAAACAATAACAGTCCATTGGTCCTCATATGGTGGTGAAATTTCCAACACTATCTCATGTCAAACTTTTCGATTTGTTGGCAAAACTGTCGCATTATTTCTGTTGAAGAAAAATGATAACACACCAATTGTTTGTGAATCTGTATTAAAGTTCTTTCTGTCTGTCTCTCTCTCTCTCTCTCTTTAGAAACTTTGTCCGTAATTTATTTGGAAATAAAACTACCTAAAACAAAAAAGCGAAATGTATTGTTAACCACGAGTAAATCTCGAAATCTAAGTACATTGTAACAAAAGCTTGAGATTTTTTTGGGTTCGTCAATAAAGTTTACAATTGAAACGACAATAACTTTTTGAAAAATTTCTAAAATTAAATCTGTTAAAATGGAAATTAATTCGTACGAAATACTGACACGTCTTCATAACGCTCTAATAATAATAATAATGATACAAAAGGGGAATGATTGATCGGTGCCACTACCTTCTTTACATCAACACAAAATGCGATTGTTGGGGAATTTCGACATGTCAGCAATGCTGGTGCACATTAATAATGGAATCGAACAAGTCAAGGCACTCGTCAACGATGATACGATTATAGAATGGAATTTTGGTAGTTTCATCATTACACTAGAATAACCGCAATAAATTTATCGACGAGGGTATTATCCACATTTCAATCATCATCAACAAAAAAAAAATAAAGACAAGACAAAAAAGAATGTTTAGTGATCAATAATTACACACTCTTCGTATATTCGAACAAAGCCGATAATAAATGAGTTGTTCGTTGTTGGAAGAAAATTGTTCAGAAAAGGCCAAAACGTAATGATTCCTCTCTGTTCGAGAGAGACTAAAACAAACGTAATTCAAAGAATACGCGTGACTTTGTTGGGAATTGCGTTCAGTTTATATTGTCGAGGGTAATTTAAGGAAAAAGCTTTGTAGAAGAAGAATGAAATTTACTACGTGTAGTCGTCCTCAAAATATATTTGATTGGTTGCCAGGATCTAATAAATATTCGATACTTTGGATTGTTTTATGTTTATAAAACAAGATGAGAGAGATTGAGAGAGAGAGAGAGAGATACACACACACACAGAGAGACAACTGTATGCTGTTTAATTTGGCATCAAATTGTGATAAAATTGAATGATGTCCACTGGTATTGGAGATTGTGAGAAATCGCCCGGATTATAATTCTATTGTTCACATAATAATAAATGGCAGAGACAGACATTTTAATTTGAATAAATTACCTATTTCGTTGTGTGCAGCTTGAAACAATTACTAAATATCGATTCGAAAATATATTCAATAATAATAATAATAACAATAATAAACGAGAAATGCTATCAATTTTGTCATAATTTAAGAGGATTGTGTTCAAAGGAAAAGAAGTGTAATAAAACCAAAGACCATTCGTACAGGATGATTTTCAATATTAAGTATTGTATCGGTTGATTTATACCTGCGAAGTAATGTTGGTGGAAATTCAAACAGTAACCACCAACTTTGTTAGATATGATGAATCGGGTCTTTTTATTTTCTTTTGCTGAGTGTAAAAGCGTTTAAAAGCTATAAAAGTGATAAGGTACGATAATATTACGTTGCAAACGAACAAGACCTGCAATCCTGCTATCAAATAACGTCTTGCTACTTACTTCATATTAATAATATTGTACAGAATTGGTGGAATATCTTACCCGAAATTTATGAAAGTCTCCTCCGATATTACTATCATAAAAATTCGAATATTTTCTATAGAACTTTCCATTTGAGAAATTGACTTAAATTTATATCAGAGTCTTTGTTCAATTTTGACTAAACTTGGGATGGAATTAAAACTTTATTAATCAAATAATCGGGGCACAATCCACGTGTAAAGTGCTGCTTAAAGTCCCGTGTAAAGCCTCTTTTGTTGCCTAATTATTTTAGCACGTTTACAGTAAGCTTTTATAATTAGTTAATTGGGAAATATTTGCTGAAGAATACGATTACGTCCCCTAATTTAATTATTCAAAGTGATTCTTTATAATGTTAGGATTTGTGCATTTGAACGGAATACCTTGAAAGTAGAGAATTTTTTAAGAATTTTATTATAAATATGTATTATTGAATTTGATTTTCCATAGAAAACGAAAACCAATAAAACCAAATAACATGCGAATTTCAAATATTTGTAATAAGATTTCGTTTGAAATTCAAGATTACTAGAGATTTGAGACTTTTTCGAATCATCATAGTAATACTTGAGCTACGAATACAAATGATGTTTTTGCCACAAACTAGAGGAAAACATTTCAAAGGTCCCATCATATTAGAGCTGTTGCTAAAAAGATCTTTTAAGCCAGTTCACTGTTTTCGATTTGGAAGAAGTCGCAAATTCTCCATCCCCTCGTGTACACGTTATGCTGCAATACAACATTTACTTGACATATCGCTGATTAAAAAAAAAAGTTTGCCGATATCTCGACTTCCTTCAACTTGCTTACTTGTATTTCCGCAGATCTTCCGTTCGATAAAGCAGTCTCTGCTACAACTTTCCAAGATATTGTTAAGATAATAATTCTTCGTAGATTTTGGTAGAATTCAAGCAAATTTCCGTTCACTTACTGTGAAATCCACAAACAATCCTCTTTCAATTTCGTACACAACAAAATGTATTGCTATTGCTGTTGCTGCTGCTGCTTTTTTTTCGACAAACAAATGATTTAAAGACAAAAGAAATGTCATTGCAAGTCGAGATTTGTTTGTCGTTTTGAGAAAGTGTCTGCCATCAACAGAATTATCCCATAGATTTATCCAGAGGATAATATTAAACCGTACATGGTCACTAGAGACTCCCGGTATGAATAATGATTCAATTTTTTTACGTTTACCCAAAAAAAAACAATTAAATTATAAATAAATACAACCATTGTCTACATTATTTAAAAGCGCCTACATGTTGACTTATCTTGGATTATAATCCGTAACTGGCTGGATTTTCTAGAGCAGCTCATTTATTTTTAGCTCGTACTCATTTCGTGTTCGTTTTTTTTTGTGCCCGCCTCTTTCTGTTTTCTTTATTAATGAAATGCACACTTAAAATAGTGTAAGCGGAAATAATACGAACCCCATTATATATTCACAGATAGTCTAAAGCGGAACTATAATCGTCTAGATGGGAATAAAAATCAGAGAGCGGAAGTATATGTTGCGTGAAATCAAAATACTTGCATTTTATGAACAAAACTTGGACTGTATTGAACATTTGTTAGAAAGAAATCGCGTGCCTCATTTGCTCAATCAACACCTCTCGAATCTCAACAATAAATCGATCCGAATTTAGAACACACTTGTTTCATTATTGTAGTTTAACAATTTACGATGATGTGTATTGAAAAGTTTCCAATTAAATCTCGTAAAATCGTTGGTAGTTTCGTGTGTACCTAAATAAAAAGCAACAATGTTTAACAATCACACTCTCACATATAAAATCGGACTTTAAATTTGTTGTAATTTCCAGGCGGATTTTGTAGAAAGCTTCTATACTACAATAGATCTTGTTGTTAAATACTTGAATTGCCCTACTAGAATCCATGTAACTACATCGATGATTATTTAACTTTTTTCTCCATGAAAAAACACTTTTTATTATAAGTAATTTGTGTGTGTTCGTTTCAGTAAATAGTTGTGGTACTGTTTCAGTTTAACTGAAATTCAACTTGTGACTGTTTATAAGCTTGATTAGAAATTCACTAGTGAATTTCATGAATTTCCAATAAGTTTCAGTTTGGTTAGTTTTCTTTGTCTATTATATAATACGATTGATATTAGTTAAACCCTGTGTGGCTAGTAATTGTAAGTTCAAAAGTTTTAATTATTGTTGTCGATTCAACGTTTTAAGATTAATTGAAAGTGAAATTTATATCGTTTATATCTACAAAGTTTTCCTACAGGTAAAACACTAGAGAAAGTAAAATAATTTATTAAGAAAGTGAAGAGCAACTATAAAACTTTATCATTTTTTCGGGGTTAACTCTTGAAAAATTCATTCAACATGAGAGTATACCAATAAAATAACTTTTAGCAAACCTTAAAATATACTCCATGTTTATTTATACTCCATGTTGTTCGATTTGATCGGCTTGACTTTTACGTAGAAATAAAATATAGAAATTCATTCAGTATTCATGAATCGATAGAATCGAAAATAAACAGGGTATTAGAGTGTTGAAAGATTAGCTTCTACGTAGATTATCGTTAAATAGGAGTTCTAATGCTGTTAGTTTATCTAAAGACTTTGTGTGTGTGTGTGTGTGTGGAATTGATCAGTTATCCAAACAACAATGAAAGCAAAATTAAATAGAGAAGATTTATTACGTTCGATCAGTCTTTATTTACAAGAAACTCCTATTAAAGGATTTATTTATTAGTTCGTTGCGCTTATATTTGATCTGTGTATGTATACAGAGTGTTTCTAAACGAGTCGACTTGATTGGAACCAAATCCCGATCTATTCGTTTTAACATCTTCACCTGGCAATTTTCGCTTCCTTCTTTGTTAACTGTCAGAATTAAGCTAACGCATTCGTTGCTTATCAACACCGATTGCAACTTTAATGCTGTCATTCATCCATCCACCCAATTTGTCAAGTCAATTGTTAAGACTTTTATTTTGTTTTTGTTTTGTTTCCATTCTATCGATTCCAATTTCAACACACTACTACTAGGTATATACCGATAAATTATTTTTCTACTACAGCATCGAGCTTCCAGTTTTAATCGGTACAGTGTGGATGTTTTGACAGATTACTGATTGGAAGGCGGAGGAAAAAACCGACAAAACAAATAGCGAAAGAAAAATAGAATTGTGGCTGTTTAAATTCAATATCGTTTTTAAATCTTCACTACAATACCCCAATATATTCAAATTGGATTTGATCGTATTTTATTTGGAATATCAAACAGATAAATTAAATATAAGTTGGGCAATATTCCAAGCACACTATATTAATAACAAGAAGAAGATGAAAAAAAAAACCAGCCGATATCGAAAGAAGCTGACGGTGACTTTAATAGATTAAATGAAGCTGAAACAGAGCAAATTCCACACCGATAAATGCAGGCAAAGTTTCATTGAAAACTTATCGATGATGATGATGATGGTGGTGGTGGTGGTGGTGGTGGTGGTGGTGGTGGTGGTGGTGGTGGTGATGGCAGCGGCGGCGTTTTATACTTTCACCTCTTTTGCGTCCCCTTATGCCGTCACCGCCAATCAAACCGACGAGACAACAAACCGTCCTCATTTTATTTTAATCAATGCAAAAGTTAAATCCACCGATTCCCCTTTTATGTAAATGTATTTCTCTTTAACAAATTCATGATTAGTCCTGTAAATATTTCAACAAATCGAGAATATCTAATTTAGAGGGCTTCAATAGAATTCTCCATATCAAATAATAATTGAGTTAGACAGTGAACTCCAAGAAGTTGTGTATAGGCTGTATCCGTATGCATAATAAAACAGTTGAAAGGTAAATATAATTAGTATATCCAAGAGATTAATTACCTTTCAAAGTTATTATTGATAGAAATTAGAATTCATGTCTTGAA
Source organism: Epicauta chinensis (assembly GCA_021725515.1). Taxonomy (NCBI): domain Eukaryota; kingdom Metazoa; phylum Arthropoda; class Insecta; order Coleoptera; family Meloidae; genus Epicauta; species Epicauta chinensis. The sequence goes on along the minus strand of JAEDXX010000104.1, from coordinate 303,488 downwards.
TAATATTGGATTTTAGGTGACAAAGTTTTGCATATTAAGGCATATTAAACTGTAAAGTTCCACACAAACACGCCAAACTATACCTACCTCTTTATATAACGTATCTACAAACAACAAAGGATGTTGTAGTCAAATGGCCCTTTAGAATATGAAATTGGCTCAATGGGTGTTCGATGGGGAGACATCGATGATAGATAGGTATTTATTAATAGATGCACTCATCATGCATTTTGACTGCTAGTTCGTGTGTGGTTCTTTTCACAATTTTTATTTTCACACACACATCGATTATAGAACGAATTAAATCAGAAAAGAGTAATTGATGGCGATCACATTTATTTTATTTTTTTTTTGGTGTGTGTATCTATAAATTAATGAAAACTTTAGAGAAGCGAACTGGTGATTGAACGATAACAATTATTTGTTTTGTAATAATTTATTCAACCGTTCAACAAGATAACGCTCGGATAAATTTGTATTTTTTCTTCTTTTGTTAATGAACGTAAAAAACTACATTCGAAACAGTTCATTTGGTATTCTTTCAGCTTAAATAGAAAAAATCCCGAATCGTTCGCCAAACAATGACATTGCCTGAATATGTCCAACATTTAATTGAATCATTCAAACATTTACAAGTTTCAGTAAATCAGTTGATGATTGTTAGATTATAATGCTACCAAATTTCAATTGCACCAATTCACTAGGCAAATGAACACTTAAACTGTTGCCATTGTTGTTAATTTAATGATTAATTCAAATAATCGTGCATCATTTTTTTAGTTAGTAGTAGTAAATAAATATTGCAACAGTTTTCCGCAACTTTAAAACTTTAGAGTTGAGTTGAAATTGTTTTACCGTGCTACAAAAATCCCAAGGGACTGCTTTCATTCAATGTCATATGTATTTGTTATATGCTAAACTAGAAAATATCCGCACTCAACTGTCAACTTGAACCATAGCGTGTTTTTAGTCAAAGTGCTCATTCAATATCGTTTCTATCGAAAAAGTTATTTTTTATTGAATACAATCTATGTTATAGTTTGAAAAAATGATTGGATCTCGGTCGTTTTAAGCCTCTTAAATCCTGACTATTGTTGCGATAAAAATACATCAAAAAATATTTTTCTATTGGCATATCTGCCTAGTGTGGAATGTTCCAATATCCAGTCTACTACAATTGGCTGAAAATTGTGGAAAACGTTACGTTTTCGTTGATGATTAATTTACAAATGAATCCAGTCTTTTTATCTATCGATTTCTAAACTGAAATCGCGAATATACTAAAAAATCATCATCAAATAGCAAGTTACGATTAAAGCTTTGAAATATTTCTGTTAAAAAAAAAACTAATCCCTAGGCTCCATAGAATTGATAAGATAACATCGATATTGTGTTCTTTGATTTTAACATTGATTTAAAAAGTCTCAATAGAGCGTATTGCAACATTTATTCGACTATTTCGTTTGTAACTCTATTGAAAAATGACGAAATGACATCACAAATATCGAAACATTACACTAATGTTGGAAAGCTGTAAAAATCCTACTTTGAAATTCTTTCAAACGAAATTTTTATCGGGAAAAACTGTTTTGAAAAGTTCCATGTTATCATCAACTGAATACAAATTTGTTACACGTGAAAAATGTGAATACGATATAAATCAAAACTTTAAAGTTATATTGATTTTTTTCCTCTTTGGCTCCGGTCACTAGTGTAATTGATTTTAGAAATTCAGCAAAAAAAATGAATATCATGAGATGATAAATGTCGAAACATCATTCTGATGGGGTATTGAAAGTTTTTCAAATGAAATTTTCATTGAAATAAACGGGGTTTGGGTAAAAAGTTGTGTGTGTATCAATTGAAAACAAATTCGGGACGATATGAATCAAAAGATATTGTCATATTGACGTTACAAGAAAAAAAAACTGTCAACATTGGCTAAGGTACCTAAACCAAACAATGGAATATTTCTCTTGAAAACGTTGGTAATGTGACAACGAAAATCTATCAAGATAAAAGATCTTCCTGTTCCTATCTATGTGGTTGAAATATTAGATTTCCTTCTTGATTTTTTCCCTTCTACCTTCTACACTTTGTATATATCAATAGTTGAATATAATTTATTAGATTTCCGGTAACAATATTGGATATTTTTCGGGTGTAGATACGTAATCTGAGTAAAGAGGCATCTATAAGCACTCTAAAACTAGGCATTATGTATGCCACAAGTCAGACCGCATACAATTTGATAAGGTAATAGGATTTGGATTAAATCGTGGTGCATTCTATAGTTATTGGACGTGACTTTATCGTATACAACATGTTGTGTGAATATTCAGTGATCATAAATATCAATAATAACCCTACAGGTGAACCACCACCACCACCACCAGTGTCTCTATCTCTCTATCCATTTTAACCGATAGTGGCAATCACAGCCATCTGCCATCCGTGTATTACAGAACAAAAATTGTGTTTGGTTGTTGTTGTTATTGGACCACATCACAAGAACGCATTAACTCCTAGACTACTGAGCCTTAACCTTTATGCCCCTGATCGAAAGGGGTTACCTCTTAGAATATTATTACGTTCACGTTAAAATGAATTCCCAACAGTTAATTTAAAAAGTTGAATTTGAAAACACGCATATGTTACAAAACTGCAAATAATGTAACAAACAGAAACATATCCCTGCAGATAATTTCCCTGGAGGCATTCTATTCGCCTTCTGGACAAATCCAACATTTTTGTCTGTTTCCAGGTCGCTTATTTCCAATCATTTGTCGCATTTATATATATTTAAATACAAATCGCTTTGTTCGTTTTGTTTTTTATTTAAACAAATATCAAAGAAAAAAATAACGTAATTGATTCAAAATTCTGAAAAGTGTAATGTTGAAATCAAAAGTTTTCCAATTCTATAGAAATTTCCAGTGATTTGAACAAATACAGGATTTGCAATCAATAAAGTTGGGGATGTTACTTGGACCATATTTTCAGGGTGGGAAATTAAATAAATAGATAAAAAAGAAAACTGTTGAAAAATCGAGTTTATTGACCAGAGATATAAAAGTTGAAAGTATCAGAGATAGTTTGACATCAAAATATGATCGTAATAATAAACTGTAATGTACGTTTTCAAACTGTTTCACTTTAATAAAGTCAAAACGAAATATTTCTGTTTATAGACAGAGAGGAGTGGGGGGGGTGCGGTTATTGTAAAATTTATTGTTACACTTAATTAGTGGCGGGCATACTGGAGGAAAAAAACAAACAGGCAATATGGTCGAAGCATCATAAAATAATGGTTCGAAGTTATATTATAAATTAGCACATACAGGCAAACTAAAGGAACTAGGTACATTAGAAGAAGAGTGGGAGGAAGTCTCCTCCTATTCACGGCATACGATAGAACAATTGTGTGGTCACAGTAGGTCGAATAGGAGGAGTTTTTTATGTTTATTAATTAGTTAACGCCCACTGTTGTTAAGACAGCAATTGTTCTATCGTATGCCGTGAATAGGAGGAGACTTCCTCCCACTCTTCTTCTAATGTACCTAGTCCAATTTGGTTCCCTGTATATCATTCACCAGGGCTTTAAACCAGAACTGAACAGAATACCGAAAACCGAAGTAAACCGATACTTTTTCCCCTGGCTTTTTTAATAGTCGAAAGTTCTAACTTGTAAAATTTTAGTGTTGTTTTAAAGACGAATTTGGATTTCGTCTAGAAGATATTTATTTTGAAAAAAAGAATCGTGAGTTTGAATTTCATTTTGTAGTCATTCAGTTGTATGATACAAATTTTATTTTTCTTATCTAAATTGTATTAAATCCGAAACAATATTAGATTTAAGCAGACGATAGCGCAGATTGCCGTACTACAATTTTTATGTTTCTTTATATATTGTGTAACAGTTTAGCCAGAAACATTATGTCGGGTAGAGGAAAATTGAAAAATTACTCCCACATATTTACCATATAAATTATACTGGAAAGTCAAATGGAAATGCACATACATTTCCATGTGAATATACTCGAATTTTCGATTAAACTCCAATTATTTTGTGATTAACTAAAGTAGGAGTTATGTATAACAGCTTTAAATCAATTAACCTCGATCCCTTAAAATATTGGTTATAAATTAACAATACACAAATTATAAGAACAGAAATAAAAAGGGAATAAGAAAAGTGACGCTTAATTCCTGAAGCTATTGGGAAGGATCAAACATTGAATAGGATAATTTGGGATCGGAGAATACGGTTGAAACAAAAATAAAGGACGATCAATAGAGATAGACTTGGCTTAGTTCTGGTTTTGTCCAAAATATGATCAATCGAATACCATCCAAGGAAATATTGTGAAAAAGCTGGGTAATTGATGTTACGTTAAAGCAAAGCCTTTATAAATTAATAAGAGACCTTTATAATTTTTCTTTGTCGTCAATGAAAGTTTCACCAACACCCTCTCTCTCGCTCTATGTATTTTGTTAAATTACAAGTACGTTGTCGTTAGCTAAGTAAAAGTAAAAGCTATTGTAGAAGATTTCTGAATACCATACGCACACAGCAAAACTAAATGATTTAAGTAATGAATTTTATTTTTAAAGCAACACGACAACATAAGAAATCCGTTCTGGCTTTTGTGTATCTTGAGTTGTCTCCTGCAATGTAAGCTTATGTAAAGCATACACACACACAGACACAATTGATCGTTAGAAGTTTACGTCAATATTGACAATGCAAATACGGATAAATTGATTGAATTCTGGAATAGATTTAAGAGGCGCCATTTGTCTGTCCGCTAGTGAGTTTCATTTTTTTTCGCTCTTGTTGCCTTCAATAATTTCCAATATTGTCAACGTAAATCATACAATTACACAACTATACCAACTAAATTGTTATTACACCCAAATTATGTTAGATGCATTATTGTACTGAGTTGAGTGCGTACAGTAATTGTAATTTGCTTCATTTATAATTCAAAGTGAAGATTCCTAGTTTGGGTTGTGTGTGTGTGTGTGTGAAAAGGGGGCAAAATGAATTTAACACTAATACGAACACAACCACCATAATTACCAACTAGCCACTACAATAAAATCCAATATAGTCCAGTTTTGAGAGGGGGCTGTAAATGCTTCAACCTCGATTCTAATTGAAAAGGGATGCACACTACTGTGTGTGCATCAGGAAAATTTCCAAAATATCAACTGATTTATTGTTGAAACATTCAGAATATGGCCTATATATGTTGAAATGAACCACTACGTTTTGTATGTATGTGATATAAATATTGCTGGAACACACTTAGCATGTAGAGATTTTTTTTTTGGCTTTTGATTCAAAATTATTGTCTAAAAGCGTAGAATTTCAGGTGAAAATTTCTAAATTGTATGCATTTTGCGCATCCATTGTGAAATTTTTTATTTTACTGTAAAAAGCTTTCTTTGTATTATTCATCTCATAATAGTGCAATCTGTACGTTTTAATTGTTACAATTGTTTCCATATGTTTTATTATTTCTATATGTAGATAATATAGATGCAAAAGTGTTGTAATTGAAAGCCATTTTTAATCGTTTTGTTTTTGTTTTCAATCGATTGCATATTCGGTCCGTTCAGATTTTCCCATAAAAGCTTCAGTTACAATCTCTTTTTTTCGTGCCAGAAGCGCCTTACTGGTTACTTAAACCACTAAAGACAACTTCTCAGGTTTTGTCTTTTCTTCATCTCCTCACATAGCTTTCTTGACTGCGACTTTCTAAAATCGTCTCTCTTCAATTGCTTCCTTAAATATTTTGGTATAAATATGCGAGAGAGAAGCGATTTCTAAAGTATTTCTCGGGATTGCCGAAGTAGCTAATCTTCTACTGTTGTCCAATGTAATTGATTGGAAATAATTGGAAAATTCTAGGATTATCTGAGCAATCATAACTCAGCATTATATTATTATCATCATTGGAAATGTTAGCAAATTATCAAAACTATTGGTTCAACTATTTTCAACGTTTCTGAATTTTAACCGAACTCAAACACATTAAAGAGCATTTTCAATTTCTCTACCACACCACTCGATCACATCTTGTTTAATGTCAAATTTAACGACATATTTAAATTAAATGACCATCGTCATCTATAGTTTCTCGGACAATCTCCTGCCGATTCATGAGTGAAAATATGAAAAATCTAATCACTTCTATAGGACTCGAACTTAATACTTTTCAAACTGTATTCGAATTAATAGGTACCTGTTGATTTTTGTAATTATTTATGATGAATTATGAACAAGGGACATAATTTGTATTTTGTAAACAGTTACGAAGAGTCGCACACAGTTCAACTTACACACATTTCACACTGGTAATATTACTAATAACAACAGCCGATGAAGTAGAGATTAAACTGAACCACCTGCTCGCCAAGCGAATCGGACCCCAAACATTATCCCTTCGCTCTAGATTGATTAACAAACAACAGCTTCAGAGTTGCATTTAATCGAAGCTTTTAGAAAGAATTAAATACTCATCTTTTATTTATTCGAAATCAACAACAAAATACAACATGTATTTACCATTGATAAATAATCGAATTAAATCTAAAAGTTCTAGATTAAAAGTTTCCCTTAGGCTTTACTGTTGTTTTGTTTCTTTTTCTTGATTCGTTTTAATTATTTCTACGTGTTGTTCAATTTTAAATGAATTTTTTTGTTGATTTGCGAAACGAAATAGATGAAAATTTAATTCAAACCACTCGACAACTGTCTAGAATTTATTACATTTAATATTGGTTCTAGTAAACCAAGGATTCGGTCAGTCCTTGACTCGAGGAGAGAGACGCAACCCTTTGCGTTCTGCCACTACAAACTACGTTGTAGTGGTAGAGATACAAAAAGCGATTAAACATCTAAAATAGATAGAATCCAGGCTAATTAGGACGCATTTATGTGTGGCTTGTTGTTAGAGAATAACGCACAAACGTATTTGCTAATGATCTTTGTTGTTGTTGTAGTAGTAAATCTGGAAGTGATGCTGTACGAAAAACATTTCCAACCATTAACGAACGTATAATACGCCTTCGTTTCGTATTTTTGTTGGTCAAAGGCTCTCATATCCAAAAAATTGTATATTATATAAATATTTATGTATTAGTATAGGGTATTTGGTGCAAACCAGAACGACCGCCATAAATTGTCAACTGGGCTCATTTCCTCTATATATGTATATATCGTATAGTGATAACGACATTACTGCTGGTAGTTGAGTGATAGCAAGCCGCCATTCAGATCTGGATAAATTATATAAAGGCCACAGCCAGCAATGTATAAAGGAATTTCATTAAAAACATTAGTCTTCTAATTGAAATCTATATAGGAATAGATGGAGAGAATTTTATTTAAAAAGTTTCCATGGTGTGTAGGTACGCTCGCTGCACACACACAAAATTCCTCCTTATCGAAGATAATTGGGGGAATATTCGATAATATGATAAGAGTAGGGTTACCAAGCAAGCTACGAATCGGATCGATATAGCACCCTCTCTGTACTTTCACTAAACGTATTAGTGTTTTATATTAGATTCAGAATTGACTGGAATAGGAATTGTTTTAATTAATATCTAGCAACTATTCATCAAATCAACCAATTTGAGGAAAAGGCAACCGGATTATATTGTTGTTTTTTTCCTTATCACCAAATGACTTCTTTTTAGAATCTCGCCCTATTGTTCTAATATCCTTCTATTGTTTTCTAAAACAGAGACGGCGAGAGAGAAAAAAATGGTGAGAAATTGAATATGTTTAGTAAACAATAAATATGAGAGAGAGAAAGAGAGAGAGAGAGTAGCAGAAAAATGTTGTGCCCTAACATTGTCCCTTGAACGAATCGATAAAAAACAATCTCCCATTCAAGTCTGGACTGTCATCTTGATGTAAAGCGCCCGATTTAACAGCGAAATGACACACACACAAAAATAGATAAAATCCCATCCGGTAATATGTCATTTTAAAAGAAAAACCAACCACCACACACTAAACTGTGTGTGAAATTTTGAAATATCGCCTACATATCCACTTTATGCTAACACGGAGTACTTCGAGTTCTCTTTGTTATAGAAACGAAAAGTGCTCACAAAAAAAAACAAACAACCCATACAGTCATTTTTTTACGTTGTAAAAAGATTGAAAACAAATTATCGAGGATTTGTAAATATATCTGAAGCAAAAAAAAAATACACTTTATCAGATTAAATCTATAGAAAATGTAGAGCAATTTATTTGAATTATTTAAAAAAATATTGCGTCGTAAACGATTCAATCGAATTTATCTGTCTAGATAGAAGAAATGATTCGTGTTATTATGGAAGATTGTTGGTAATCGATTAGAAATTCAAGATTGTCTCAAGTGTTAGCTAGAATTCTTCTTTTTTCTCTAGATTCTCTACTCTCAGAAACAAAATACTGTGGATAATTACAAGAATCTTTAGACTACACTGTCATTATAAGAAGCTGTCTCCTATTTTTTGTCACAAGTACTAGAATTTAATACAAGACGAAACTATCCATGTGCATAACGAAAACAAAAAAATAACGAATTAATGAAGCAGCCAACAATCAAGGTTTCTTAATTAAACATACACATATACAGAGCAAAAAAAATATGACATATGATAGATAAATCCACCACAAAACAGATCTCCGTGTCACCGGAAACTGATAGATAAATCATTGTGTGTCAGTGCAATTTATTGATAAGATATATGTCAAAACCTGTCCATCTATATTTTATATTATGTAGCTTTCAAACAGTGGAGAGAGAGAGGATGCCAATTTGTTTTGTTGCGTTGTTGATTTAATTGTCAAATTAGTTACATAATGAAGTAAAATTGGATGTTTTATCACAAAATTACTTCCTTCATCAGCCTCATGTTACTGTCAATATTAGAGCGAGTTTTTAGAATAGTCGGGATTTTCTCGAGTTTTTCACGAATATTTCTACAAACAGAAACAAATTCCCATTGAAAAATATGTATGTAGAAAATGAGCATCTAAAATATATTATTAATATCGAATTTGCTTTGTAGAAAAGTTTGAAAGCGTTTCGAAAAAAATCACAAAGTTACCAACTTTACAGGTTCCAAATTCATTTATGAAAAGAAGTTATTTCTTCTAAGTGAGAAAAAGAGAAGAGTAAAAAAGTATAACTCCAGGGAATCATATCGTGCATATTCCACTGTAAATAGCAGGAATAAATTTACGAGACGTCATCTCTCGTGTACTGAGTAATTTTGCAGTTGAATGCGACCTACTGCGTTTTAAGTAATGTAATTTCTCTAATAATTGCTAGAAATCGTCTAAATAAAATATCAAAAAATATGTATAGTAAATAACATTTTCGGATCACTTTTGGTGGATGCGCCGGGATACTACCACTCCTCAATTTATATTTCCATCTTGACAGACTTTATTTATTCTATGAAATACATTTATTCTATAAAGTACTTTAAAATGTTTTACATAAATTGAGCAGTCAGAGATCGTGTACGTGATCAGTACATAAAGACATGATTTTTATGTAATTTTTCCTCCAACGTCAAATATATTTATTTTCAATCCAACAGAGTAAAGTTAGAACGGAACAAATTCATTGGTAATTTAAATAATAAACGTTATGTTAAGCGTCTTAAAGCAACAAACAGTGCTTTCGTTCAATTTTCGCGGATGCACTAGGAATAACGGCTCCTCTCCCAAACTCCAATAACTCGAATATATCTGACAAATATTAAAAACAAAAATAAACATTTCTGGAGATAACTGTTGAAGACACAAGCAGCTTATTGTTAGACGATTATAGCCTGACCAGATTCTTTTAAGGCTTCACACTTTTGATTTAAGTTTTAAGTACATTTGTGGTTAAATAATTTGGTTTTTGAAATACGAAAAAGTAATTCTAACTGGTGGATGCGCCGGGAGTTTTCCCGATTCCACCATTACCACCGTTGCTAATCTTGTTTCAATCGCAAAGAAATCTCGTTTTGTTTGTACGAATTGATTTTATTTACACACACACTTTGGGGAAAATAAAACACAGTCGAATTTATCATATTGTAAACTGTCATAAGCAGAACAACTATAATAAATAAATTGATTTCCGACAATTGATTTAACCAAATCGCACAATTTCAACGAAATAATTTACATATAACGAAAATAAAATAAATCTAAAATAGTTTATTGATTGAATATAAATCACATATTGAACACGAAATGTAAATATATATCTATATATTGTATGTTTAGTGATTTTAAATCAATTTCAACATTTGTTATGTTGAAATTTATCTTTTTTGCTGCGAGTGTATCAATTCGAACCAGAGCCGGGCCCAGGCCATAACGAAACAGGCAAGGGCTCCAAAATTCTCCTGTGTCGTAGATTTTCAAATACTAATTATGTTGTTTTTTTTTCTTATAATACTAACAGTTTTTCTTTCTATTTTTGTTACAGTTACACAGTTATCAACTGGAACCAAACCGTGAGCCTGTTTCTTTATTTTTTCAACGATGCCCCATACGGAAAGGTGAGTTGTTTTAATAATAATTAATGCGGTTTCGAAATATTTATAAAAGTAGTGAGCTCAAGCATTATTAATTTCCGATGAAGGGCGCCGAAGTTTGCCTGGAGCGCTTGAAAAGCTCGAGCCAGTCCTGATTCTAACACAACATTCTAAGTAATCCAACAATTTCTCAACTCTTGTACCTGATATTTATTATAAAACTAATGCGAGGATATGTGCCGCATATGAAATGTATACAAGTAAAACAAACATAGTTATGGTGAGATGTAATAAATCTTCAAGTCTTTTAATATATACAGGATGTCCCAGCCAAGTGCTCCATCTGAAATATCTTGTTTGTGAATTGAAATCGAAAAGAATCTAAAGATAATAGACTACAATGTCTATACTTCAATTGATCCACACGATTTTATAGCTTTTTTGGAAATGTCAAACGGTCCTATATGGTCTCGAAAATTACCTACAATGAATGCTGCACATGAATTTGATATGAAAATAATACTTTCCGTCTAAAAACTTCTCATTTACTGCTCAAAAAAATCAGAATTTCTCTGGGATCAATAACCTATTCATTGATGAAAAAAAGCCTTCGTCAAAATTAAATAATAGAAAATTAATCACCTGCAATGAATATCGTTAATGAACAAAATTTCGAATTAAAGTCCGTATTTCAGATCGAAGACAATTCATCGTGCGGTGGAGGCGCCGGGCGAATCGCACTTTCCCATATTTTTTTTTTGTGTATAGCAAATCAAAAGTTTTTAGGAGAAAAAAACAATGTAACAAATTCATTTGCAATATTGATTGCAGGTGATTGTTTTCCTCATATTGAGTCATTTTCGAGACATTATATGATGTTTTGGCATTTCCAAAACAGCTAGAAAGAAAATCGTATCGGTCAATTCAAGTATAGACATTTTAGTCTAATTTTTTTAGATACTTTTCCATTTCAACTCACAAAAAAACGAGATATTTGAGGTGGAACACTTAGCTGGGACATCCTGTATCTATTTATATATTCTCTTCTCATCTGGACGGATTCCCTTTGTGATTCATCAATGATCAAGTTATTATTATTATTATTATCATCTGTGTGACTTATTACTAATTGCAGAAATATTCACCGATGTGCGGAGGGAATAATTTGGAGCAATTCTCTAACAATTCCTGATTAAATCAAAGCAATTAAAATATTGGCACGACTTGCACTAATTACAAGATGTTGCTGTTAATGGAAAATAATAGTTGTCTTGTATAAACATGAGTTTCTAGTAAACTAGGTCGTTGTTTCTAATTAGTAAACACAGTATTTGATTAACATCTGAATTTTCTAACAAACTAATTTGAAATTAAAAGTTGAGCGAGAGAATACAGCAACAACACAAGTTCTACTGCTAGTGTTGGTTGCTATTCGTCTTATTATTATTATTATTATTGTGTTAAATGTTTGAATTTCGAAATAATAACAGCAACAACAAAATTTATTTCATTTAGAATTGTAAATGAAAATCTAAATAACATACCTACACCATCGTAGACAAATATCCACAACTAAGATAGATATGTAGGTATGTGAATTCAGTTTAATATTGTCTAACTGTCTTGGCCATAAACTTAATTATAAATACATTTTATTTGATTTAAGTGCATTTATATGATAACAAATTGAAAAAAGGAGTATTCCTACATGAAGAACAATAACAATAAATTGCAACCGAAAACGCATTATCGACGACAACTTATATAATGGAACATTATCTTTGACATTTTACGTGTACTTGAAACTTTTCAATTACTTTTAAATAATGTGGAAGAAAATTTCCGTATCGATCTCTCAGACAATCACCATCAAGATTGATGGCGTAAACTATTCTACTCACTCACTCACTACTCGAGGCTAGACATTAACCGTATAGCCTTATAACCAGGTTAACTAGAGAGTTCGTCGTAGCAGATCCGCAAAACTAAAGGGTTGGGAAGTTTTCGAGGATATTAGGAAATTGTTCATTTGAAACATTGATTAATAAGGATCATTTTTGGGCAATTATCCAAAAAAAAACGAATTGCGCTGTAAAACATTGCAGAATCTCCAATTATCTATCCAACAATTTCAATACATTCCAGTACTTGAAGTTAATACAACGAATAGATCGACGTTTTTATTTGATCAACAAATTGTTGTTAGTTGATAATAAAATTCGCACAGTTCGTCTAATTAAGTAGAAAGTAGTTAAATAGAGCGAGAGAGTTGGGACTATTTATTAAACAAAATGCTCGAATTGTCGTAAATGCTCGGAAATTTGTTGAAATTATCACATAATCCACCTGCTGTGCCAGCATTATTTCTCGATTCACTCTCTATCTCGTTTCCATCTTCTTTTCTTATATAGTAAAATATATAGTAGAATATATAACACAGTTTAATTTGAATTGGAATTACAATCAGTCACTGTAAATAATTTTAAACTAAAAGAGGTCGATGCCAAAAGCAGAAAAAACCAACAATTATGAGTGTATATATCGAAATCTGGGAAATTTCCAGATGGTCCACACGCACAACAGTATTCGAATAGACGAGCCAGTTATAAGTCATTCTTTCCATTCTGATCTCATCTACTGACAGTTGGTATTGTTTGTTTTATACATGAATTTATTTCGATTTGGCTTTGGGCAATTCAAAGAAAAGGGCTACACGCTCTGATATCCATCCAATTATTTTGCGTTGGTTTTTTCGAGAATAAACAACAACCAAACCGGAATAACACAAACAACATTACAAACACACACACACACACACATTGAGTGTTAATTGTTGCGTTCTGCAACATCTCCACTTTTAATTTCAAATTTTTGTTGTTTAATAAACATTTACTATAACCATTTGTTATGGAAATGTGTGGACGGCATGATATATATATTATTTCAAGCACCATTTAATAGCCGAGAAAAACGCCGCATAGCCGGAAAATCCCGCATTCTCAACTGAAAAACGTTTACAAGAGATGACTACCTGCTGTTCCTCTTCGTTGATGTTTTTTTCCTGCTTACTTGTTTTTTTCTGTAATTTAATGTTCTCTAATAGTTTAAAATTAAATTAAAACTAACACACTTATAATAAACATCGGTAATTTGTTGAAGAGATATTTAATCCAATTACAAACTTATATGGTTCGTAGGTCAATAATTTTCAAACTAACGAACATCCTAAGTTGATCGAGTTAATCGACTAAATGTTTTCTAATAATTGTGAGATAAAAATTTCGAAAAATTTATACGATTTCTGATTATCTACAATGCAAGTGTAATTGTATTTGAAATATTAGCTGAAATTATGGTAGATTAAAAATTGTAAAACATGGTATGTACTCTTTCCTTCTCTCTCACAGAGTTTTATTTGCAAATAGTTTCATAAAAATGAATAATATTTTCTATGGAAGTAGCATTTTAATCATATTTCAAACTGTAACAACCGCCTAGAGTAGTTCTTTCAATGGGGGAACATGGACGTTTTAAAAGGAAAACATATTAACATTGTTTTAAAAATATTGTTCAACAATTTATTCAATGTCCATAGACTGATCTGACTTCTTTCGATTCGTTCAAGTTCCTAATTAGAGGTAAAATAAACTAACTACAGAGTCAAATTTTCAAACCAAAAGAAAAGTTCGATTACATGCACGTCAAAGGATCTTTCTCTAATGAAAACAAGGCAGAGAATACAATTTTTCATTCCTCAAAAATTAGAATACAAAGAATGAAACTCTTTTAAGTGAACTTCTATCTTTGTCAGGATTCAGATATTTGAAACACTTTCCTCGTATCTTGCAAACGCTAAAACTAGAAAATGCTAAACATATTTTTGAAATAAATTCGATTTTATTCCAAAACAACAACTGTTATTGATCAATTCAATAATATAAAAAGGGGCGAATAACTTGAAAAAAATCCAAAAAAAATTGCTTATAACAATCTCAAATAAGATCAACATAATTTGTTTTTATATCATACGATAATCCTGATCATACAACAATCGATTTTGTTCTGGAAACTTTCTACGTTCGGATTTTCTTCGTTATACCTTGTAATATTTACGTTGTCAGATTATTTGAAAATTACCACTTGATGGACTTGATAAATAATTATAATTCTATTTGTGTGCTCTAGGAAGATGCACACCACAAAGAAAACCGTAGGTAAACCACCAAAGGATAAGAAAAGTTGGTAAAGCACTGGCCTAGAAGGTGGTGGTGCCTTTGTCATTTAGTAACTCGTACACGTAACGCCGTCTAAATTATAAAGTATAACAAGACACGAATTTCTCAACACACGTTAATAACTTTGTCTACCAACTTTTTAAAACAGATCGTCTAGATTATTATGTTTTAAGTACATTGAACGAATAGTTGTTCTACAGGGTGGCGCAGCTCAAATGTATCGCTTGTTTGTGAATTGATATGGAAAAGTGTCTGAAGAAATTCTACTACAATCAATTTTAATTGATCGACACGATTTTTTCCTAGCTCAACGCCATATAATGTCTTGAAAATTACTCAATATTAGGAAACCAATTATCTGCAATCAATACTGCACAAGAATTTGATATGAAAATATTTTTTTCACTTAAATATTTCTCATTTGCTACTCAAAAGAAAATAGGCAAGTGCAATTTGCCCAGCGCCTCCACCATTTTACATGGTGTAGAGGTAATTTTGCGTGATGAATTATAACATTTTCCATTTGAAATACAATCTTTAACCCGAAATTTTGGAAAAAAAATAGTTATTTACTGTGCTAGATGGTAAAGTCATACTTTATCCACGAACGGAAGTTTGGCTCACGGTGATGGCGACTGGATAAAGGGACTTTACCATCGTGTGCAGTATAAGATTTCTTTCAATACTTGCCCTTCAAACTCTTTTTAATTTATTTAATTTATGACATTAATTATTCATACATCGTTGTTGGTAGCTATTGGATTTGTTTTCGTTTATTTGCTGTTGGTTGCTATGGAGTTTCTCGACGGTAAAGTAACCACCTCAACGGTAAAGTAAACACTTTACCATTGAGGTGGGTAAAGTGCTACTTTACCATCTAGTTTTTAGTCGATTAAGTAGGACTTTAACACCAAATATTGAAAAAACTTATTTTCATATCAAGTTGATACACAGTATTGATTGCAGGTGATTGGGTTTCCTAATATGGAGTAAATTTAAAGATCTTATATGATAATTTGGCATTTCCAAAATAGGTAGAAAGTAAATTGTATCGGTCAATTGAAGTATATAGATTGTAGTCTATAATTTATTTACATGCAAACGAGATATTTGTAGTGAAAATGTTAAATGGGATACTCTGTATAATCATATGTTAATATTTTTCATAAAGTTGAGAGTATTGTCGACAAAAGTTTACTATTGAATAAATGGGGAGATCTACCACTAAGCAGATTAGCTATTTAAGTTATAAAACATTGAATAGAGACAGATTTTACAGCTAAAAGTAGTTAATCATAATGATAACCAACCGAGTGACTATAGTCATATTCAGCGTAATCCACGTAATGCATTATCAAAAAAATTAAACTTATTTTTATTCAGATTGTTGTTGTTTTTGTTGGATTTTATATAAAGTACACTAGTATGTAGTACATAGGCATCCATTTAAAGTTAAAAGCTTTCAGAGTCTCACCTCTATATATACATATATATGTATAGTACTGATACGATTTACTACAGTCGAATCAACCCCAACTTTAGAGTTCTAAAAGCAATCTCTATGTGGAAGCGGACAATGTAACACCTTTTTTTTGTTGTGTGTACGAGTGTGTGTGCGTGCATGCCATCGTCTTTAAAGTATATGCTAAATAATTCCACAGGCCTGTCTAAACTTTTAAATACCGCCCTTTTTCTCCCTACATGCATGAATTTTTCCTTGGGATTATCAACGACATTTTGGCAGGTTTTAAAATTTTTAAATTCCACAGTTTTTCTGCCATATAATTCAATAAATGCTAATGTCACCCAACCACAATTGTCTATGTATATTTAACACTATTTATTTGTGGTGAGTTTTAATTGCTTTCGTTACCGGATTTCTCGTGTGTGTGTGAGAAAGAGAGAGAGTGTGTATTTGTGGGGAAGGCGGATACTAATTTGGTGAATTTATCAGGAAATGGAATGATTCAGGATGGATGATTTTGATAAATCGAATTCAGTTGAGTGATTCCACATGAAATTAATATTCTTTATACACATATATGTATGTAGAATTTAGTATAAATGTTGTTCTAAATAAAGGCAAAGATGGATGACTATAGTTTTGTGAGGCACTTACTTATCACTGGTCATTTTTGCTTGTAAATAGCCAACTATTTAATAGACCTCTAAGCTATCTGGTAATGTTGCAAAAACTGTTCTAACACACAAGAAACGGCTTGTGTTGTCCTATACAAATAAACGATTGACTTATGAGTTAACCAGTCTTAATAAGGATCCTAACAAAATAGCAGGACTTTATATAGTGTTTAGGATTATAGAATCGATTTTTCGGTGAACAAAAAAATATCATGTGGGCATTTGTTCATCTGGAAAATACCACATACAGGGTGAAGCAAATGACTTAGCAGAGTAACCCTCTTCAATTTTTTTCTTTAAAAAGTTACAACATCTTAAATGTGACCAATCAAGTAGGCTTGTGTTAAAGATTCGCTGCTGTCAAATTTGAAGTATCAAACCAGTGTTATTTTGGGAAGAAACAGAAAAAGGTTAAAATCGCAAACATAGAAAAGTTTATTATATTCTTGAAATGAATAATTAGTCAGATTACAGTTTTATGTTCGCTTTTATATCTAAATTGAAACAGAAATTACAATGACGAACTGCACTGCTTTGCAATGCCACTTTTAGCACGTTTTATTCTTCATCAATCCGAACAACTTGATTGATAAAATTTTTGTTGTCATTTGAGTAATTGCTTTTTGTTCGGTTGGATTAAATATTCCAGAACTCCTAGATGACGCGATTTAGGATTTAGGAAAAACTTCAGCATTTTACTAACTTAAGTAGTCGGATTTATCGTTTTATTGACTCAATTACGTAACGCCCTATATATGAGTATGAAATTAATTAATTAAATTTAATGCTGTTAAAAAAACTCTTTCTAAATAATTCGTGTTTCATTTAATGAATAATTACGTAAATAGGGATGGAAAAATCTTTATGATGACGTGCATTTGAAAAATTTCATAAAAATCGAGTTTATACATTTAATACGCATAGAACTTTCACACGTCTCCTAGGTAAACACCTAGATTTACTTTAATTGGCAAAAACGACCCTATGATAATTAAAATACAGTAAGGTTAAAACCGTGTAAATCTCCAATAATTCTTCGCATAATTCCCACTTGACGGCTGCTAAAGTTTCATAATATCATTTATCATAAAACACACCAACAGCTATAATAATAATAATAATAATAATAATAATAATAATAATGATGATAGTAATAATAATAATAATAATTGTAATAAAAATGGTTAAGCTTAATGGTGATTAAGTTAGTTTAATTTTTAAAAAAGATGGTGATAAAGTATTGTATGTTTCATTGAAATATAACGAAAGAAGTTGCAGTAACACAAAAAAAAAATCGTTCAGACATGTGTTATTCTAGGTGGAGTTGCGATAAACTTGACGATTTCAATTTAAAAAACTTTTACAATTGAATAGCAAGAATGCCATGTTCTCCGGAAGGGATAATCAATTCAAAATTCCCCCATCTATCTAAAATACCAAACTTTGTTTGTCTGTCGCTCTGTGTGCGTTTGTGTTATTGACATCGAAATCTACGACTTTGAAAACTCGAAATTTTGTGACAAGCTGTTCGCGATAAAACTGTAAAATAGCAAAATCACAACAATCACACGGGAAAAAAAAACAAGCAGCACGGAATGACTATGTCAATATTTGCCCTACGAGTAAATTCGTTTAGACCGTTACATCATATTTTTGATAATTGGAAATTTGGAAAATCGCCAATTGAATTCCACCAATTCTACAATAAGCAATAATAGCTAAAAGGAGAAAAGATCCAACGGAATCAAGTTAATTCTCCTGTGACACTTTGTGTTGGAAAATCGACGCTGCCGAGAGTCGGAAGGAAAAATCACAATTTCAACGAATAATTGGATTCGAAACCAATAACTTTCGCTTTTTGGCTATGATTGTGTGTACACATGACGATAATAAAATATTGATAAACCTGTCGGAACATTGAGAGAATTTTTTATGTTTATCTCTCGGTTTTTTTTCGTCGATAAACCTTAAGCTTTATCCGTATAGATTCCGAAGATGACCAATTACATAGTAATCCGCCTACCTTTTAATTAGCGAAATCCCATAAAATTGGCAATGTTCACTTAGTCCTTTTTTGCTTCATCGTTTTTTTTTTGTGGTCTATGTGGTAATTAATAAATGTTGAACCACTGATTTTATTTTATATTAAAAAAAATAGAATTTGAAAAAAAAAATGTGAAGGAAATTTTTGAAAATTTTCGCGGCTAACCACTAGACACGTTTGCAATATGTTTTAAACACACGTTATTCACCAGATGTCGTCGACGTACAAAATATCTCTCTCTATATATAGCTAACTAGGCGTCGAGACGCTAATATCCTAACTGCCGCATCGCCCGGGCTGGACCAGGATGCTGAGAGTATACCGAACATCCTTTAGTTGTTTGACGCAGGCGCTCCACATCAACCAAATCGATATTATCAAAAAGAGGGTATAAGCAATATGATACTCTAGTTTTGTAGCCAAGCATCATCTCTGTAGCCAGTTGAACCCGGTGCCTTTTTTAAAGGATGTTAAGGACAACTGTCTCTACTTGACCGGGCTTTGGTTAGTGTTTGGCACAGTTGAGGGCCAATTTAGTTCGGTTTTCCTGTTGTTTTTTTTTGTGGCGGCATTCACTTGTTACTGATTCTTCTCCCTAATCTAACATGGTTAATTTATGATATGTATCTTTTAAGATATTTCAAATAGAATTAATATCGTTTGTTGGTTTTGAAAATGTTTGATTTGAGCAGAAAACAATGATAGTCTACAATCCAGTTGACGGATGATGAAATGGATTGTGCAACTGAAAAGAATAGATCCAGAGCGACATTTCATTAAGAGTTTTCTTGACAGTTTTATTAGCTAATTCATTGGACTTGGTCGTTTAATGTCGTGGACATCTCTCGTCCACACACAACTTTACGAAAATTCCGAAATTTATGTTCATTTGGATTAACATTCAACTATTCTCGTATTAGAAATTTTCATTAATGGCAAAATGTGGAAGAGCGTTGTGTGTTAGTGAGGATGCATCAAAAACAGTTCTCTCCAACCAGAAGGATAGATTTAAACATGTCTGTCTAAGATACTTACTACTCTCGAACATATCCTTGTGGGTTCCCATGGATTAAAGTAGTAGATCCTCGAATAGACTTGATAATAATATTAATTACTTTAGCAAACTAGCTGACAAATGTATTTTTGTGGATTTTATTTTTTTTGTGTTATAGGGATACAAATAATGATCTCTATTTCTCTTATTGGTAGTGGTGGTGTGTAGGTCGATTAATCTTCGAATAAATCACGTCATTTCCCCCAACAAGTGTACAAATAAACACACACAAAGCCATACACATAGAGAGGGAGAGAATTGAATGATTTTACATTAGAAAAGCTCTATTTGTTATTGTTAGGATTCTATTTATACATAAACATATACGTGTATAGAGGGAGTGTATAATATAGCTTCACTTGAAACGACCAAACGGTACAATTGCTTAATCTTAACGAGCTTACAATTTCAAAGGCAGCTTTCTGTGTAACTACATCGTTTATTATTTTTATACTATACTACAAGGATATGAAATAGAAAGAGCTTTAAATTCTGACATTTATTTATTATAAGATCGTCCTAAACATATACAAAAAAAAAACAAAACAACAAATGCACTGAATATAGCATCTCTATAAATTATCAGTCAACCATTATCACCATCAACACAGAAACTACTTCTAACAATACACTACAACTACAATAATATTGCCGACTTGACTACTTTTAAATCAAAGGTAACTTTATCACCAGCGAGCGGATTTTAGGTAAAATCAATAATCGGAAGAGATTATGGCAATAACATAAGAGATTAACTCCACAATTATAATCTTACAATTGTGCACGAGAGACTAGCTACGCCATGGACGCACAAAAGCTCAATTTTTAAGAATCACAATCGCCACAGTCTTCGCTGTCACTTCTCCGCAAAGCTAAAAAATGCTTAAATTTTGGCCTAAAATCCGGTCTTTATTTATCACATACGTGATTGTGGATGTGGTGCACTAGTGTCTACATACTAGACCTTTAAACTAGCCACAAATATAGTTAAATGCTAGTTGTTAGGCCAGTGCTGTAGATAACAATTTTCAATTAAATAAACACTTAATAATATCATTTAAATAGAGACATTTAACACTTAATTAATAATCTTTGGATATTGGTTGATAAATAAATTTAAAAAAAAAAAGTTTTCATGATATCGTATTGAATAAATTACTTTTTGTCATTTTGTTGAAGTGTGCCGCCTCCAATTAAAGTCGTTTGTGTTAATCCCGACGAAATTAACGAAAACTTCCGAAATTTTATCGGTAATTTCTTTTGAAACTTCTTAAACACTCTCTTCTTACAAACAAAGACGAGGAAGATAAATAAACCTGTAAAAAAAATGAATGAGAATTTTTCTCTAATTCTGAAAAATTATATTATATTACCATCTAAACTGTTAAATAAATCCCATACAATCTCGATATATTTCGTAATAGAGTTTTGTTTGAAATTATAAACCACTGATACGACTTCAAAGAGGAAAGAGATGCCCATTATTAAAAATAATTTGATTAAAAGTGCCAAACGATCGGTGTATTTGGTTAAAGTGCGTTTTTTCTCGTTTTTCAAATTATTACTATCGTTCATTCGATTAATTTCACATTTAACTTTCAAACAATAGATAATTGTTTTTATAAATAGTATTGTGTTGCAGATTTCGCTTAATGCAATCGGTATTATGGAAAATACCAATTGACTATAATTATCTATAAAAATTATTAAATTATATAGTTATAGTCTTTTTAAATGTAATAAAGAATCCAAATTACTTACCTTTCTGGAAATAGCATTTCGTCTTACCAATAACAACCTTTATTTGATCTGGTAATATATCAACATGATAAAAAATTAGTGGTAGCAATGTTAGAAACATTGGAAATCCCCAACCATATAAACTGTACAATATAAATCGTTTTAGTTCTTTACTTTTATTTTGTAGACTCGAGAAGGATTTCGAAGACCTAGAACGAAACAAAAAAGATAGAACTTATAAAAAGATAAACATCAAAAGCTCTTAGAATCGTTTATAAAAATTGGACATCAACAACATCAATTTGTAATTAATCATAACAACAATTTACAGATGTTATCATAATTATCCAGAATTATTTTGTTACAATTTGCTTCGATTTATTACAGTCAATGATCTAGATTTTTTCAGGGATCAAATTGAAAACAAATCGGAAATAGATCGGATTTCCTTCCATATGTTTCATAACAGTAAGTTATTATAAACTTGTGTCTTTATAGATAATTTTATATTTATAACTTTTACCATCACAACATGTATTTGTGTCAATTCAATGAAGACATGAATGCTGTACAAACATATTTTTTTTTAATAATTTTGTCGAGTATTTGAGCCTCGAGAGAGCATCGCTTAATTGCTTGTTGATATTCAATTAACTGTCAACAAAATTAATTAGATATATGTGGGTGTCGTCGTGTAATCAACTATTATTGATTGGATTGCGCCTTAATTAAACGGTCAAATTTCTCATATTATCAACAAATATTCACCGATTATTATCTATACTTTGTTTTCTTGATCTTTACACCAAATACTCTATAATAACGTTTCGTTTGAGTGTTAGTCAGTAAAGAGATGTCGATTCTAATTTATTACCTAGACTCTGTTACTAATACTTTTAGTTGGTTCTTATTTGAGGAAATATCAAATGATTTACAACTATAATATAATGAAAATAAACTAGAGACTTTGTAAAACTATAAATCTTCAATTCTTCATTTATAGATCTTTACTTGGAGGCTAAAACTGTATCAAATATAAAGAGTAGAGTAGAATTTTGCTACTTTTAAATTTCCATAGATATAACTGTTTCATATTTTGCAAAATGTATCTTTATATACAAGCCATAAATATACCCATCCTCCATATGGCATTTTTCTATTTATTTATTATTACAGTTGTATTAAATTTTTTTGTTAAAATTATAAAAAGGAAAATAAAATAAAAATACTAACTGCTAGATTACGACATACAATATTTACATTATTTATTAATATAAAACAGAAGAATGATGTTGGTCGAGGTTATTCACCAACGCACTACAGTTTTAAGTGCCGCTTATTGTCGTTGAAATTTGATTGAGTCTCTATGAGTCAAGAAAGACAAACCGGGTCTTAGTCGTCATTGAATACGAATTGAATATCGTTAAATGCAAGCTTCATTCTAATTAAGAATTGATTTTAATCCATAACAAACAACCAAACCTAATAATGATGATTTTATAGGTAATAACAGTCAGGAAATGACTGGGACATCACAATAAAAAAGTTCTCTATAAATGGAAAATTAAATTATTTTCAAGGGAGGAATGAAGTTAAAAAGAGTATTTTTTAATAGTCCATCGGTTCGGCTATAAAACCTTTGAATTATCTAAATTAATTTTCTAATTTATCACTTTTTATAGAATAAGCGATAAGAGTGAACGCTTCACACATTTTTGTGATAACACAACAAAGAATCGTACATACATAGTTATTCAAGACTCTTTTCTACATTAGTCGATTTCTAAGCGTTGTACTGTTAACATTTTATATTAGTTTTTTTTTAAATATTAATGCCAGTGTAGTGAATGTTTCGTTACTACAACGAAGGCAATCGTACATGTTCAATAAGGTAAGCACATTATACAGAATGTCTCTTTAATGAACGCAATCGCTTAAAAAAGCAATTATGAATCAAGTCGCTTTGACTGATAAACAATAAAAGTCGTCAGAAATGACATTTTAGATCAGTGCAGATTTGTCAGAATATCAAATTTATTTATTTTTTTCGTAATTTGTGTTTACGATTATAACCTTTATCAATTTTTTTGGGGACGCCGCTGGTTTTATACTTCAAAATTGATACCAGCAAAATGTTTAACACAAGCCTACTTGATTACAGTTTCTGTACTAATTTTTAGGTGAATCTGTAGCTTTAAAAAAACTGAAAGTACGTGGAACGCCGCGCATTAGAAGTGAAACTTCTTAGGTTAAAGATGAAGTTTACTACCTATGCGCGTCTAAAAATATCTATAAAGACAAAAATTGAACAGGATTACTCTGTTAAGTCATTTGTGAAACATCCTGTATATTCATCTCTCTCCGCTTTTATTGAATTGATCTATTACGGTCTAATTTTATTTTGATACTTTGAAAGTCAGCCGCCTCGTCACTGCAACGACTATAATCGTTATCTCAATTATCATAAATGTCTTATTTGATGTGTCTTTAATAAGTTTATTCGATCATTATTGTGTTCTATTGCCTATTTGAGAAAGGATATATCTGAATAATTAACGTTTTATCTGTATATGTTTTATCCTACCACCCCATCCAAAAACGATCTTATTGTAATTACCTTTGCCCAATAAAAAGCGTTATTTAATTATAGAAAATTAAATTGACTCACCCAAATGTCCAATAAATGTCCAAACACATTATATTTAACCATGTAAAGCACGATAAACTTGTGTACAATAGAATAAATCCTAAAAAAAATGCAATTCATTTCATTACAACAAATTAATTGATAAGAAGTATTTACCAATAATAACACAATATTTCTCTTGTATTTGTACTTTAAATGTTGTATAAATTAATATTGTAAATAATATTAAACAACATGTACAATAACAGATTAATGTTTTTCCAAATAATGTTTTCTTCTGTTCAGAACAACAATAGTAAATAATTGTTAATATCAATGAAATTACAGATATAATCATTGCCCATCTTGTATAGATGAATTTGTCGTGTGTTAATGGTTGTTTGGGGAATGGACGAAAGAATGACCATCCTTTCAATTGATTCTTCTCAACATATTCAATACAATATTCGTTCTCTTCAATTTGATACGAATTCGTTTTAAAGTCAGTTTCGTTCATTGAAAAAATTCCATATTTATCTAAATGGAATGAATGCACTGATGTGAGACGATAAATTGGTTTTCGATGACCATGGATAACAACAAACGGTTCTATAATCAAATATTTATGAAAGAGAAAATTAGAACAATTAATTTGATTAAAATTGAACACAAAACATCAAAGGCGGTTAGTTGTAGTTGTTTAATAAATTGAAATTCCATTTTATAGAAACGTCCACACAAAGACTAATCGAAAAAAATGTGATAGCAACACAAGGTGTGTCTTCAATCATAGAAATTATTTGTTTAAATGATAAATTAGTCGTATAATTATTCTCGAAATAATGTACGATTTTTGTTATTGTTTTAACTAAGTTTTGAAGTTCTTGTGAAATTGCCAAAGTTGATTGTTTCATGGAAACAATTGTACGAAATCTATGTGAACATAAAATTCTCTTTGATAAATCAAATTTGTGAGTAATCAGAATTGAATAATTGATGTTGTCATAACATTGAGATCCGGATAAAATTTGAAAGAATTGATTGAATACAAACATAATTCTTCTGATCAAGGCGGCGCGTACTTTTCCCATTATTGAATAATTACATGTAGAACAATCCATGTTATGAATGAGTGATTTTCCATAAAATTTCCACAGAATTCCGTACAATTTGAACTTTGAACCATATTATTATGAAATCAAGGATCTAATGTTTATTAAAAACAATGCAACACTCACTGAACTTTGCTTTACAGCATAAGACCTTACTGTTTACCAGAAAAATGAGAATTCTTGAGGTTTGATATTTTATACAACTTCTCGAAAAAGTCGATCGGTAGGCAATTTGTTAGAATTCTTTAATTTTCTCATTTCATTACGATACCAATTGGTATTACAAAAATTAAAAATCCTTTCTCATATTTGAAAAATCCTCAACCTGCTCAGACCGGATACTGAGAGACTCGAACGCGATTTTCCACGCGACTGGTCAAACATTCAGCCTCTTTGAAGTTAAATCGTATGTAGGTCAATAACATCGCCTAATAAGGAAACTGAAAATTTCCTGAACAATCAACAGACCTGTTGATGAAATTCTCCACGAAATTATTGTTTTTTTTTCTTGAAATTTTCATGATACTATGACCGTTGATTGCTCAAAATAAAACAACACGAGATTAGAGATAAAACACAGAATTTTCAGTCATTAATCATCTTTTTCACAACTAAATTTAGGATTCCGTGAGTGTACGTACGTGTAGAGCAATTCTTGTTAAAAATTGGGAGTTTTTCAATCATTCTAATAAGTAAGGCCATTGAAAAATTCTTTCCATGTAACAAGGCAACCTAATTTTTCAATGAACACAGCAGGAGAAATCGAAAAACCTACAGAATTTCCATTAATAACTGAATTTTTATGGATATGCTAAATTTAGGTAGGCGCTTCATTGAAAATCATTCAACACACACAAGGTGAATTAATAAGCTGCATTATTACGGGCTATTGGAAGATTTGTGATGGTTTTTCGTAATCCATCATTTATTATTACCATATTTTCCAATTCCCACCCTTGAATTTGCGTGAGTTAACAAAGCAATTGGGTGTTTCTTTTTTTTCCATAGAATCCTTCAAATAAATGAAAAATTACCGTAATCTAATTAAAACTGCATGATTCATCATGTTTTCTGGTTTTTATTTAGATTGCCGTAACATTTAGTTTGAAAGTTACCCATCGCAGACCTTGGTCATTTCTTATTGACAACGCTATTAATAGTTGATTTGTTGATAAAAACTTCGAGATTTGTTTGAATTTTAAACGAGATTCAGAAAATTTTTCGAATAACAATAATCGATCGACTCTACTACTTTAATAAAACGACTAACAATATCAAGAGAAGTCGTTCAATTGATAATAAAAGAATCAAAAAACAAGCAAGCGCTTGTGGGCTTTACAGGTTTTAAGAAGTTGCACTGGGATAATGGAGAATCGTCGGTTTATAGAAAGTATACGTTTTTATCTCTATTTGACACACTTGGGCGTTATATAGTGGTGGCGAAAGAAACAGGCAAACTCTCAAGTTTTCGTGTTTCGTAGAACCTCATGTCGATATTATATTGTGCCTTTCGAGCTTCCATTTCGATAAAAATTTAACGCCAAGGATTAATTTATCAAAATATTAAATGAAATTGTTGAAAAATCGATTGATCTGTCATTGTGGCTTGGTCTGCTTGATTGAAAGAGCTCTTAATTAATTGCATTGACGCGACAAGATCAAAAGCGCAACGTATAATAAAAGAGCTTAAAATTCGACGAATCCCGATTATATTTCTTATCATGTTTGCTACTGAAAACGTCGTGTTTTCTAATTTCACATTTCAACACCCCAACATCAGCTTGCGATTATTATAAACTACTAGGACGTGTAATAACAATGCAGCATATATAATAAAAATATTCCTGACATTTACTGAATGATTTGTAAATGTTTTTACAAGAAGAGTTGACAGGAAGTTTTGTTTTAAAGCAACAAAAACGAGCACACACGAGAACATTCTAAATACATTACAAAATTGATAAAAATAAATTTAAAAAAACACAAAAAATACCATCAATATTGTCGATATTGTTGAAATCCTCCAATTCAATACCATATTTGAAGGTATCTCGACACTTGGAACCATTCACAAAGCTCTGTCCATCTGGACAGCATTTAATTAAACACCTTTTCCGTCTACAAACATTATAATCGGGCTCGCACACCCTCAATACTTGGACTTGATTAGTTGCCACATCACTATCAATACAATAATGATCATCACCATAAATTCGTTGTAAATCATTTAAGAAATCAATCGATGTGATATTGCCTTCAACTATTATATCATTGATGATTTTACAATTTAACAGACCGATTTTGATGTAATAACCCTGGAAGATTCCGGGTAAATCACCGGAAAATCGACACGAATGTGCCGTTGTATTATACGAATAATTCAATGGGCAACATTTCGGTAATGTTTCTACAGCAATTGTTGTCTTTTCGATCAATGATTGTTCATCAATTTCGTAAAGTTGCACTTTATTATTATCATCGATATTTACACAATAATCACTGAAATTTTGTTGATTTATTGATGTGATCTGTAAACGTGATTCACTACAATTCAGTTGTGCTTGAAAATCATCAATATCACAACATTTTTCATAATTATTTCGCGTAAAACAATAAGAATTTGTTAAAACAATCATTAATAATATAAATATTTTCAAATACATTCTTGTATTTCAAACAAACACTTTCCGCTATTCTTGTTGTCTTCAGGCATGTGCTGACCGAACGAGCTCTAAATTAAAACTAAAGTTGTTTGATGAAAAATCCATTAGTGATCTGTAGATATATGTGAATATAAACAGTTTTTTCTTTATTATTAATAAAAGAAAAAATATGCAATCATCATACGCATTTGTTTATAACAAATGCGTGACAATAGATTTTTTGTTCAATTTTTTACTTTTCTTGTTAAAATCAAAACAAAACGACCTTCTCTTTGAGGTAACGATTTTGTTGCCTAAGATTCCACCAAAATTAATCAGATTTTAGTGAAAGTTCTTGGTTATTTTAAACAAATTCAAAAAATCCACTGTTCAGATAAGACCGGTAGTGAATTATTTCTTTTTTAAGATATCGTCTGAAGATTGTTACATAACGATTCACCTTGAATTGTGGATGTATTTGAGGAAATGACGTCTCTCGATTACCAGGATATAATGTGATATTATTAATAATAATGATGATAAACTATAACAATAGCTAATACATCTGCAATATCTTCCAAAAGTGTTCGGTCTCGTCTATCAACTCTTAATACACTACGTCATTATTGAATATTAATCACAAATATAAATAAAGTACGTATTGTTTATTACAATAACCTTCTATAGTTAGTTTTTTTTTAGTTATGTTTAGTTATTTACACTTGGGATTAAATGGTAATGTTTCATTTATTGAGCACAAGTAAATTGCACCAACTTCCTCCACCGCTAATCAACTTGTTTGGATTACAATAATAATTGTTGGATAGATTACCGGATAACTCGTATTTCTAATTAATTTTAACGACATTCTAATTATTAGTTACGTGTAATATCTTAATCTTCATGTCTCTATTGTTGTTTAACAAATCTGGCGAGAAAAAAAAGTTGAACTTGACCGCGCAAGGACTTGAACCCGGAACTTCCATTTACCCCACCATACATGTCGCGATCCCTTTTCACAGTCAACTGTAATTCGATTGAAAAGATAATAGAATAAGTGAGAGATTCCGATACAGATCTAGACTTGTGGGAAATACAACTGAAAGCTTAATTAATTAAGAGTCGCAACAATTACCGGTTTTTATTAGAATGTGTTGTCACATTATTAGCATCGGATATGTGTTTACGTGTTCGTTAGAACAAATACAAGATATCAAAAGGAATATTTTACTATTTGTAAATAATACACGTGTAGAGTCGATGTGTTTTTCTTATCGTTAGCGTCAAGGATTTCTAGACAACAATTATTCAAAAGAATTATTCGACGGAAGATATTCTTCCAAATCGTTACTAGAAAAAGTTTTGGAAGTTGCCAAAGCACCATTTCGAATTTAAAATGAATACTGAAAAGTCCAAATTGCATGTTCTCTCAGCTACAGTGGGGGCCTATTTTTGCGTTAGGCACACAAGATAGATATCTAGGGACCTTATTTTTGGGGGGCCTGTAAATCATGCTGAACAACCAAAGTGTTGCCTATTTTCAATGGTCTTTCTAGGTATCTCTTATAATGAGAGCTCTATCTACTTTTTAGAGACCTAGGCCCGATTTACCTTAAATTTCTTAATACTAGCTTAAGCTTTAGGAATCTTACTGTCAATTAAAAAATATATATATTTTATATCATACGTATATACCTATTATTGGATCATTAATAGATACCAAAACGATCGCATTAATAAGCAAGTAATAATTGTTTATTTGACGATGGGCCATTATAGCGTTATGAGAAATAATAGCCCGCTGTTAAGGCCGGTTGCTATGATAGACAGCCTTTTTTGCAGTCATTAAAAATGTGATCACAACCTCAATTTTTTAGATATCAAAGAAAAATTTTAGAAAACCAAAAATAAAGTTAAATTGCTTCTTTTACTTATGGCATAAACTCATGAATGTACCACGGGCGTTACGGGTATAACGCCCTCGGTCGACGTACAGCCCTCGAGCCGTACACTGTCGACACTCAGGCGTTATTTGCCTCATAACGCCCTTGATACATTAATTACTATTACCTGCTATACTTTTGCTTATCAACGAATTATTTTCGTTGCCATACATTTATTCTTTTTTATTACCTACATTAGCTGATTGCACACGCTATGTAACAAAATATGATTTGCGTGCGGAATTTTTTTTCCGCACGCAAGTTATATAGGGTGTCCCAGCTAAGTGTTCCACCTCAAATATCTCGTTTGTTTGTGAAGTGAAATGGAAAAGTATCTAAATAAATTACACTTCAACGTCTATACTCCAATTGACCGGTACTATTTTCTTTCTAACTGTTTTGGAAAACGTCCTATAAAATCTCGAAAATTAGTCAATATTAGGAAACCAATCACCTACAATGAATTCTGTGAATGAATTTGATATGAAAATAATATTTTTTTAAAAGGACTTCTCATTTACTACTCAAAAAAAATTAGAACTTCTCTGGGATCAATAACCTATTCATTTTTTGAGCGGCAAATGAGAAGTTTTTAGAAGAAAAATATTATTTTTTTATCAAGTTAATATTTGAGGTGGAACACTTATCTGGGATTTTCTGTATGTTATTGTTACACAGCGTGTACAATCAGCTACGCATTTTGTATACGCTAACGATGGAAACCGTTTCAAGAGTGACATTTATGGTTTTGACATAATGAATGAATTTTTTAAATTTGAGTTTTGATTTTCTCTTTGTAGTTTTGCCTGTAGTATATCGCCGCATTGGTAATAAAAAATAGTATGTGAAACTCGTGCGGGTGGTCTATTGCCCACTCGAGCGGTGAGAGTACTCACTTTGTTCGTGCTCTCAACTCTGCTCTCGTGTGCAATTGACAACTTCCCGCACTAGTTGCACAATGTACTATTATGTTTTCTATTATACCCGTGGAGGGAGTATTAACTGGAGGGAGCATAGTTTGAAAAATGTGATCCGCGTTATTTTGCCGCCACATAATAAAAGGTCTCTCAATATGGCGACTGTCACCAGTGGCGTGGGCTTGTGTTTTTCTAAGGGGTATTGTATAATTACAATTTAGAGTTAAAAATATCTAATAATTACCTCTCAATTTATGAAAACAACGCACACACTGGACACGAATGGGAACCGGTAATGCCAACGTGGTATGACCCTTATTATAAACACACTAGACAAAGGCCACAGGACACCACGCCACTGTGCACAAAAAGGTAAATTGTTAGATGGATTTACGCATGCTCAGTGCAGCTGAAGGGGCCATAAAAGGTCTCTGTAGGGTCGTTCGACTGGCGTCACTTTCTTAACACAGGAAAGATAGGCTATGCTCCCTCCAGTTAATACTCCCTCCACGATTATACCAACCTTTAGTAACAATAAACAGTAGGCAACAATTGTTTCATAGCACACTTGAGCGTACCAAATCTAATATTTGTAATTTTGCTGCAAAATCGAAATTTTCAAATTTTTTTTTCCATAAAAAATTTAAATATTTTGCGTATGACCCCAATATTTCGAATAGATTTGTTCTGAGCGGTGGAAAGTCTCTCAGCAACTGTAGGTGGATTGTGGAAAAAATCGAAAACCTCTTTTCCTCATATACCTACCTCAAGAGTTACAGAAATAGTACTTTAAAGGTTTTGGCAGCGGATAATGAGGGATTTCTGATGAAAACAACAATTTACAAAACGTAAACTTTTTATTTAAATAAAACTTATCATAAACATGCATTTTTAAAATTCTATTTAAAATTAAAGATTTTTCTGTGGAAATCTAACTCTAAATTTCTATAACAAAATCATTTATATTATTCTAAATAAAATCAATTAGAGAAATTATTTATTATGGCAAAATACACAAATAACACTTATTTTTATTATCATTTATATAATCCACAAACGACATCCAATTTGATAGACACCACATCATTTATTATTCAGTTTGATAACATTTAATAATTTGTTTTTTTGATAAAATAATAATTAACCCTCTTGTAACGATAAAATTGAACATAATAAAAATATCAACCATTTAGTGCTTGAAATCATCGATTAGAAAATAAACTAAATAGAGAGAGCACTAAAAATTTATCTAACTACATCAATAAATATTATATATATTAATTCATTAATTAATTAATTATGAATGTATATTCCAATAAAAGTGTTTACAATAATAATTACATAATATTATCTCTTCAATTGGCTCTTTTCAGTCAATTTTTATTTACAATGATGTTGTAAATTACTTTTAAAAAAAATACTGCAGCCTTTCTCCAATTCAGTCTTCTTATTGATACGACTGTTGTCTAAACATGGCTGAAATCTCCTCAATTGACTTATTCTTAGTTTCCGGTACTTTCTTCCAAATGAACAGACAAAACAGTAAATCGAGCACAACGAAAATCACAAAGACACTAGCATGCATAACCGACTGGAAATTGAATTTTTAATTAAAAAAAAATACGAAAAAAAATCAAATATAATTTACCTCTAATGGTAAGAATGATAAGCCGACAATAAAGTTGGCAGTCCAATTGATACAAACCGCTAATGATGCTGCAGTCGGACGTGCCGATTGATTAAACAATTCCGATACTAAGAACCATGGAATCGATCCAGGACCAGTTGCGAACATTATCACATAAACGAGCACGAAAATAATGCAACAGATACTAATAGCTCTACCCAAATGCTACAATTTTAAAATTAGTACATAAAATATAGGCAAATTATGATTATTTTTTTTTACTTGAAGATAGATGAAAATCGTTAAAAGTGATGTGGCAACAGTCATTCCAGCGAAACCAATTAAAAGTAGTGTCTTTCGGCCAGCCTTCTCGACCAGAATTAATGAAATTATCGTCATTGCTACATTGATTGTACCCATACCGAGTGTGGCATAGGTGGCATCATTGCCTTTTAAGCCGGCTAATTCGAAGATTTTCGTTGAGAAGAACATTACCTAAAAAACATCAATTTTATTATCATTAAAAATAAAAAGAAAACCTAGAAATATTACAGCATTAATTCCACTCAATTGTTGTGCAACCATAACAGTCAAAGCAATTATTAATGGTATCCTTAATGCACTGTTCGTAATCAATTCCCTTACAGTAACTTTTGGCAACAATTTCGCCGCATCATTTTCTGCTTTCATTGCATCGATCTCATCATTAACAGCCAATGTACCCCTGAACCATGCCAATGCTTTTTGTGCTTTCACCTCATTACCTTTAGCTAATAGGTGTTTTGGTGATTCCGGACAGAATGGTAATGTTAACATTTGAAAGGCAGCCGGTACGGCAGTCATTACGAAGAGTACAGGCCAATTATTCGATGTACCTAACACTTCTTTTAAACTCAATATCTGTGATATTAATATGGATATAGTGATCACTAATTGATAAACAGTACCAACGGCACCACGTAAATTCATTGGTGATATTTCGGATAGATACATTGGTGCTAAGCCAGCATTTAAACCACTATTGATACCGATCAGGAAACGGCCCAAAATCAACATTTCATATGAACTAGCCATTTTCGAGAAACCCTCCGCCAATACAGTCAACAACACCAGGATATTGTTCAACAATAAACCACCTTTACGGCCGAAAGTGTCCGCAACGAAACCGGTGATGGCACCACCAATCATACCACCTACACAGAAAATTGATACAGCTATTGACCATAAGATCGTGATTGTCTCTTGTTCGGGTACTGTTCCGGTACGATTTGTTATCACATCTGTCATCCATGATTCTAGAATCTGTCAACAACAAAAAAAAATGATCAAAATTTCGTGTGATTTACGCAAACGTTTTCATACTTTTTGTGGATTATTAATGACGCCAGTATTGTAACCGTGTTGGAATGACGATCCAACGGCTGCAGCCACTATAGCAAACGCTAATTTTCCAGTCAGGCCCTTTATCGAAAACATTAAATACAAAACATTAGAATTACAGTTAAAAATACAAAACAATTTGATACTACAACAACAACAACAACAACAACAATGAATCGCTCCAATAAAAATCTTGACTTTAATTAGAAAATTCAATTTGTGATTTATCCGCAATGTAAATATTATTAATTAATTTGTTTTTCGGATTAGTTGATTATTCAAACATGTTTTTTTTGGGTTTGTTGAATCAGAAGTGAGCGGATTTTAATCATGTTTAATTACACAACATAATTTAATGATAATGATTTGTAAATAATGGAAACCTACCCGGTTAAATTACAATTTTGTTTCGAATTATTGAAAATTCCGCCACAATACCGTATACTGTGGAAGCAAAGCGGGCATACACTTCCAAATCGAACGCAAGTTGTTTGTGTCACTCAACAATAGTCGCTGCTTAGCTTCCTTGCGTCTCTGTTTTGTACAACTTAAGTCTTGCTATCTGTATTATGCGTATATGTATCTAATTATTTTGCCAAGCCTGTGTATACGCTCGCGTTATTTGTATACTCCATTCGCTGGTTGAAGGTGAATTTCTAAACGTTAAATGTGTCAAAAAAAATTGAAAGTGCGTGGAACGCCGCGCGTTAGAAGTGAAACTTCTTGGGTTAGAGATGAAGTGTTTTTTTATTGGTTTATTTTCTTTCTGTCGTTGTCTGGAAGCTCGATTTTTTTCTGCAGTTGTCTTTTTCTGTATTTACATTTACACGCAACTGTACTTATACAGTCATTGGGTACAGACACAAGGAACGCCTATTACTGGAAGCACCAGCGAATCAGCAACAAAATGTGAACACAACGAAAGCCTACGTCGGCGACCTGATCCATCAACGTTTTCAAAAGTTTGTATACAGGATCGAACTGAAAAGCGTATTTTAGGCCCTTTAATTCCCATATGAATGATTGCATGTGTACAGTGGCGTCCAATTTTGGTGTCACCAAAAAATAAAGGAATCCATCAATTTATTGAACTT
The DNA here is from genome assembly GCA_021725515.1 of Epicauta chinensis. Classification (NCBI taxonomy): domain Eukaryota; kingdom Metazoa; phylum Arthropoda; class Insecta; order Coleoptera; family Meloidae; genus Epicauta; species Epicauta chinensis. The sequence goes on along the minus strand of JAEDXX010000104.1, from coordinate 268,384 downwards.
GACGTGAAAATATTACTATTGATGCATTATAAGTATAAGTACGGCTCTGAATCAATTCCGATTAACAAGACACAACAAAAACAATCTGTTACGTGGTGGGGGGTTAGCAGAAACTTTATGAGCAAAAAAATCATGTGACGACAACAAGATTTTTTAAATAATAAACAGCAGAGTTAAGTTAAGTTGAAAAAGTGGAAAAAAATGGAAATTACACAAATTTATGTTTTTAACTTGCTCTGTAACTTTTTTCCTATGAGGCTGAGCAAAAAATGGAAGAAACCTTCTTTGTAGAGAATTTAATTTCCTATAAGATAATGAAAATGGAAATTTGAAAAAAAAATTTTCGATGATTTACATTGAAAAATTTAAAAAAATTGAAAGTGCGTGGAACGCCGCGCGTTAGAAGTGAAACTTCTTGGGTTGGAGATGAAGTTTATTTCTTTGATTGGTTGTCTGAAAGCTCGATTTTTGGTGCAGTTGTCTTTTTCTGTATTTACATTTATATACTGTATTTACATATACAGTTGCGGTTAAAAATTTTGGACATTTTTTTTGACGTCTAAAAATATTTAGACTGGGCCAAACATTACTGTTATTATTAACGTTTAATGTCAAAATCACTGACTCTTTGAATATAAAATATTAAAGGCTGTCCTACACCAAGCGACAATTAGATGTCCTTGATGTTCGAAATTTTTTGATCGCAACTGTATAATTTAACGCCATTAATTAATTTATAAATTTTCATTTTAAAAAGTTAACAACAGTGATTCTAGCCTCACTTTCTTTGACGTTATTGTTCAAACATTTCGATATTGTTAATTTTATGAATATAAACCAACGAACGGGCGCGGTAAGCCTTGAAATTTTAGTTTCGTTCCAGAGGGAACCTATAGAAATATAGGTATAGAAATATAGGTATTTTTAGGCACATTTGTCGTTTGACATTCACGTTCAACCAGCAAATTTGGTACATTAATAATAAATCCACTACAATGCGGTATACAGTGGAGGCAAAACAGGTAGACATTCGGAGCTGTGACAGAACTAACTGTAACGTTTACAATTTAGTTACTCTTCAATTTATGAACTGTTTTCTGGGATTTTCACACGCGAAAGATTGGCATGTTATCTGCTCTCCACTTCTTGCTTTCTATATCTAATCGTTGGGCGAACACTGTATATTCCTCTGGGTTATTTGTTTAATTTTTTTATAGTAGCGCAAAATAGTGGAATAGTTTATGGTTCAGTAATACTATTTACACAAAACTTAGACGATATGAATAACTTGTAAAGATAAGAATGATTTATAGTATTTAGGCGGGATTAGAAGGTCGAATTTAGTTGATTAATTTTAAAATGTAGAAGCTGTTTTGATTGCCAAAACAATCAAATTTCACAATTAGCCAAAATGTTTAGAAATACGAAAACTATAGAATCTGTGCCTTTAAAAAAATATTTCGCAATTTAAATAAAGCCAATTTCTGTGTAAAGCATTCAAAACATGGGGTGAGAAAGTAATTTTATTTACATAAAAATCGAATTGTTTACATAATGCTTGAGAAGATAAGAATGATTAGATCAGATTAAATATTATATTTAGTGACGAAATTCTTTCAAAAATTGTCTTAGCAACAATTTTAGTCGAATTTGATTTGTTAGGTAATTAGAATAAATAAATTGAATCAGATAAAAACACTCGTCCTTTGGATTGATGAAATCAACAGGTCAATTTTTCCCTTATTAAATCACCTTAGCAACCCAAGATTTCGTTTAAAATCTCACAATCAGTACAAAATGTGGACTTTTGGGGGCGTGAAGCAAATTATTTCTTCTTCTAGAAAAGATTGTTTGACTGTGAGATTCTCTTTTAAGCGGTAGCCTGAAGCGTAAGTTTCGTTGGTTTTATGGTAAATCCGCTTCTGATATTTGCGTTTGTTTATTAAATTAACCACATAGGATAGTTTTGCGTTTCTTCATTCATGTGAAAACCGTTTTATCATCAGTAAAAGACGTGCCAAAGTCCACATTCTACTAATTTTCTACTGTATAATCCTATTTTATTACTAATCTAAATATTTATTTTACAGATATTGTATCTGTTTTAGTTCTAGAAGCTGTTAATATTTGTGCGGTTATTAGTAATTAAAAAAACAAAAAAAGTAAAATGTGACTTCATCTACATCCGGTTTAATATTGAATTACGAACTTCTTTCCAAATATAAGTCTCTCACAATCACCAGTTTCCGGTTATTAAATCGACCAAATACAAATAATAATTTAAAAAAAAAAACAAACAAACAAAACAGACACTCACACGACCCTCTTCGGCTTGTTTCCGGTCATTTTTCCCATTGTCGATATCTAACGGTACCGTCAACTGTCCACTACCTTTGCCCATTACTATTATAACTTTTCTCTACTAAATTACTAATTTCGGAAGTATTATGGATACGAACACAACATGCGTTGCGTTGCTTGAACTTGAAATACTCCACATTGAGAATTTTGTATATATTTATAGATCTCTCATATCCGTCCAGAAAAAAAGGGTGTGCGACCATTCTTGGATTGTGATTGGTTGAAAATGTAGGCGCGTCACATTTATAAATTGATAATGAATGTGACGTACTTGTGTATGAATTGCACAAATTATTCGAAACAGTAATTTGAATTGAAAGGCGATTAAAATTAAAAATGGAAACAGGTATTAAAAATAACAAGGTTCATTGGCAGTTAAGAGCGTTACAGACAATCAAAAAGTTGAGGAAAAAAATAGAAGGCGATGCCAGAGATACGGTATTCGATTTAAGCGTAACACGACAAATATTAGCGCCATCTACGTCACAGACTGATAGAATTTTTTCATGTGCCCTGTTTGCTTCGGTAGAATGCCACCGCTGTACAAATTTTGATCGCGAAAGCTTTCACTGATTAGTATTTTTTGAAAATCTCTGTTTTTTTTTGGCACATATTAAACTAGATTCCAATCAATTTCGATATTTTCCTTAAGTGCTCAAATGACTTTGCGAAAATATAGATAACGTATTGCACGAAACGTGTTAAAGCTCAACCGTTCAGATTGGAGATTAAAACAATATTTTTGTTTATTTGAAATTCGTTTAAAATTGATCTATTACGAGGGCAATCGTTTTTTTTTTGTTTACAAGTTCAAAGATTACACGAGATAATTTTTTTTTATGTAAATCCATAGTTCACATTTTTATCAGTGTGGAATTGTTATTTTATTTTCAAAAATCCGAAATTTCATTAATTGATTTATTTTACTGATAATAATAGATAAATATTACGAAATTAACAGAGGGAATTGAACGTGACGTTTTGACGAAAAAAAAAGAGTAATTACATATTTAACGATAAACAATATTTAAAATAATATCCAATTGTTTTCCCGTATAGAATTTATTACAATATTCCACTATTGTTTAATAAAACAGAATTTCTCAATAATATTTTTGTCTGAAAGAACATTTTTTTCGTGAGAACAATAATAATTGCCATTTCCAAAAATGATGTATTTTTGTGTAATTTTAATCTATAATTAATAATACACTACATCTTGACAATTTGGTCAACTTATCATTCACATACATAATAGTTGAGTTGATCGATTACAAGGAGGTGCAGTGTAAATTTTGTTTCTTGTCTGCGATTTTCTATCGATTTTTTTTTGCTTAATTTGATAACTTTTCAATATAAAATTTCACTGTTCATGAATAATTAATGTTCGTATATTCAAATGAGGTATATTTTTAAAGGTTTACGTATTATTACTAGGTACTAGGCGACCTCAACATATCTGTTGTTGCTATCTAATACTCCTAACATTTATTAGAAATAAATCAATTTCAAGAAAGTTTTTTTTTTATGTTTTCGATTTCACTAATAGGGAATGTTGTTATAGGAAAACTGGTTTAAATGAAAAGTTTTTGTAATGAATCGAGTCTATAATAATGGACATTTAGATGTCCAAATCCACAATAATTCTTACTTTAATAAAAATTCAGACCCTCATAAGAAAATTTTGCCACTTTTATTTTTATTTATGTCATACGTATATATTATTGGACCATTAATAGATATCAAAACGATTACATTAATAAGCAAATAATAATTGTTTACTTGACGACGGGCTATTATGACGTTATGAAAAATAACAGCCCGCTGTTAAGGCATGTTGCAATAATAATAATAGTAATTAATGTATTAAGGGCTTTATGAGGTAAATAACGCCTGAATGTCGACGGTGTTTTGCCCGAGAACTGTACGTCGACAGAGACGTTATCCTCATAACGACCGTAGTGCATTCATGAGTTTTATGTCGAAAGTAAAAAAGCAATTTAACTTTATTTTTGGTTTTTTAAAATTTTTTCTTTGACATCTGGAAATTTAGGGTTATGATCACATTTTTAATGATTGCAAAAAAGATTGTTTATCATAGCAACGAGCCTTAACAGCGGGCTGTTATTTTTCATAACGACATTTCAACGTCTTAATAGCCCGTCGTCAGGTAAACTAAAAAATAAACAACTGCCGATAAATATGGGATTGGTGTACTATACTATGTCCAAAAATTAAGCATAAAATTTCAAAGTACAGATGGAAGGTTATAGGCAACTTAATGTTTGAAAAGTTCCTAACTTTTCATGTTTCATGAAAGAAAAATTATATTATATTGTGGCACTCCTGTTTGAATAAAACCCTACGCATTTGTTTACATAATTTCCTGTTAATTTTTTTTTTATACTAACCATAAGTTCAATATTTTATATTTCTATGGAGATTGTAATAGTATATTAAAGAACAAGTGTCAGAAGTCGCCTATTATTTCACGAGTCCAAGTTTAGAAAACGAGCGGCGGAGCCGCGAGTTTTCTAAAGAACGAGTGCAATATACGACTTCTGACACGAGTTTTTTATACTATTTTTTCTATTTTGCCTATTTTGTGCCCTTTTTTATAAAAAAAATTGCGAGATTTGATATTTAGGGAAATTGGTGGGAGTTGGTGTTACTAAAAAAAAAAACAATTGAACATTCAGCTAGGAAACTTCAATTGTTTTATTTTTCACTCTTAGTCAACTGGTTTTTTCGCCATATTGCTTATTTAACAATGAGTGAAGAATTTTCATGTATCCACCCGAAATAAGGGAAATTGCTGAAAATGCAGGAAGCAATTTACTACCCGATAAATCCAAAAATCAGTACGAAAAACGGTATATTAAGTATCTTTTTTTGTATGATTTTTGACAGTTGTCAAAATCAATGAAAATGTCACCAACCTAGTGGAAAAAAATTACAAAATTTTTCATTTCAGCACTAGTATCGAAATGAGCTCCTTTTTTTTATTAGGGCTTTCTAAATTTAGACAAAAAGTTATCGCGATTATTTTGGAATTTGTTTTTTCTTAACGCAAAACGTAGTAATGCAAATGATCTGATTTTCAATCAGATAAAATTTAGTTGAAGCCTTTTTTTTCCAAAATTTACTGATTCACAAAGATATCCAAGAATTGGGTTACGAAATATACTTATCAAAGTAATACGCTCGATCATTAATAATTTCTGGAAAAGGGTGCCAAAAACGAGCTTGCCTGAGAGTCAAGAAAGCTTGTCGTCGGGGTACTGTAAAATCCGTCATTTAGTAGAATGCCTAGTCGCCTAGTCTTTTTCTAACGATGAACATTTTGAAATGTTTTATTATTCGCCTGACATTTTCAGGCATTTTCCTAAATGCTTAAGATCAAAAAATATTTTTATAAAATGACTGTTTTAAGTATCAGTTTTAGTCAGGCATTCTATAAAATAACAACCTAAGTTGTAACCTTATATTTTACGATGTATTTTTTATATAAATATTGCGTGCAATTGGAAGACAACGAAAAGTTCTACTACGAAGAACTACAAAAGTATTATTCAGGTAAGAAACTATAAACAAGTACAGCCTAACGATTCTTTTGCGTTCAATAAAATACCTGAAAATGTCAGGCAAATGATAAAACATTTCAAAATGTACATCGTTTTACAATCTGCCAAGTCACTTATAAAAAGCCCTCGGGCCGCACACTGTCGACACGCAGACGTTATTTGCCTCATAACCCCCTTGATACATTAATTACTATAAGACAACTTGCTGAAGTCTCTTCTCAGAGACGTTAGAGAGACATTTTTGCTTTGCTCCTATCAAAAGTAATTCATGATAAGTTTTGACGTTATGGCAAAGCATAAACGAATTACAGATTATTAAACAATTAGCGTTATTGTCATGTGAGTCATTTATTTGCTTCCACACCCTCTGCTACTATAAATTATGCCGGAGGGTGGGGAGCACAGTTTCTCCATCAACTTAATCACACTTAAAAAACTCTTGATAAACCCAACTGAGTAACATCAGACCATTTTGTACACGATTCTATATAGTGTTGTAAACTGAACCGTGTTATATTAAAGACCATTACTTTGCATGGACAAATTAATTTCTTCTGAATTTATTTTGTTTCAGGAAATCTACAATTTATCAAGAAAAAGTTATGCCAATCATTATTCTGGATGTGATGAAAATTGTCCAAAATTGTGTAAGTAGAATTCTTGTTTGTTTTCATTCTTTTGCTTTCATCTAATTATAAAACCAAAAAATATGCTTTTCATCTCACTTTTATAAATATTTACTACCCTTGATGTTTTTTTAACATTTATAAATTCTCTAAGACCACATTTGATCCATCTATTTTGACTTAAGTTTCACTTTAATTACGCTGGAGTCAAGTCGTTCGTTTTCGACTAGATAATTATATGACGCCTAATAACATATTTACAATGTGAAAGTCTAACGATAAACCAGATAACTGATTGTTTAAGTAGACAAAACTTTCCTATTTATGAATTTAACAACAAAATAAACTAATATCTTCATAATTAATTGTCTACCTAGAATTCTATTTTAGCACCAACAATCATACTTCAATTTAATTGACAAATAAATCTATTAGTGAAGTAATCATAAGTGTAGAGCAAATTAATACTTACGGAAAATTGTTAATGCAATAATTAAAACCTTGACCATGTTGAATGCAATATTGGATAATTGATTGATTTGTTTATAGATCAATAAATCATAAATTATTTATATTTTTGTGTCTTTACAAATGATAATAATTATAAATTACGCATATTTTATAACTCAATTCAAGCAAAAATTATCAACAGATATAGTGGGCGTTTCAACAATTAAACACGCACAGACTAGTAAAATTTCTGCATTATTTTTTTATTTATTTGAAAGAAACACATTTTTTTACTAACCTTCAACAATGCCTTCCCCATATTTATTAACTAACAGAGTTATAAAAGAGCACAAAACAACGTCCACTGTGATATATATTTTTTTTTTGGTAAATTTAAATAACAACACAACTGTCCACCTGGTGCCTACAATAACGGTTCAAGTCCAGGTACAAACTGTTTCTAGGAGAGATTATTTGAACACTGCTGTTGTGGTGTAGAGACCTCATACAACTTGTTTCACCATATAAAGCTGATTTATCAATGTGTTTTAGTAATGTGTGGCCTGTGGGTAATAAAACTGGCCGTTTGTGTTGTTAGTATTGTAAACACAATAAATGTGGACATATTATTTTTTAACTTCAATAATAATAATGATGATGGGTTTTGAGGGACATTGTAATTGAACGAATTAAATTAGAAAGAAATTCTAGAATGATTTCATTGTGGTTAATTTATTTTTGAAACGATATGAATTTTGACACGTAGACTTTGTCTAGCCAAAAGCGGTCGACTTGGCCTTAACAAGTCAAATTCTAATCTTGCCCCAAGATTACGATTTCAAATACTAAATAGCAGAAGACGTCATGGGAAATTCTTAGTTCATCGTTTATTTTCAAGGGTTCTAGGATTGTTTCTATTAGCTATGATCACCTCTTAAGTCATTAGCTTAGCTTAGTTAGAATGTCACTCAATAGTTAAGAACCTAACAGTTTATGCATCAAATTGTTTTTGGAGCGTAAACTCCCTAATTCTTGAATTTCTGGTAAATCGTGAGCACTTTTGAGTTGCTTTTAGATCGAAATGTGTCCAATTCAGAATTGCTTAATCTAAAGTGGGAATCATCCAGAATACAGCAAACCGACTATAGTATTTCAATTGAGTTAGTTTTAAGAACAAATCAAATAACGGATACAAGACTTCCTGCTTATTTATCATAAATTTAAAATTTACAATTTTCAAACAACGAATAAAATGGTAAATTCCTCAAATAATTTCATTGTTTATTGTATTATCAGTAGCAATATTGTTATCAACAATTATACGGTTGTTTAATTACAAAGCCACAACTAAAAATAAAATGTATAAAAATTATTTTAAAAAAATATGTAGTTATTTATGATACAAGGGTTAGCCATGCATCATACACTATTTTTTCTACAAACACAGTACCAATCTCCTAAAATCAACAGATTTCTTAAGGAGAATTTGACAGAATAATTTGTGATGATAAATCTATCATAGATAATAAAATCCATGTCGTTGTTCAATTGTTCATTTGTTCATTTATTCCGCCAGTATTTCATTTGTTATTTCAATATAAAAATATATAATAAAATTAGAAATTAATTTATCAAGTGATGCGTGAAGGTCATTTTTAAGCCCTAGAGCTTAAAAACTTTTTTAAACGCATCTAAAAATAATCGCATTTTTAATTCGAGTATACCATATTAAAAATGTCACTTTTTATAGTGTTTGTGGAAAAAATCATTTTATTTCAAATATTGCTCGAATCCAATTGATAATAAACTGGAGGGATTAGACTAGATTTTTATTTCGGTAGGTGATGATCCTTTAAGCGTTCATTCAACTTTAAAATCGATCTATTTACTTTTCGCTCATTTCAAACTTCTCAACAAACAGAGAGCTGTAATCTGATATTAAAGAATTTTTGATAAAATCTAAATTGATCTTTGCATTTTAAATTGGACTTATTTGTTCTTCTAAATGGAATTTCGTTTGAACATCTTTATTAATCTCACGATAACAGTAAATAAAGTTATTGTTATCAAATTGCTAAATCATCGACACAGTCTTTTAATTGTCTCATTTAAATAAATATTTAGGCTTTATTTATTTTTATTTATCATAAATTTCCATGGTAAACAGTTTCATCAAAAGCATCCAAGTTCAATTATTTCCCATTATATTTGTATTAAGATAAGATTTGTTAATTATTTTAGGAAAAACTCACCCAATCATCTTTGGATGATGATCCAGAAACTGTACTGGACGTATTCGAAGCATTCTCCTTCTTTTCCAATTCCTTCTTCTATTATTTGTGAGCATTAATTAAAGACGCAATTTGTTAGAATTTCACTAATTTTAGAAAATTATCTAATAGAAAGCTTACCTCTGATTCCATGTCTGTTAGCAATGGAAATGAATCAAAAATTAATAGAAATTAGTCGGTTAGTATCAACGAAACAGATGTAAATAGTGCCATATGTTTAGTATTTACAAGTGCGATAAGCACTGATTTTTTTTTACTTATTTATGTAAATATTTAAATAATTATGATACAATTGTTAATACCTAGATTTGTTGTTGTTTGTTGTTGTTGTTTTATTGATAATTTATGGCAAAATTGTCTCCCTACGAAGTGGTGATACGATGTACGTCACTTGGAAAACTCCGGAACGATCTAAAGTGGTCGGACGTGACCTTCCATCGTCCTTAAAGCTCAAGCTTTTCCGAGTGACGTCAACAGTCACGTGTTTCTATAATAATAGTAATAGTAGGAAAATCGGTTCGCATATCTTTCGAATTTTTTTGATTTGCATAAGAATTCCACCGATTGTTACGTTTGTATGCAATTTTAGACTTTGTTTTCTTTGAAAAGTCAAGGCAATGGCATCTAAAAACAGGTTACGTTTATTTTTAAAAATCGATAAATAGAGGCACGTCCACCTAAACTAAGTTGGGATTGGTTGAAATTTGTGGGTGTGTCGGTGAAAGTCGTGACGTATAAGAATTTAAATCAGAAGAAAAAAATTGTATATTTAAACATAATATTATGAAATATTACAAGAATGGGAAGAAGCTGAAATCGCAATTTTTTTTGGGAGCACATTCGCTTGTTATTGTTGATTTCTATAAAAAGACAGTTACGCAATTTGAAACTTGAAATACTGCGCAATTCACCCTCTAACCCTTTAAAGGGATAAAAAAAATCGCTTACCCCATCCGGTTCGGGTTTCCGTGTACGTCTTGTTAAATTCTCCGATGAATAGATTGGTACTTCCAGATCACTAACATTCGATGAAATACTACCCTCACGGGCATCTCGATGGGGTAGTTGTAATAGTGCCATTGCCTGGTGTTGGATATCACTCGGTGAACTCTTCAGATAATGGCTTTGTTGGATATAACCAACACCATCGTCATCATCGTCACCGCCACTAGCACCCCGATGATCCATTTTTTTGTTTGTAAATTTAGAATATTAATTGATTAATTGGTGGAAAATCGGTGCGGATAAACGGTTTCACTAGGTGTGTGTGTTTTTAGAGAACTGAATGACCCTTTCAAAGACACCAGGCATATCGGCGTCTGGATGCGTCGACATTTTATTATATTTTTAAACCGTCAACGTCACTAATGTGATTTACGTTTTCGTAAACAGAAAACTTATAAATATTCTGCCAAAACTCCTCTATACGCGTATCTGCTAAGATCATATGCGGGTAAATAGAAACACAGAGAAGGCGACATAAAATCTTTAGAATTTTTATCTGAACATCACACACATAAGTTGTGAAGAATTGGCAGTTTTTCAAAAACACAAAACTTCCTATTATTAAATGTGTTATATAAGAAATCAGTGCATTAATAATATTAAAAAGTGCCAAAATTTCATCTTGATAAAGGCGCCGGTTATAAATCAAAATCAAATTAAATTCGACCCTGACTATTCATAGAAATTTATTGCCTAACAAGCGAGAGTAGGGAACACTTTGATATTATAGTGGATTCAGGTACCAAAAGTTCACTAGATTTGCCAGACTTATCGTTAAATAGGGGTACGTAATCCCAGTGAAGTAGGCAACATACATGTGCAAACAAGGAAATCACCAAAAATATCACTATATTCAAGTGTACCAACCGAAATCTAGTAACCTTGTGGTCCGAGAATAAACAATACAGATATTTCTCATATCATCATGAGAGTCTCTTCTTTTTTTCTCTCACATGTTCAAGGAAATCTTAGCAAAAGTCATAATTGTAACTTGTTAAAGTTGCATGAAACTAGCAATAAATTGGTTATTATTTGTTCAAAAACGATCAAAAATTTAAAAAAAAAATCTTTTTACGAATCTCAGGTAATTGACTAGCCTATTTACAAAGGTACATCATCCATCTGAAGGCGTGAGTTCTGAACAGTTTTGGAGAAGATGACAGAGAGCGAAAGAAAGGGTATTTCCTTCTTTTAAAATTACTGTGAGATGTATCATGAGACGGACCATAAATAATGTTGTAGAAGTAATGTTTGGTTGCATAACTATTGGTGTATTGTCAAAATTTTCAAATTATTGTTTCTAAAGAAAATTTTAGTGTCTTTAAAAGCGTATGTGACAGCTTTTAAGTAATATAACGTAGAATTTACAGTATTTAACTGTAGTTATCGTATTATTAAAATGAATCTTATTACGGCCCTTTTGTAATTTTGGTTGCCTAGCTTCAGATGTTTTCTTGATTAAAATTTAAATAAACATGTTTTGTTCACCAAAAACTATACAAAATCTTGGATACAAATATAATAAAGAATGGATACTACTCACATTATTAATTATTATTGTATTATAAGCTTAAATGAATAATATTGAGACACTCATTTCATCCAGTTCACATTACCATATGTAAACTGGTTACTTTAACATTAATCAGTTTATTGTTTTTAGCCTTTTTTTATCATTCAGATAACTGAGTCCAATAAATTTTCAAGCATGGTAATTATTGTGAATTAATAAGATAAACTGGTTTTACAGTCAAAAGTATAAATTTTATTGATTTGCCTCAATAAATTTAATTAATTTATAATAACCATAATGCAATCATTAAAAAAATTAAAATTACATAAATATCTCTATGTATGTAACGGTAATTTGTGTATTTGTGTATGTATGTGAATTTTATTCGTTTTTCTTTTGTTTAGCATCCCGTGAATTCCCATAATTCCCACCTTTCCGTTTCCTATTACCCTTTTGTTTCTCCCTTAATTTCGTAACAGTTTCAGCGGTACGTTTCAAATATTCTTCTTCGTCATCACCTTCTAATAATTTAAATTTAATTTTAATATCATTAATTTCTAATACACCATCATCATTCAATTTCTTCATTAATTCAACACCGGCATTCTCCTTTGATAAACGTAGATAACCATCAGTATCACCTTTATTATAATCAATGTAGGCTATATTAATATCATCGAATTCTTTAAATTTCTCTTTAATATCTTCACGTGTCAGTGTCTTATCTTCAGGAATATCAGAAAATTGAAGATTTGCACCTTTTGGATAATCCAATTTCTTGCATTTCTCATTTAATTTCGCTTGTTTCTTCTCTTTACGTGCCTTAACTTTCTCTTCATATTCCTTCTTTTTATCCGTATAATAATCATTCTGCCATTTACGTATCAATTCAGTTTCTTTATATTTAATACTTTCTGCCTCAATGAATTTCTTACAAGTCTCAACTTCTTTGAAAACAATAAAACAGGAACCTTTGAATTTGTGATCTTTAGTTGAACGACGTATACATGTGTCGATTGGACCGTGTTGTTCCAAAAAGTTGATGATATCATTCAACGATTCATCTAAGGGAAAACCTTTCGTATACGCTATAAAAAAAAAATCAATCGAAATCAATTACAAAGATAGAAATACACACCCACAATATAAACAGTGTATTTACCAGTACGTGTCATCAATTCTTTTCTACGTTCATCTGTTAATTCGGGTATAGGTAAATCAGGATTTCGCCGTATCTTCTTCTTATCTTCGCTAACTTCAATTAGACCAGTATCGGATTTTTCGCAAGCTGCAGCAATCTGTTCAGCATCTTTCGATAATTCCGCTAAACGTTTAAATGTTAATAAAACGTCTAGTGTGATCCAACCATCATCTTCTTTGATTTTCTCTTGCATGAATTTATCACGAGGTAAATTGAGATCACCAAAATAATATTCAATTTGCCGAATAATCTTCTTTTCCAAATCAGTAGTCATATTTATAACTATTTTCAATTAGTATTACTATTAATCAAATTTCAATAGAGTGTACAGTAATTAAACGAATTGTAGTGGACTCAATAAAATGCAAGAAACACGTTTTTTTCGATTGTTTGACAACGATCACGCTCTTGAAGATCTAACCTCACTTTCCTACCATTTAGAGATGGGCGCAAGTTTGACCCATATTCGAAGATGTAGCTTTAGACACAATCGGTTGTGTAATTTCAGCCACATTCAACAAGTGTAACTTTAACCACAGTCAATATTTTTTCCCGTTTTGCTTCAACCTTGAGCTCAAAAATCTACCATCGTTTTGGTAGGTGACCCATTCTTCCAAATTCATAAAATTGTCGTTTATAATTAGTTGCTTTTTAGGTGTGCAAATCACAAATTAAAAAAAAAGAACAGTTGGCGACAATGAACTTTCTGAAAGAAAAACTATTACCAACTGTTTTGTTGACAAAAAGGTTGGGCTAAATATGGCAACGTTGCTAATTTGTTAGTTCCAATATCAATTAATAGGTGGCAACGAGATCAACTTAACCTTAAATAATCGTCGAATTTTTTGGAAAAGATGCAGAAAAATAATAATACTGTAATAGAAACAGCTCTCGATTGCCTTAGAACCGAAACCAAAGGTATGTTAAAATGGGTTTTATTCAAATTTCAATAGTTCTTATTCCAGAACTTATTCACGTCCATCTCACAGTTTCGGAGGTAAATTGTATTGAAACTACAAAACCATGTTGGCCGTTACAATTCTACAGAGATTATGTGTCGAAGAATTATCCAGTTCTAATAAAAGGAGGATGTAGTGGGTTTCCAGCAGTCTCCAAATGGAATTCGGATTATTTCTTGTAATCGACATCCACACTAGACATTGTTTAATTTGCTGTATTATGTGTAATTTTAGGAAAACAATTGGTGAGAAAAATGTAACAGTTGCTGTAACACCAAACGGTTATGCTGATGGTCTTAATAATTCAGTTAATGAGATTGGTGAACCATCTAAATACTTTGTAATGCCCGAAGAAGTTACGATGAAAATGTCCGAATTTTTATCGTTATTAAATTTACAAAAGTATTAATAATAATTTAGAATAGTTTCTATCCATTTATTATCATAGAGAAAACTATGTTTGTTATATACAGAAACAAAATTCGAATTTAATTGAGGATTTTGAGGAGTTAATCTGTGATATTGATCGAGATATAAAATGGGCATCTGAAGCTTTTGGTAAACAACCAGATGCGGTCAATTTTTGGATGGGTGATAATCGTGCTATTACTAGCAGTTTGTTTTACAATTTTACATGAAAATAACAACAAATTAATTTGTATAATTCTAGTGCATAAGGATCCATATGAGAATATCTATTGTGTAATTGATGGATTTAAAGATTTTATATTGATACCACCATCAGACCTACCGTATGTTCCCTATGGAGAATACCCTGTTGGTGTTTATGAAAATGTTACAAGTGATAGTTATGAAATTAAACCCAGTGGTGATAAGATTAAATGGATTAGTGTTGATCCATTAAAACAAACAATTTTCAACGATTACCCACAATTTCGACAAGCAAATATTTATAAAGTTCGAATAGAGAAAGGTGATTGTTTATATTTACCTAGTTTATGGTTCCATCATGTCGAACAAAGCCATAAATGTATCGCTGTTAATTATTGGTACGATATGGATTTTGATCTAAAATATTGTTATTATAAAATGCTAGAACAATTATGTGTTTAAATTAAATATTATAATATAATTTTTTTAACATTTAAAAAATATTTTATATTTTATAAATAAACATTTATCTATATATTATATAACATATAAAACATATAGGTACATCAATTCGAGTAGAGACTCTAATACTTAAGTCGGTGGAGCTGCATGTGCAGATCGTCTCCTCAAGAAAGTCCTGCCTCCTGTTGGAAACTGTCGAGCTAATTGTATCAATGATGAAGCTAATGCTAAACGTACCGAGGGACTTGAACCACCCGGTAAACTCACAAAAACCGTTGCAACAGCCGCCAAACCATCATCTAATTTCACACCAATCACAACAAAAAAGTTATCGATAAATCAACAAAAAAATATTAGAATTTACCTGTAGGTTCTACTGCAACCGGTCGTAGATCATAATGTGCCGATTTCTTCGGTTTCTGTCTAACGGATAGATTTAATGTTACCGATGCAAATGGTCGTTTCGCCATATGTAACATTTCAACAACATGTCGTCGACGGGCACGGCGCACATCCGCCGCTTGTTTTGCCTTCCATGCAACAACACAAGCTGCCAAAAATAGAAAGAAACACGAAAAGAACACAGAGAAGAATACGAATAGATCAATATGTAATTGGTCTTGTCGTGAGAATACTATTCCATAAGCGACTTTCTTCTCTGTATCCGGTGGATCTAATGCTTGTAATATCAAATAGAAACGTGTACTTTCTAAACTATGCACCTCCTAGAAATTACCATAATAAATAAATTATAATTGATTTTCAATATAAAAAGAAATTACTTCTGGTAATGTGATTACGAGACGATCTCGTAGATTTCTTACAAATAATATCGTTTTCGGTTGATTAATTGTGATGTAGGTACGTAGACCTTGTGCCTCCTTCTCAAAGAAAACATCTTTCGTTTTATGTGTACCATTCTCCCAGAATCCGTATTGTGAATCTAGATCGATATCATTCAAGCCGGTTGTTATATTTGGATAAACAATATATGTATCATCATGTGTACTCATATAAACATTTAAACTTCCCTGTGTCACATCAATCGTTACACGAATATCAACATTCATGAAACGCGGTTGAATAGCAAAAAATACCATTTCTCCAGGATATAACGGTTTCGGCTTCATTTTACATTCATCTATAACAACCAAAAATTGATTATTTGTCATATATTAAAAAATTGTGTATAATTTACCAATCAATTTGGCATCGAAACACATTTTCGAATCAACAGACATGCCACGATAACACTGATGTCCACCAGTTGGTGTTCCCATATAATTCTCTTTACATTTTGAACATTGCACGGTCCAACATGGATGTGCTGAATTCTTACCAGATGCCCCACAAACATCACTCTCTGTATTATTTTTACAATTACATTTATCACCAGTGATTGGATCACATGTATCACCATGTCCATGACATGCGCATGGACGGCAAGCGGCACGATTATCTTCCGTACCACGGAATGTTCCAAAGATACATTCATCACAACGCATACCGGATGTATTATTTGAACATCTCAAACAACGTGCATTCTCTTTCGGACCTTCTTTGATATTCGAATAACCATAATCATCAATAAATAAATCATCATCGATGATTGTTGTATTATCAATACAGAATGCTGTGTGACCATAACAGTAATCCAAACATGGTACACATTGACCACCACTAGATGGATCACCAACAAAGAACGGTTTACATTTCTCACATTGTGCACCCTACAATTACGATTAGTTTTATATAAATCATCGAATTTCGTATATCGAGAACATAGAAAACCAGGCGCAAGACTCACCATTGTATTATTGTGACATGTTAGACATTTATCGAGTTTATCGGGACCTTCACAATTCGCATGACCATTACATTGACATTGGATACTACAATTAGCTCCAACATAACCGAAATCACATTGACATTTATTAGGTTGGACACATTGACCACGTACACAGCCTACAAGAATTTTTAAGCAACAAAATCATAGCTAAGGATATGTCAACTAATGATCCGGACAATTATTTACATGTCCCTTCATGATAAATTACGTAGCCATTGACAACAAATGACACATATGCTATTTTTGACAGTTTTTATGATGTGTCTGTCATGTTTTGGTACCATTTCCTGTAGTACCGTAAAAAGCGGGGTGCATATGATACACGAGCAAAAATTAAAAAAGTTTTTAAACATCAAACGATAGTGCGGCAGATGTAAGGGATTGTCGTAAGACGCGTACTGTGCACTTCTGCACTCCATAATTCATACACCTGTTTACTAAACAGGCGATCTTCAACATAAACGGAAAAAAAATAAGTTTTTTTTATAGAATTTGATGTTTTCGTTTCTTTTCATTAAAAATTTCAGTTATATTAATAAATTCTTGTGCAATTTTTAAATAAAATATTGAAAAATTGGAGGTGCGTATTATACACGAGATTTTACGGTATGTACTTTAAAAATGAACACTCTAAAAAGAAGTAGAGCGCAGAAAGTTTTTGGAGAATTTAATAAAATCAATAAAATCTGTGGGAGAACCTTACTATGAAACATTTTCAGATTATGGGAATAGCTAGGTCTACAATTTATAAAGGTTTGACAATAATATCAGCCCAAACAGAGTTGTCGGAGGTGGTCGCAAAGCTAAAAAAAATGCCATTACATAAAAAAGGATAACTTGTAGCAACAGCAGTTGGAAAAATTGGACAATCGCTTAAAAAACTTAAGAGGAAATTCACATGAATACGCGAGGAGAATTTTGAAAGAGGAAGGTGTTTCAATACGAAAAAGAAAACCAACGCCTAAATATACTGAAAAGCAAATCAATACTCAAAGATCATTACTAACTAAACTTAGAAAAACTCATCTGAAACATGACTGGGACTTTTTCCGGTGAAATCTAAAAGACATGCTAAGTTTCCAAAAAAGATTCTGGATTGGTTGGCTTTTAGTAGCAAAGGAAAGTCGTCATCTTATATTGCTCCTTCAGAACTTGCAGTTAATCAAAATATCTATACAAACGAGTGTATAAAGAAAAGGCTTGTGCCCTCTTTAAAAATATATCATGAAGACAGGAATATGTCTTCTGACCTGACATGGCAACATCCCATTACAGTATAATGTTACGTAATATTAAGGAATCAGAAGATGTTGCAAATGTACCCCAGCTAACAACCTTAACAAGATTATGGTACCAATTAAAGCAAAGTATAGTTGGCAAGCAAAACATTTAAAAGAATAAAATTGGAAAATAGAATTAAATCGAAGCTCCGCCAATTCAAAAATGCACACTTCCAGCGCTTAATATTAAAACTTCATACTAAAATCAGACAGGCTGCTTATTATGGTCCTGATTATGTTATTTCACACTAGCTTGAGTCGATTCGTAACAATATTGAGTTTTGAAAATTAAACAATATTCCAATTGATATCTTTTTTCCGGATTATTAGTTGACATACCCATATTTAAATAACAAAAAAACGACTTACCTAACGGGCAAACCGGTTCGCATTGTTTCATACGTCCTTGCTTGTAACCTGGACCACAAACACAATCGTACAAGTGTTCCTTATCGATACACAATTGAGATTCAGGGTCGCATTTATGGTGGCCATTGATACATTCATTTTCTGGCGGACATGCTACATAATGCCATGTATAAGTCATATTCATATCCAATTCAGTTTCATCATCCTATCAATAAAAATTTCATGTATCGAGGATATTAATAATTTACAAAAAATGATTACAAGAATATCGCCTTTAGCTTCCTTATAGATATCTTCACATGTGCCCAACATCGGTTTCTCATTTGAGCCTTCTGTACAAACACCATCACCGGTAATACCGGGTGTTGCACACCAACCGCAATGTGCATGCCTTAAACATGTATCGCATTGTGTGAACGATTTACACGGTTCCGGACAATATTCACGGTCCTCATATTGTAAAACTAAACCGCAAACACCACCAGCACAATACAATGATTGATACGATGATGAGATACATTCATCTAATTGTGTGGACCAACGGCAATCGGCACGTTCCAAACATGTACTGCACGATGTGTATTGTGTACACGATTGTAGACAGGTTGTGATAGCATTGGCTTCCTGATCTTGTAATACTTTAGGAAATAAAATGTTATAAATACAGGGTCGGTGTGTAAACGGAAATTCACGGCGAATAACGCCACCCAAAGTAGACTTACACGGCACACATTGGCGTTTCGTATAACTCCAATCACAACCGGACATTTGATGGCATTGTATACAATCCGTAGCTTGACACCGATTGAATGGACAATCTGGCGATGTTGTTGGACATGTGGCATTGGATAAACACGAACAATTCGTTACCGGTATCGGTTCATTACAAATCTTTCCAGGATTCGAAATTTTCGATGCTAGAAATCGTAATTAATCAATTAACAAACCATTTTATTTTTTTTAATTTTTGTTCAAAATTACCATTAAGTGGTGTTTCTTTCAATGGACACTCTTTCAAATTACTATGACATGCTTCAGAAATCAACTCATCACCCATTTGATATGCACAATAACCACAACCGGGTATTTTCAAGCAATTATAACGTGTCGATGATAATGAACATAGATCATCGGGTAATTCTAAACGTAATACAGAATAATGTAAATCACTACCCCAACCACCAACGATATAGGCAGCATCACCGTCCGGTTCAATTGTCATTGCTTGGGCATACGTTTCAATTGGAAATGGACCGATTTTCTCAATATTCTCCGATAACAGATTAATCCATTGATTACAATTGTAGGAGTAAGCATACGCATTCCATGGATATGTACGACCGCCCATTATAAACATGTAATTATCGGTGGTTACAGCTGAATGAAGAAATCTAGGTCGAGGCTGTTTAATTAAAACATTAATTAGTTTAATAAATAATTACAAGACAAGTCCCTGATTAATACAATTATAGTCGATTACAATTCAAATTGGCGCGCCCTGTTGCAAAAAAGTTTCCCAATTTATCGGCAGATTTTACTTTTCTGTCAATCTACTAATATACAGTGTAGGCGAAACAAATAGACTTAAGGTCATTTTACGCGGGGACAGTAGCTAAAGCAAGTAACTAAATTAAGCCACTTGCATTGTGTAAACGTTTGATTTAGTACTAAAGACAGTAAAAAATTTAGTGCAAGTATTACGTCTCCTTTCTGGGTCTAGCTCGTAACTACATTTTTTGCGAAATTGAGATTTTTAGTAGAAAAAATCGATAAGTATGTACTCTAATTTAGTGTAAAACAACTTAAAATGTGCAGAATGACAATAGAAATTTTTTTAGAGGTCTCTATTTACCTCGTATCTACACCCTTTGATTTAAACACCACAGAAATTGTTTACATGGCGCCGCTAACGCATTGCTTACTGGTATAACTTTCTAATAATACTTTAATTAAACTGGTAGATAAGTTTTGTGTCAAAAAATCTCTTTTAATGATCTTAAGTAATTTTTTTTTAAATTATCTACATAAAAGTTTATAGCAAAAACTCGTATCTACGTAAAATCATCCACAGAAACCATCATTAGCTCTTGATTGCCAATGTGAATCATGAAATTTTCGTTGATCTTTATGAATTGACACAAAAAGAGTCTGAATTTGATATTTATTATTAATATTTATGTGTTTTTGATATTAAAAACAGTTTTTATTGATTCCTGAAAAATTACGATTTTGTAGATACGAGATATACCCAGAAAGGGGACGATTAGTCAAGTCACTAAAATGCAATCCTATTTACTTGCGCAAGTAGATACCCCCACTACAATCATATCAACTAAAACTGCATAATTAATAGGTCTAGACTTGTATAATTTTAATTTTTATGAGTTGGATATCATTTTTATTGTTTTTCTTTTCTTTAATTGATAAATTATTTAAAAAAATGTTGGAGTGAAAGCAGCACATTGAAATTTGTGCAGGAATATCGGATGAGGGAATGCAAACAGTGCCATAAACGAAAATCGAAGTACCCACGGGGTACCTTTGCAAGACCTACAAGAAATAATTGTTGTTTCGACATTCTCATACAGTTTCTATATTCTCCCAGATTTTTATTATCCATTTTCTGGTATAGGAATACATTCTTTTATAACCAATGTAATGCGTCTATATTCAATAGGAACCATTTTTATTCACTACTAAACAAGGCTAACTAAACCGCCGTGTAGACAAATACTAAATGATAATTTACTAAATTTTAGTGACTTGCTTAAGTTACTTGCTTTAGTTACTGTCCCCGTGTAAATTGACCTTTATTATGACAATTTTTCATTGTTTTCTTGAGAAGACTCCTAAGCATTAATCACAGACTCGATTAAACAATTGCTAATTACCAGATATATCGATGATCCAAGACTATTCAATTCCGTCCAAGTTTTCGTATCATAATTCAATACATACAAACGATTTGATAGTTTCGATTGTTGATGTTCATAGATGACACCACCAAAAATATAAAGACTATTTGTAATTGAATGGAAAACAGTGGTATGTCCATAGATGCCCAATGGTCCTGTACCTTTTGTATTCCAAAAATACCATTGTTCCTTATCTAAACGATACTCCCATACATTCACTAAGAAACCATATTGTGGTGATACACCACCAATTAATATTAAACTTTCACTACTCGAATTACGATACGATGTTAACGAATGACCGGCAACCGGTGGTGGCCATAATTCATTATTGATCTTCTCGATTTCACCCCAACGTTGATTCTGTATATCAAACTGCCAGAAATCATCTAACGTACGATTATTATTATTATTAATATTATTATTCATTAATGTGGTTTGTCGTGTCAAACCACCGTACACAAAGATCGCTTGTTTCGAATGAATTATATCAGCGGCATGGAAATAACGACCTTGTGGCATTTTCGCATCGGGTGTAGAATCAACAGTCACCTGCATCCATGTACTGTTTCGTGTATCGAATAAACGGATATCATTCAATGGTCCATGTGATAAGGAATAACCACCAAACATCCAGATTGAACTGCGTCGATCCGATGCTAAGGAATGTCCAAAACGTGGCAATGTCTTACGTAAATGGTCCAAATGATCGGATAATTTGATTGTATTGAACAATTCGGTAAAGACGATTTGATTGCCGGTTGACCTGTAACAATTTAAAAGAATATCGAATTTCGTACATCGAGAATATTCGAAATTTAGTTGATTTGATTGTGTTGCCTGGCTTGGATTGCCTGGTTGCCGTGCAACAACCACGCAAAGTTTGATCAATCGTGTAAGTGAGATTTGACAAACAAGAAAATGGAAGCAACTTACGATAATTTATTGGAAAAATACGGCATACCGATAGAACATTTAGATTTTAATTATGTGGCAAATTGTACCGATGGTAATGAATTGGAGAAGATCTTACAAATCTTAAAATCGGGTGAAGATGGTTATTATCCGGATTTGATACAAGCCACAGAACAACGTTTAATAGTAATCAAACCGAAAAGTAAATATTTACGTAAATCATGTCCAATGTTATATAAAGAATCTTTGAGTCAAGAAGAAACAAAACACATCACGTGTGATTTAAACGAATGGATTGATAATATGTTGATAAATGATAAAAAATTGGAAAAACACAAAATAAATTCAAATAGAAACGATATACCAATCCGTAAATGTGAAGAAATAAAGATTGATGGCAACAACAAGAAGAAGAAGAAGATCAAACGTTTATCATCAACTGATTATTCATCATGGGATAAATACGATGCTGATACTGAAATTTTAAAAATGGATCTTGAAGAAGAGAAATTAAAAAAATCTCTAACATCCACCAAGAATACGAATAGAAAAATTGTTAAATTTAAAGAGAATCTTACCGAGATCGAAGCAGAACATCAAGCTATTCACGAGAAAAATAAAGGTAATGAATTCTATAGAAATCACGATTACCATCAAGCTTTAGAATGTTATACGAATAGTCTACGATATAGACGAACAATCGTTGCATTATTAAATCGAGCATTAATCTATTTCAAATTGAAACAATTTAAGAAATGTATAAAAGATTGTGATGAAGCATTAACATTTGAATCAAATAATATTAAAGCAATTATACGTAAAACACAAGCTTTGATTGAACTAAATGAGAAATCTGTAGCATATAAAACAATACAAAAAGCACTACAGATTGATTGTAATAATCGTTTTGTACAAGAATTATTACAACAATTACGTAAAGATTTACGTATTATTGAAATGAATTCAAAACGTTATCAAATTAATGATTGTAAAGATGATATAATACCAATTGCTGGTACAAGTCAGATGTCACCACCACATTTCATTACATCCACCACAAATCGAACAATTATCGAAAAACAAACAACCCTGCACGTTATCAATGTTGATACTACCGAAAATGATGAAGATTGTACAATCAATCATTTACAGCATATTTATGAAGATCATTCAAAAGTTGGTTTTGTTCAAAATATGAGAATTTGTAAAGGTTTTATTATAATCTTTTTTCTTTTGGTTTTTAGATAATTGATGAAAAGGCGGGTGGTGAATTGTGCCTTCAACAAAACTCGATTATTATCGAGAATCTACATTCACCGTACGGTTTCTTAAAGGCTTGGCTATCAGCCAGTAGCGATTCTAGTCTGGAACAATTGGCTACGATTTTGAAAACGATCGATACGAACCGTATTATAGATGGTAATTTGTTTTACATATAAAAAAGGGGACTAAGAAGTCAAAAGGTCAAAATAAAACGCACACTTGCCGCTTTTTACAAGGCTCTTTGAGGTGGAATTTTTGTTTTTTAAACGTTTCTAGTCTTTGCTTTTTGTATACTAATAACACGATTTTTATTTCACCTGTGGCCGTTTTATAGGATTTGCTTGTATAATCGAGCAAATCGAATCGCAATTGTGTAGTTCTGTAAAGGTAATGTCACGATTAAATAAATTTGAGTGCCTTCAGACAACACGAATAGATCTATAGAACTATTCTAATTTTTATTAATTTTTTCTATTATTTGTTCGATTGTAAATTATTTTACTTTTCATACGATTCAGTGTTGTATATCTCTTAGAGAACGATTTATACGAGATACAAATTCCCTGATTTATACAGCATGTCCCACCTCAAATATCTCGTTTGTTTGTGAATTGAAGTGGAAAAGTATCTAAAGAAATTAGACTACAATGTCTATACTTCAATTGACCGACATCTTTTTTCTTTCTAGCTATTTTGGAAATGCCAAATCGTCCTATAAGGTCTTGAAAATTACTCACTATTAGGAAACCAATTACCTACAATAAATACTGCGAATCAATTTGATATAAAAATATTTTTCTTTTAAAAACTTCGCATTTGCTGCTGAACAAAAAATTAGAACTTGGGATCAATAATTTATTCATTGAAGAAAAAAGCTGACGTCAGAATTGTTCACAAGATTTTATTTAAAAACAACTGCAAGGCCAACAATATTTATAAAATGGTACATTCAAGTAAATAATTGTAAATATTCCATCTGTTGTAAATAATATAAGAATAATTGTTCTTACTAGAGATAGAATTTCTAAAGTTGTTTTCTCGATTGTACAAACTCTTTATAAATACTATTGGTCTTGCAATTGTTTTTAAATAAAATCTTGTAAAGATAACATTCACACTGCAAGTATCGTAAACTCTGACAATTCTGACGTTTCATCAATGATGAGGTTATTGATCCCAGAGAAGTTCTACTTTTTTGAGCAGCAAATAAAAAGTGATTAAAAGAAAAATATTATCTTCATATCAAATTCATTCGCAGTATTCATTGTAGGTAATTGGTTCCCTCAAAGTGAGTAATTTTCGAGACCTTATATGACGTTTTGACATTTCCAAAATAGCTAGAAAGAAAATCGTGTCGATTAATTGAAGTATAGACATTGTAGTCTATTTTATTTAGATACATTTCCACTTCAATTCAGAAACAAACGAAATATTTGATGTGGAACACTTAGCTGGGACACGCTGTATTTCAAAAAATTCTCCATTTAACACGATTTTGATAAAATTCTGTTGTCGCCAATCGTTTTATTGCAAGTGGGGAATGAATAATAAAAGCCAAAGCTCTAAAATAGATTTTTGGGTTGTTTTACCATAAATGAATGTATGCGTAAAAGTTTCTAGGAAACACCTAATTTCCGACTAACAAGTAAAGTACGCGAAGTGGAAACTCCCAATTTTCATCTTTTTTGGTACATAGGTAGAGGAAACCGTTTTAAAGTCTGCATATTTTTTTATTCGTACCCATCCTCAAGTTTAAGGGAGAAAATAGGGGTTGAAGTTCACCCTGCAAAATTAGTTTTTCCAAAATGGCTGATTATTTTTCAACAATTTAAAAACTATGAAATGATGAAAACCAATTTTCGATATCTGACTTGGGGTTGGAGCTATAATTGATAATACGCATATTTTTTTATGGATTTCACCCTTTTCAGCTCTATAATTAACCCTGTCAAGATGAGATTTTGTATACAAGTAGAAAATTGAAAAACAAAATTTACCTGTTTTTCCATTTTTTTTGATATTTTTAATAATTAAGGGTGTAATGCTTATGATAATAATTTGCTACCGATTGATTAATCCTTATGAAAAATTAGGGAAGGTGTTTTATGGAGCCTCTTGACTTCGAAGCCTCTAAATTGTGTTAATTCTAATCTTTTTCTGATTTCTAGTAATTGGTTGTAAATTGGATAATTCAATGTTTACAAATCTATTAAATTGTTTATGTCAACATTTCACCGTAGTCGATCAAATCGAACGACTTTCATCAATTTTAAAAAACATCATCCAATTGCCACGTTTCAATATTATTACATTATTATTATCAGATAATGATCGAATTAATTTAAGACGACTTGTTGAATTTTTAAAACAACACGATAAACATCTAGTTGTAGATGTATTATTAAATCAATTTAATTTATAAATAAATTTTAAAAAAATGATAATCAAAGATTTTTACCTGATATCACATGCGGCACCAATCCAACCTTTTGTACAAATACACCTGCCATAAGCACGATCACAATTACCTTGTCCTTGTAGAAAACTACAATTTTTTGGACATATCACGTCCTCACATTTATAACCAACATAACCATCATCACAGATACATTGTCCATGTTCACATTTACGTGGCGGTTGACAATCATCACAACTCAACACTTTATAGATAGCACTGAAACCTTCACCATTCAAACCGTGTTTATAATGGACAGTTAAACGTCCTGTACGCGATTCAACAATCGACACGGGCAAAGATTCTTCAGAACAAAAGACGGCCGACAATGCACTCTGACTACCACCCATATCAACTAATTCCGGTAGATCATCATAAACATAGACAGCATTCTCACCACATGTGATATTCAATTGACTAGAATTTATATGTAATTGTATGATTGGTGTACCATAATCAATTTCCGGTTCGATAATCCATAGACATTCACGTGTCGGTTGACCATCCCATGGTGGACTATACTGTTGCATCGAACTAATACCTTGGCCTTCACTTCCGGTCAACATACCGCGTGATTCACAATGATAATAGCATTGTTTACCATTCCGCGGATCACCGTAATAATTCTCTTTGCAACGTTCACAATGATCACCTTCGGTATTGTCTTGACAATAACAGATACCGGTTTCGATGTCGCAGTCACCTTGTTCTTTAATTCCATGTCCATTACAATCGCACTGATGACAACCTTGTTCTGTGGTCGCATTACCATAACTGCCCGGTTTACAGAATTCACAATATTCACCCATCGTCCAATCCATACATTCATCACACACACCCTCACCATTCGTACACGCTGAATGATTATTACAGCCGCAATTCTTCGAACAATCCTCACCATACCAACCCAATTCGCATTTACATGAATAATCGGGTTCACCCTGACATGTACCATGTACACAAACATTATAACAAGTGCGAATGCACGATGTACGTCCATCACCGATATAACCTTTACGACAGTGGCAACTGAACGAACCATCCGTGTTCGTACAGATGGCTTGTGGATGACAATCGTGTAAACCGAGACCACATTCATCCACATCGGGACATTGAGCGTACGCCCAACGTGCCTCTTTTATATTCAAAATCTCCGAACAATTCTGATGGGGATGATTGAAATCACCCTGTACACACATGCCGGTCATTGGATTCGATTGATTATAACACCAGCCACAACTCAACGAACTCAAACAATACGAACAATTCTGATGTAATGTACAACTTTTGCATTTCTCCTGTGGCTTTTGTATTGGTAGAATACTATTATCTTGAGCGGTCACTAATGGGAATGCTTGATCTAACCATTCACGACACAAACCGAATTGATATTCACTTGTATATACACTAAAACTAAAACATTGTTGTGTTGCTTCACACCATACACAACGTCCTTTCTGATCTAAACATTGTCCACAATCGGTACGTTTATAACACGGTATTGGACATTGTTTCAAATTGATTGCAGCATCCGGACGTTGACCGATACGTGAACAACGTGCCTCTTCTATCCACCATTCACATAAACCGGAATTGATACAACTATCACATGATATGTAATTTGAACAATTCGAACATGCACTCGGTTGTAATGTTAAATAACGCCAATCATTATTATCGGGTGATATACAACTGATACTTTCATCCAAATTACGGGAGACACACTGATTACTTGCTTCACACCAACCGCATTGTGAATCAGTTAAACAATGCAAACAGTTTCTGTATTGGGTACAAGTGCCATTTGCGTATGGTTCCAAATATTCGAAAGTGAATACCTAAAAAAACAAAACAAAAAAGACTTACCCAGTTTCGTTATTCTATCTAGGCATATAAAGCATCCAAAATATTATTATTTCTTATAATTTTGACGGGGCATGTACTAGTGCTCTATGAATTTGCTTAATTCGTTTGCCAGCACTGTATATTTTCAATAAAACTCGCAAGTGCACCAACTGAAATGAACCATTTTGGTTGGTATACCTGAATCTAGTGATATTTATACTTGTTTGTTTACACATACGCTGGCCTATTTGAAAAGTACAGTTTCTAATTATTGTGTATTTCACGATATTGTTGTCGTTCAATTAATATATTGTATTTTTTTGTTTATTATTTCTACTGTTAGGCTGGTAAACTCCGTCCAAAAATTAAGTATAAAAGTTCAAATTACAAATGACAGGTTATGTAAAACCTAACAGTTGAAAAGTTCCTAACTGTTAAATATTTACTTGAACCAAAAAGTATATTATGTTGTGGCACTATGTTGGAATAAAATCCTACGCGTTTGTTTACATATTTTGCTATTGATTTTTCAATATTAACTCTGAAATTTGATAATTTATATTTCTTCAGAGATTCTAAAATTCCTTTTAAATCGATTTTCAGTTTCATACAATAAAGGAGAATTTTAATTTTGGGGCTTTAATAGAGGGACTATTTTTTCGTTGCGGAGATTAGTCACATTGCTGTCATTTGAAATTTTATACTTAATTTTTGGACGGAGTTTACTACTTTTGCTTATTGTTAGAGAAATTCTAGTGACAAATCTATCAGACCTATAGTGGATTCAAGGACCATAGGGTTACTAGATTTGACAGTATTATCAAATCTCAGGATAATAGGAAAAACTGGTCGCATGTTTTAGGATGGCGAATGCTCGGGATGCGCAGTGGCGTGGTCATTACAAAATATACATAGGGCAATTAAGTGGGTTAATTATTGAAAAAATATATACATATTTGAAAATTAAAATTTATATATTTATATTACCATTCATTAGATATACTTTTCGCATGATTTTATTTATTTATCTATCTTTTATTGTGTAGCATTTTCTACGTTACGCTACTGAACTGCGAATCTATCTGTCAGATTTTCCCGATAGTTGCCTATGTAATGTTCGACATGCGCCGGGACTGCCAACCTAAAACGCGCGACCAGTACATAAATGTAAACCACGGAGTATAGATATAGGAGTCCGAACGGTATAGGCTTTTTCACGATATTTATGTACATAAAAATGAACCCAGAGAATAGTACATTTTTCTGTCACTCGCGGCGCTAAGAACAGTAGCGTACTGATAGTGGTCGCGATAGTGGTGGTTATAGTGGTCGCCTGGACTTAGTAAATTTCGACTTATAAGCCAAATTACTTTATGGTTGAGGTGCACAAAGAAAATTTTCTACCGTAATTTCTATGAATAGCAATTTTGTCCGCATCTGGTATGACTTGTAAATTATCCGTTGATATTCATGTAAATTACGGTAGAAAATTTTCTTTGTGCACCCCAACCATATGGCTTATAAGTCGAAATTTACTAAGTCCAGGCGATAACTATATCGTCCTCAACGAGAATACCGAGTACTCTGCCGATCGTAGCGCGCTCTGCCGGCAAAAGTTTTGTCCCTAAATTCGTGCCATAATTTTAACATTACGTTCGGACTCCTATATCTATACTCCGTGATCGAAACAAAGAAATCACCAGAAATATGACTAGCTTCAAGCGTACCAACCGAAATCTAGTAAACCTTTGGTCCGCGAATATACTATAGTAACCCTTTGGTATGTGCTAAATCTACAGGGTGAGCAAACGAATTAGATATAAAAGTACTATCAAATTTAGTGGTTTAAAAAATCATCAAAAGTAAAAAGTTTTAATTCGAATAAATCGTCGTATAGAAGGAGTTATTGCTAGTATATGTCAATGACGATAATAATAGAAAATTAATTAGAATTCTAGAAAAAATACCTACATAAAAATTGTAATAAACAAATTATTTTTTCCATATTAGATCCAAGGTTAACAAGAACTAATCAAAATAGCAAAAACTTAAATACCGTAACGTTGGGAATTTTCCATATTTTTCTTAAAAGAAATGCTAATGAAAAATTTCAATGTTCTATACAAATTCATGACCACCGTTGATAATTATCGATAACCCCATAACAACAATAACATTGAATATAAATTATTAAGAATTGTTTTCCAAAGTCGAGGTGCCAATTATTATAATTTACAATTTTCATGGTCATTATCACACCACAAAAAAATCATTATTAAAAAAACTTACTTTCGGTGTATCATCGGCATTACGATGATGTTGTAATTCCATTTTGCTTTGTTGATGTGAATTGTAGGCACCCAAACTGATGACTTTATGCGATTCAAAATCAACAGGAATTATTGAAGTGGTTTTTCCCGTTCCTGTTGCCGTTGTTGTTGAATCATTAATTAGAGGCCATTTGATTGATTTACAATCCTTCTGTTCTGCTGTTACATTCGCTACATAATTATTCGATATTTTCAATGTTGCACTACAATAACTGATGCAAACATTTAACATTTCTTGCCAATCGGATGGTAAACGTAAATAGCCTAGAAGACGTGCCACCATCTCACCACCAACATTTGGATC
Source organism: Epicauta chinensis (assembly GCA_021725515.1). Classification (NCBI taxonomy): domain Eukaryota; kingdom Metazoa; phylum Arthropoda; class Insecta; order Coleoptera; family Meloidae; genus Epicauta; species Epicauta chinensis. The sequence continues at coordinate 237,795 of JAEDXX010000104.1, read as the reverse complement.
GCTGCGTAATAGTGGACTTGTTGGGCTATTGAAATCAACCTAAACCATTCAAAATTTGATTAATTATATGTTTGGTAGATTATGGAAAAAGTAATGGTGAATAAAAACGCAAGGTGAAATGACGTAAATGGAGAATTTTATGATTTATTGCAATTCGATAAGAGCTTGATTATTAATTAAAAAGATAAGAGAGCGTAATTATCGCTATATTTTAACACAACTTCAACAAAAGATACTATCAAAATAACACAAAAGTAATGATTTGTAATTAAATCGATGCTAATTAAATTTCTCCATAACTTTCAAATCGAGCGAAAGTAGGAGAAACTTTATCAAGAATCTTAGGGTTGAGGCAGACTACTCATACAGCGACACCTCCAAAAAGCAGACATTTCTTACAATTAGAGATCAATGCAGATTTAAAATCAGGCTAAAAATTCAAAGCAAATGCTGAAGGAACTACACTCTGGAGGTACCAAGAACTTTTCAGAAACCGCTTGGATATTGCACTTACCGTAGTTGCATTGATAATGCTGACTTTATCCGGCTGTGTAAAATTGACCGGATGATAGTACTTAACAAATGTCAACCCCGGCCGCCGATCCAATTGCCGACACTGTTCCGGTTCAATAACTTCCGTACCTTTCGTACCCCACCATCCAGGTATCTGACTTGGACTATCCTCCCGTAAACCACAAACACCATAATTATCATCTTTATGATGACAACGTGCATTCTGTACACACCATGTACATTCACCTAAACCCAATTTGTACGATGCTGATGATGGTGGGTGGAGTTGTGGTTGTTGTTGTTGTTGTTGCTGTTTACCGATATGTCCATGTATTAAACACGAATGACAATCACCAAGAGCCGGACAAATGCCGGGACAACGTGTCGTTTGTAGATTTGTTGTACAATTTGCACCAACTGTCCGTCCATAACACAATTCATCAGCTGAACACCAACCACATTCCGGATCCGCGGAACATTCACCGTAATTTTTATGACGGATACATGTCGATTCCGGATCATAAGATTCACCTAAACGTGTTGCTATCATTGGTGGTACCGTATATGCCAACAAATCACCATTAACATTACCATGATAACCACCCACCAACAATAATGTATTACCATTACGGACACTAGCCGCATGTGCAAAAACACCCTGTTGTTTAGGATAATGTGAATTATGATTTTTGCCTAATATATCCGGATTGATCCATGTATGACAACCTAAATGATACAAATACATTTGATTGTCATAGCAAATCTCTTCTTTATTGTGTCGATGTGAATAACCACCGAAAATTATTAGATAATTGCCGAAAATATTAGATGTATGGAATGCACGTTCTCTTGGTACGAATTTCTCACGTAAATGTTCACGTGTATAATGTATCTCAGTCCAATGACGATTATCTAATTGGAATGCAAACATACGATCTGATAATTTGGAGAATCGTGCCACACCCGCCACAATTCCACCATAAATTAATAATGAATTTGTAATTGGATGATAAACGGTTGTATGTGCCACGACACGCACATCCAATTCTTTACCACCACGCGATTTAATCTCATACCAATTCTCATCACCATCTGGTAATAATTGTATCGAATATAAACGTGATGAAAATTCACCATCTTCTGTACTACCACCAAATAAATAAATTGTATCTTTTGCTAATGTTAATGTGTGTCGTGTTAATCGTGGTGGTTGTATCATTGATAATAGTGCACGTTGTTGCCATTGTTTCATCTTCACATCATAATACCATAAATCATTGGCTAAACTACCATTCTCTAATTTACCACCGTAGATTAGGAAACCACCTGGTACAGCACAAGCGGCATGGCCGTAACGTGCATCCGGTCGATAGCCTTCATTAATATGTGAATGTCGTTGTTTACGTCTTGTAGATGTTGTATTATTCGTCACCGTATATAGGAGATTTCTTAAGAATGATGTACGACTATTGATACCCCATTTCTGTTCCCAATCGGGACCGGCATGTTCTATCAATTTGGCTACATTACTCGGATCTATGGTATTAATCAAACTTTTATCCGGTAACAATTGGCCAGATTCATCTTTCCATTTACTCAAACGAAAATCGTAGATTTCCAAATCGCCCAAGATACGATTGAGATTATAACCACCATAAACGTATAACGAATCAGTCTCTTCTAGATAAACGGCTGTATGTGCGGCACGTGGCTGTAAACCACCATCCGAGTACGATAACCAATGCCAACGATTACCGTTTGTATCATTCTTAAATAAACTACATGTACGGCCGGAATAATCTTGATGACATACACAGATACCGTCTTGACAATAGCCGCGATTCTGGTGACGGCCACAATTATCCGGACATAGTTTTTTCGAACAATCCGTACCACCCCAATCACCTTCACACACACAACGATAATGATAACACAGACCATGATTTGTACAATTATTTGGACAATCAGTTATTGAGAATTCAGCACGGAAACCATCCAACACATAATTCGTATCACTATACAATAATACTAACATATAACCAGACGTTGCGATCACTTGTTGTGGTTCCGTTTTACCACTAAAACTACCCAATAATGGTGATTTAAATGAATCACCATCATAGACGAATACATAATCGTACGAACATTCTGTGCCCATACTACGGAAACTTAATGTGATAAATTGATTGGTATCATTTGCCTTGATCAACCATTCACAATGACTATCTTGTGTATAATTCGAGCCGATTGGACCATCTGTAATTACACCCCATGAATTTGTAAAGATACGTCGTGATTTATCGCATGGCACTAAATCAACAGCTGCATACCCAACAAATACAAAGAAACACACCACAATACCACTAAGCGAGAAATTGATTATTTGTTGCCGCATATTTGCAAAAGTTATTACAATTTTTATTTATTGTTATTCCGTGTCTTTTTATTGCGTAATTACTATATTAAAGTTGAGCATTTCAGGTGCCATTATTGCTTCGTATTTTCAAATTTGTTTTTATTTATTAATTTAATCACTACATATTGTTCTATTGCAATTTATATTTACGTTTAGTGTATTTTTTTTCAAATATTAACAATAATAACACACATAATGTAAATAAATGCCAAACAGTTGTGACATCCCACTGACAACTGACATACTGACATGACAACCAGTACGTGAAACCACAAACCCACATTTCCCCCAAACACAAACAATCCCCCACCACAACAACAGCAGTAACTTAATTTTCGTTGTATTACCAGCAATGTCAACGATAAACAAACAACTAATTGTAGCTCATTTTGAAATCAAAATTTAAAAAATTAATTGAAGCTTACAATTAGTAACAACGAATTAAGCAATAATTAAGAAGGGTTTGATAACTGTAAGTATGATTGATAAAAATTATAGCTACCTTATGAGTATCAGTATAAAATTAGTATATAACACCAATATCGCTAAAATCCAAATGGAAGGAAATTCAAAACTAAACTAAAAAAACTTATTAAAATCTAAATGTATTCTAAACAAGCGTATAAAAGGACGTTTTATTTAGTTGTTTTAATGTGGTAGAGTTTCTCTTCAACTGCGGAAATTGGTGATGGTGCCCCACTCAATGGATCTCTACCATCGAATGTTTTCGGAAATGCTATAACATCCCTAATACTGGTTGTGTTCAAGATTTTCGATAATAATCGATCTAAACCTAATGCAATCCCACCATGTGGTGGACAACCGGATGATAACATATCGATAATATGTTGCATCTTATCATCACTAATATTCAATAATTTAAATAGTTTTTGTTGTAATTTGGGATCGTGGATACGAATCGAACCACCACCAATTTCATTGCCATTCAAGACTAGATCGTACGATAATGCTCTCACCTAGAAAATTACAATTTCGATTATAATGAAAATGGTAAATATCGTATAAAAATACTTGAAGTGGCGTTGTGTCTAATAAATCAAGATCTTCAGGATGTGGTGCTGTGAATGGATGATGGGCTGATTTAATTGTATTCGGTGTATCACCAAGTTCGAATAGTGGGAAATCAATCACCCATAATAAATGCATGCCTTTTTTACGTAAATTAATACCGAAACTTTCCAAATGATTAACATAATCTAAACGAATTCGACCCAATAGTGTTTGCTGAAATATTCACTTCAATGCAACCGATAATATGGTAAATTATTCAACTTACTGTTTCACTCTTATCACCGTAAACTAAAAATAGAACACAACCATCAGTTACATTGAAATTATTGACGAATTTTTCTGCTAATGGTTGTGTTAATAGTTTCGAAATTTTCGTTGTCCATTCATTGCAATTTGTTATTTTATTTTGTATTAAATTAACATTATTATATTGTTTTGTGATTGTAGTGAAATGTTCTTTTAAATTTTTAGTTAAATTTGCATACTGTTGTGGGAAAATCAAACAATACGCTCCAAAATCGTCCACATTACACAATTTCGGATTTAAACTCAATAAATCCGTACAATTCCGTAACTGTAATAATACAACAATCATCACTAGAATTAAATGAATGGGATAAATGTGTGATTTACTTTATAATCGAATCGTACATCTGGTTGATCTGATCCATACTGTTCCATTGCATCTTTATATGTAATCCTTTGGAATTCATTTGGTATAGGATCGAGAAATTTCGGCCAACTATACGATAATAGGTCTTCAATTAATTTTAAAACATTATCTAGATTTGTAAACGACATCTCAATATCGAGTTGTGTAAATTCTGGTTGACGATCAGAACGGCCACCTTCGTCACGATAACATCTAGCAATCTGAAAATATCTGAAATTTCAAACAAATAGAAATCACTATGGACGGTCGATAAGAAATGCTCAAAATTGTTGTTTTTGAATTATTTTAGGCCTAGGGACATAGATTCTTATTTCTATATCCCATCAATACCGCAATTATGTAAAATCATATACAGTGGCGGTAGATGAAACAGATACATCGAGAGAGAAATTAAAATACAATTCTGTGAGTGGAAATGAGATAAAGAGACTCTTTTGTCATCTCTCATTGATACATTTGTTTCTCAAAGTGTCTTGTTAGAAAAATAGAAGTCTTATGTATTATTGAAATTATTCAAAAATTACAAAAAAAAGTGGAAATAATAATTCTATAATTACCGGATATAACCTTGGATTGTCTGTTACCATAAATAACAATCGCTATTAAATAAAAAAGTTAACAAATTTCAAACCAAGGTTTGATTTTTTGATTGACAGCAGAGTTTTTATGTAATTTTTAAACAATTACAATTCAACAACTGTTGAAGTAGTCATGGCCAGCAGTGCCGGTTCGAGGAGAGGGCTACGGGGGTATCTGCCCCAGGCGGCGAACCATTTAACTATAAAGAATATGATTCAAAAGATAGCGAAAAGAAATGTTTCTAAGACCCAAAAGGCTGTAAATCTCGCATTTAATCAAATTCTGAGCACTTTCTATCTTGGATCAAACAGACTGTAGTTTAAAAGCCATTTACCTATCAATGGAGCCTGCCATTAGCATTTGTTTGAACTGTTGTGGACTCTGTACTAACGAGTAGAATTCGCCTGGAAATCGTGTCGGTACAATAAACTCCTGGGCGCCCTATTTCAACAATATTTTACTTTCTACTACTAATTACAAAAAAAAATACTTTTAACTTACTCCAGGTGTAGCCTTGAATAATGTCGGTGTTTCCACATCCACAAAACCGCATTTATTCACAAGGAATTCACGCATCTTCATCAACATATCGGAACGTACACGCAGATTACGTTGCATCAGTGGAAAACGTAAATCTAAATAACGATATTGTATACGTAATGATTCTTTAGCTTTCTGATATTCGCGTATATTAAATGGTAGATTTGTTTTTGCATAATTTAATATTTGTAATTTATCAACTAATACTTCAATATCACCAGTTTTCTGTTTAATATTACGCATATTGATTGGACGCGATAGAACAGTTCCTTTAACTTTTATTATCGATTCTAATGGTAATGATTCTAATAGCTGTTGAGTTGACATATCCTAGAAACAATAGAAAATTAGAATTCTTCAAAAAATCGTCTATTATCATTAATTATGAAGACGTACAGTTTCTTTGATTAATAATTGTGTTTCACCGTAACTATCACGTAATATTACAAATTTATTCATACGTTGATACTCCAACCAGCCGCACAACGTTACAGTTTCGCCCACATTCTCCTCTCTTAAATCACCACAAGTGTACGTTCGTTCCGTATATTTATTAACTTTATTTTTAATATGATTCGAAACGTTCTGGTCTTCATCGACTAAATAAACGCTTTGTGATTTGCTACTGTTTGATAGTTTTCGTAATGATTCTTTAATAAATTGACGATAAATTACCTAAAAATTACAAACAAGAAAAAAAAGTTAATCATCAATGATTGACGATGATAATTTGACATTACTTGCGGTACAAATACAAATTGATTCGATTTCACTTTAGTATTGATTAAATTGGTAAGTGTTCGGTACATTGTGTCGTACACATTTGGTTCTTGAATTATTTAAAGATTTTCAATTTCTTAGAAGCTTAAAATTTGAAAAAAAAATCAATTTTTTGAGGTTAGAAGTGCGATGTGTTTGTGGATTGCATCGAACAAGTGCTCGAGCACATGAGCGACATCAATCTTATACAATAGTGGCATTGCATTATGCCTCATCGTCAGATAAATATGATTACATTCACAGTCAAAATTGAATGCCATGCCTGTATATATATTCGATTAGTCTTCGACTGCATCGAGTTATATATATATATAGATATAGTATTACATGGAGTCAGACTGCTCGCTTGCACTATATTTGTTCGACCCAGTAAGAAAACACAACTACTGTCAATTGACATTTGAGTGTAGCACTGCCAACCTATCAAAACCAAATATAGGTCAATAATTTATTAAAATTACAAATCTAATCAATTATTCAACAATAATTATAACGAACAAACATTACTATTGTTCTATTAATATTGTTTATCAATTATTTTGTGATAATTGCTAGGTTTATTATGTTGTTTAAATTTTCATCTATTGGTAGTGGTGTTGTGATAAGCCGCATGTGTTGCTTGATCCTTTTGTTCCTCAACGTTTCCCTAGATTTGCTGTAGAATCGTCAAGGAGGAGGCGTCATTTTCATAAATTCTCCAACGAAAACAATTTGTTTATTTGTTTATTATTGGAAAGAAACACACACACAAATATTGGTGTTGATTATTTAAATCTACAAATATAAACTGAAAAACAAAAAACAAACAGGATGAGTGTTGAAGAGGAAGTTTTGAGAATACAGAAGAAACTTAATAAAATGACGTCAGAAGATGGAAGTGTAGGTTTTTCGTTATCCAATCACTAATAAATACCCGTAATAATTGGATTAATTGCCAAACGATTGATTGATAATTGCCCAATAATTACTGTTACTGTTTGACTTTTGGGGGGATAAGATCATTGTTTTTGAGCGGGAAATTGAAATATTTCTATTCGTATTTTTAGGGTCAAGAACAGGCATTGGATCTATTGAAAGCATTACAAACATTAAATATTAATTTGGAAGTACTGACAAAGACACGTATTGGTATGACTGTGAATGCATTACGTAAATCCAGTAAAGATGATGAAGTTATCAGTTTGTCGAAGACATTGATTAAAAATTGGAAGAAATTCTTAAATGCTAAAGAAGCCGGAGCAACTACAACACCAACAAATCCAACAACCACTACAACTACGACAACAACGAAATCGAAGAAAGAGAAAGACGAACGTCGTGATGATAGTCGTGATAAAGATAGGAAATTACCAAGTCAGTTCCCACCAGCTAGTTCTAACACAACAGATGCTGTAAGACTGAAATGTCGAGAAATGTTGGCTGCCGCTATCCGTTGTGATGGGGATGAATTTGAAGGTTGCTTATTTCTATTAAAAAAAACAAACACTTTCATAACATAATCGTATTTTCCTCGTTTAGGCTGTGCCTCTCCAGAAGACTTAGCTGAAGAACTAGAAGAGGCCATCTATCAGGAATTCAAAAATACCGATATGCGCTACAAGAATCGTGTACGTTCACGTATCGCCAATTTGAAAGACGTAAAAAATCCAAATTTACGTACAAATTTCCGTATCGGAGCAATACCAGCAAGTCGTTTAGCTGTAATGACGGCTGAAGAGATGGCCAATGATGAAATCAAACAATTACGTGAACGTTTCACAAAAGAATCAATCAATGATGCACAATTGGCAACAAATCAAGGTACAAAAACGGATCTATTGAAGTGTGGCAAATGTAAAAAGAGGAATTGTACATATAATCAAGTGCAAACACGATCAGCTGATGAACCGATGACAACATTCGTGTTATGTAATGAATGTGGAAATCGGTGGAAATTTTGTTGAGTTATTTATTGATTTCTTTTCTATTTTATGTTTCTTTTTTGATGATTTTTTCTTAAGAACTTGTTCTCCAATTATCATCGAACACTTTTAGATTGTGTTTATTTTAATTTTACAACAGGAAAAATCGACACGTTTTTATTGTTTAAATGATTTAGCAAAAACTGTGCTCCCCTACTCTACGGTTTTATTTTAATAACAAATCGTGTATTATAATTACAAATAAATAAATTTAATTGGTTATGCCATAAAGACCTAATTTCACACTTTATTTTTTGGTCAAAAATTGTACAACTCGAAGACGTTACCTAATTAACGAGATCGATTATTTACATACGCGTGAAAGTTGTCTCTGAAGACTGTTGCGTCACGATTTCAATTTATTCATAAACTGACACCAATTGACTTGGAAATAAAGGTCTGTGTTTCTTGGATTGTTGGCGAATTACCAGTTTCAATGTTTCCGTTTGATTATTTTCATTAAAGGCTGCTGTATACTTTATCTACAGTGATGGCACTTCAACTAGCCTAATTGAAGCATTAATTTTGGTTTTTAAACTTGAATGAAGAGCGAATTTGAGTTCTGGACCCGGACCTGTTTTCCTAGAAAACGCAATTATTCAACTCTTCACAAAAGTAAATCATTAAAGCGTAAAGTTGGGAAAAAACATGTATAAAGAAGCAAAATGTTCACCTTGACCCGGTCCTTTCACGAAAGGGTCTTTACACACAAAAAAAGTCATTATAAAAACTGTAATTACAATATTTTTAGATTGTAATTAATTTGAAATTGTGAAAAAAAAAGAGACAAAATAACATGTCGAGTTATTCATAATTATCGAAATGATGTGGATTAAATTTTCAATTTTTATCTCCCCACTTTTATCCTTAGTATTTGAAAGTAATTCAAGAACCATAGATAGTTAATAGAGTTCCAGCTTCGGTCTAGAGAAGAGATCAACAAGGACCAAGTAAGTATAACTTTTGCTATTTTTTTTCCCTAATAATAATCAAAAATTCAATTGATAGAATACGATGAAGTCGACATTATTTGTATTTGCTGGTTTATTGGCGACCAGTTGGGCGTATTCAGCTGGCGCCCCCGAAACCGTCTGTGATGATATGACTCCAAAACATCCCGTAGATCCCCAAAAATCCGCATTGCCCTACAGTGTGACGGTCAACAGAAAGGAGGCCAAACCGAACGAATTGATCGAAATCAAAATTGCCGGCAAGAAGCCGTTCAAAGGATTCCTGTTACAAGTACGGAACGGCAGTAAAGCTGTTGGTGCTTTCGATATAAGCGGCGATGATCGTTATGTTAAAGCCATCAATTGTCATGGCACAGTTGGGGTAATTTTCCCGCATAAAAATCGAATATTTTGAATTATTAATTTTTTGATTTTGTATGTAGAGTGCAGCCACTCATAAGAATTCGGTGGAAAAGAATGACCTTGTGTTGAAATGGAGAGCACCTGAAGAAGCTGGAAACTATCAAATATTGTAAGTTGGCAAATTCATTTTTTTTTTGAGGCGTTATCGTTTTTTTTTGGGTTCTAGCGTTACTGTTGCCGAAGACGGTGGTACTTTCTGGGCCCGCCAACCAACACAAAAAATCAAAATCCATTAATTTACACAATTGTATTTTACACGCACTCTCTCTCTCTCTCTCTCTCTTTGTCTTTCTAATTAATAATAAATAAACATTTTTAATAATTAAATAGTAAAAGTACCGTTCTTGAACTACCTGTCGACACGTGCAAGGGCAATACGATTAATTGAAAGTTATGATGACGTTATGCAAATTATTTTTCCAATTTCTCCTTCAACTATGATCGTGTGGTAATGGTAGAGTGGCATTTTTATACGGTACTAGGCCACGTCTATAATAACCACAACCGGCTTGAATTACATGAATGGCCGCCTCTACAGTTTTCTTAACATCGTTTGTATCGCCGATTTGCGGATTCACCTCGACTAGATCCATGGCACCCAATCGGCCGGTCTTGTGGATCTCTTCGACGATATGGATGCCTTCACGTAGCGTTAAGCCACCTCTAACTATCAAAAAAAAAATAAATAATCAATGCAAATTAATTTATTAAGTTAAAGAGAATACCAGCAGTTCCGGTACTTGGCGCCTCTAAAGCATCCAATGCATCAATATCAAAACTCAAATGTATACTGCGTTGTTGTTGCGGATCGATCCGTTCTAGTGCCATTTTAATAACAGCCCCAACACCGAAATCTTCAACATACTCAATACCAAAGGCATTAATACCGAATTGTTCGATAACTAAACGTTCATACGAATCAATCGATCTTAAACCGATATAAGCGACTTGTCGTAGCGATAGTACCGGTTGTTGCCAATCCATCCCTGGTAGGTACGGCCAATAATCCGCCAATTCTTTTATCAGTAAGGCTAGAGGCATCCCATGGATATTACCACTGGGTGATGTTGTATTCGTATTTAGATCAGCATGAGCATCGACCCATAATAGACAAACATTATTGTTTGTGGCTCTTAAATGACCATCGATAGAACCAACAACTGTTGTTTTTTTTGCGTTAAAAAAGTTAATTGTAAAAGTTTTAATACAAGGCCATTATATGAAAATAGATTGTTTTCATTTACCGATTGAATGGTCACCACCTAGTGTGATACATTGCCGACCATCTTTGATTATTTGTTGGACTTGATTGGAAACGGCTTGATTTCCAGCTGCCATATGTGCAAACAATTTCATATCTACATTTGGTATTGGCTGTTTCAGCAAGGAATTATCGACAGTGTATTGGACATCGCCATAATCCTTCACATCCATTTCGGGACCTGTAACAAAGTCATGTACACTGGACTGAAAGCGACTTGGCCGACTCTCAGCCTCTCACGACACGGTCAATTCGTATTCGTTTAAATTAGTTCATGTTATAAGAATACCGCGTTGTCTGCGAATTTACTTTTGAAATTTTTGAGCCCTACCGAAAAGCAACGAGGTAAAGAGGATATACACAGGACAAGATGAAATGCCTGAACAAATATATATATTTAGAATAGGAGGAAGCCGTACTTGTCAGGAAAACGCACATCTGAAAAGAGAACATAAAATAAAACGTAAACGGAGCAAAAAGAGGGAACACTTCGGACAAAAGGAACGCAGAAAACGGGCGGAAATATAAAACAAGAGAATAATTATAAAGTGCACAAGAGAAGGGAAAATACAGAGAAAAAGAAGAAACGTAAGAGAAAAAAGAAAGTACATAAGAAAATAGAAAACCGGTAAGATAAACGCAAACAAGAGGAAATGGCAAAAAAGTGGATTTGAGAGTCGGCCAAGTTAAACGCGGCCTATCGTAATGGGGAAAAACATTGCAAAACCTCTCAACTTACGTATATTTTGCACGTGTTGGATCAGATTCGCTTCACGCAACGCTGCCGGTCCTTGACTGACTCCACTAATCGGCTGTCCATATTCAAACGGAGCCCCAACTATACCGATTTTCGTACTAAAATTCTTACAATCTTGCAAAATTGCAGTCCTCAACAAGCGCTGCAACATCATCTTGTCGCACTTCAAACGGATCTAATTCGAAAGTGAAGTGGGTCGTTGTCTTATCGAAAAATTTATTGACAAAAAGGTCAAAGGTCGAATAAAGAAAACAATTTATTTTTATCAAAGACTTATTAACAAATCAAAAACGAAAAAGAAAAACATATGACCTAAAATTTGCGAGAGTATTTATTTCGGACCTAACATATCTTCGGGTTTCACCCATTCATTGAATTGTTCTTCAGTTAAATAACCCAATTTCAAAGCGGCTTCCTTCAATGTCGTCCCCTCCTTATGGGCAGTCTTCGCAATTGTTGCAGCTTTGTCATAACCGATATGTGGATTCAAGGCGGTGACCAACATTAAGCTTTCATGTAGAATCTTTTCGATACGTTCACGATTCGCTACAATACCATCAACACAACGTGTTGTGAAACATTTACAACTATCGCCAAGTAAACGTATTGAACGTAACACATTCGCCACCATGACCGGTTTGAAAACATTCAATTCGAAATGACCATTCGATCCACCAATTGTGACAGTCACATGATTGCCCATCACTTGTGACGCCACCATTGTGATAGCTTCACATTGTGTTGGATTCACTTTGCCGGGCATTATCGAGCTGCCGGGTTCGTTTTCTGGTAAAGATAATTCGCCAAGACCACATCGTGGACCCGAAGCTAAAAATCTAATTTTTATTTTATTATAATATTATTGCGAAATTCTAAACTTGTTTTGTTACTAGAGAAATTATTTACATTCAGATAACAAGTTTTATAGTTTTTATTTAAATTTATATGATTATGACGTAATTTTTTCAACTCACCTAATATCATTAGCGATTTTCATTAGAGATACGGCGAGAACGTTGAGCATATACAATCTGGGTAGTGTTGCATTGACACGTTCAATACCAAAATCTAGTTGTTGAACATATCCACTAAATTCCTGCCCTAATGTTAATGGTACCGCATCTTGGGTATGTGTCCGGCCGATCTTGATAATATCACAAAACTCTTTCGCCTTCTTATCTAAACCATCTCGTAATAATTTCAAATTCGGCATTAGTGTGTGATGTATCTCGAGAGCTACAGCAATATGCATAGCGGTCGGGAACGTGTCATTACTACTCTGACTCTTATTGACGTGATCGTTGGGATGTACCGGATCTTTCGAACCTAATTTTCCACCAAGTATCTCAATCGCACGATTACTTATCACTTCATTTGTGTTCATATTCGTTTGGGTACCGCTGCCAGTTTGCCAAATAACTAACGGGAAATGGTCACAGTATAATTTACCGGAAATCACCTCATCAGCCGCCTTTGAGATAGCATCCGCAATCTTCGGATCCAGACCGAAATCTTTATTAACAATAGCAGCGGCCTTCTTCAAAATACCCATAGCAGTAATTACTGGGAACTAATATAAAAAAAATAACATAAGTATTTCGCGAATTAATTGGGTAAATAGAGCATTTACCGGCATACGTTCGAATTCACCACCAATTGGAAAGTTGATTGTTGAGCGTACGGTTTGGGCCCCATAATATCTATCATTCGGTACTTGTAACTCTCCAAATGTATCTTTTTCAATACGGAAGCCACTGTTACTCGCCTGCAAATCAGTCATTTCGTTTTGAAATTATGATAAATTTGAAAAATTGCGGCAACTGACTGATGACATAACCATAGCCACTTGGTTGAGTCTAGAATAGCACTTACCATTGCCACAAATTGTGGATTTAATGAAAACCGATTAGAAGACAACAACAACTTTATTACACCAGTCGAACGACTGGATAGAAAACGTGAAAGAGCCATAATTTAATCTGTATTGCGCCCCTGACCCTCCAGTGAACTCACAAACCGGATTAACAATCTGTCTAGAAACTGTAAGTTTTTTATGTTGGCAACACTTTTATTACTACATCAAGCTCAACCAATAGAAATGAATATATACTCCGTCCAACAATTAAGAATAAAATTTTCAGTGACAGCAATATGACTAACCTTCGCAACGAAAAAATAGTCCCTAAATTAAAGCCCCAAAATTAAAATTCTCCTTTATTGTATTAAACTGAAAATCGATTTAAAAGGAATTTTAGAGTCTCTAAAGCAATATAAATTATCGAATGTCGGAGTTAATATTGAAAAATCAGTAGCAAAATATGTAAACAAACGCGTAGTATTTTATTCCAACAGTAGTGCCACAATACAATATACTTTTTGGTTTTAAGTTAACATGTAACAGTTAGGAACTTTTTAGATGTTAGGTTGCACCTAACCTATCATTTGTAATTTGAAATTTTACACTTAATTTTTGTACGGAATTTAATTTATTTTAAATTACAATTGAAATTATACAATGTGTGTAATTTAAAAATTGTAAAAGGCAATACTGGTGCGGTAAATTTCAAAAATCGAAATTCCTTCGAAAACACATCAAAATTATTATACAACATGAATTACATTGTTATTATCTAAATATATTTGGACAATTGAATCCAAATAACTTCTCACAAACTACTAATTCATGTGGCCGACTATCCATTCCTGTTATTCCACAATAATCACTAACTGCTATCCCTGTACCAACAGTGTCTTTACCATTATTTACTGTACCAGCCCCTATAGGTAATTCCAATAGTTCTGATAATTCTTCAATTTGTTTATTTGATGTTTGTGAATGCACTAATCCACCAGTACTATTTAAAGCACAATAGGCACCAACTAAATCACGTTCACCGATTCTAGAACGGAATACTTCCACATTTAATGTATCGGCAATAACCTCCTCGGTTTCCTGTAGAGTTTAAATCTATTTTAATTGTTTAACTAAAATAATAAAATGATAACAAACCTTATCGAGATCCTCATGAATTAAGGCCACTTTATCATTACATACAACAACATTTCCTAGGGCCGATAAACGTTCTTCAACACAACGTATTTGAATATTGTCTGGTAATTGATTACGCAAATGTTGTAATTCTAAATCGGTTATTTGATTTGTCACAATCAAACCGTTTTTATTACCAACCGATAATCGTCCTATTATCCGGCAACCAGCTATCTCTGTATAGATAACGGGTATTTTTCGATTTAATTCATTGAAAAATTCCTCGAGATTTGTTTGATTGTTTGGAGCCACTAAACAATAACTGTTTGTTAATTGTAAATAACTACCGATTTCGTTGTGATTTTCAAAATCAAGCATAAACATTAAAAGCACTGGTCCTGTTTCAGAATAGACACGACGAATATAATGCTGTTTCAATCCATTTTTATAACCATAAACACCATATAATTTGTATGCACGAAATTTATAATAATCGGAGTAGTAACGATCACAACCATTGTGTAAACACTGCATTTTTGATTGAATTACCAAACCAAACACTTGACGAGATAATACAACAATAATTCAACTACAACAGATATTATTGAGTGACATTCTCAATTTATAGTTGTTTCTATTTGCGCAAATTGCACAATATTGCAATTGCAATTGCATAAACAGAAACGAATTCCCATTTGTCATTGGTCAGTGTCAATGGCGCTTACCTATTATTGAGCTTAACGCACATTGTGGTATATGCAACCAACGATACAAACTCGCCAAATATGTAGGGAAAAATTATAAATTGTACTGTTAGAATCTATTTATTTAATGATATTAATTTTATATACAATTTTCTTTTTTTATACAGAGATAAATATCATCTAGATAATTGTTATAATACACAACTTAAACATCCAAACTAATCTAATTTAAATATGTACGGACTGCCGCGCCTGATGCAAAAAAGCAGAACGTATCTCATTATGAATTATATTATATTCTTATAAATTTCGACAATAACAGGCGTAAATTATAACTGAAACAGCTAAAAGAAATTGTTTATCATATAATTATTTAAATATTTCAACATTTAACAATAATAGTTGGTAATTGGTACAAAAACAAAAAAATATATATATATATATTTGCAGTCCGCCTCTTTTAACAGCCTCTAAACATTAAATCATTAAATTGACAACTGATATGGCGTGTTCTCTACGCACCTAATTGACATATAGACAATAAACTACAGCCAAAAAGATTCCCAAATTCTCTCAACACAATTGCTACAACACAATCATACTTGAATCCAGGGCTGCGTAGATAGATCTTACTTTTTGTTTTGTTTCTTACTTCTTCTCTCTCATCACTTTCATTGTTTAATAATTAATTAATTAATTTGTTCAATTAATTAATTCATTAATGATATAAATAAACACAAAGAGAACATCGCTATGAGCTGGTCATTCGTTGTAAGCTAAGCAACATAGAATGACTCTAATAATAACTATGCAACAATCGAACCGCCATTCACTTAAATTAACAACGACACTATTAAAAGTATAATTAAAAAAATATAATAATAAAACAAAAAATGACTAGTTAGCTAAAGATGGAAATGAAACAGGCACAATTCTTAATAGTAGAAATCGTCTTACAAAAGTGTAATAAAAGTTGGTTCTTTTTTGAATTTGTTTTTGTTTATAAATTGTAGAAAAGTGAACGGCAGCCGCTTTAACTAGTATTAATTAAGCTTTTTTTTGTTTAATAATTGTGCGGTAGTGTTGTTAACTACGTCTAAAGCTCTCGTCTATGTTTGTTTGTTTTTTTTTTATCAATTACCATAGTAATTCTCCATTATTACAATATAACAATCAATGGATTTTTTTCTTAAAAAAAAGGGAATAACAAAATAATAACTACAACAAAAAAAATCAGTACTTTTCAAATTCACAGAAAGTTCCCCTAAGAAGGTTTGGTGCTTGTATAACAACAAAATAATATAGATAATAATAATTAAAATAGTTAAAGAAAACATTAATAATAATGATAATATTAGAAGGGAATCAAATTAACTCGAGATAAATGCCCAACATTCGAGTGTTTTAACAACAAAATCAACTTTAGGCGTTAATGGATCATTACCATATGTTTTACATTTCTCAGAACGGCCTAAATATAAATCACCATCTAACCATAAACCGAATTTACCATCACCAGCACCAATACTTAAGCTCTCATTGTTGCCTTTAATAAAATACAAATTTTCACCAGTCCAATTGTATACTTGAAATTCTGGTGTAAATCGAAATAATAATGATTCACCAGTTCCATAGAAATGTTCAGAGACTTGTAGGGCGCACGAAGTCAAAGCACCAAATACCTAAAATGTACATGATTATTATTATTATTATTTTTTTTTCGAAAAGCAGAAAGTAATTATTTTAGTAAATACTGTTACACTTACATTATTATCAGTATCCTCA
This sequence comes from Epicauta chinensis, assembly GCA_021725515.1. Classification (NCBI taxonomy): domain Eukaryota; kingdom Metazoa; phylum Arthropoda; class Insecta; order Coleoptera; family Meloidae; genus Epicauta; species Epicauta chinensis. The sequence continues at coordinate 220,432 of JAEDXX010000104.1, read as the reverse complement.
ATGACGAGTAATATTGGGGATTCCAATTTATACATTTTACGATACATTGAATTCAAGCTGAAACCATGTTGACTTGTACTAAATACTAATGTCCAAGCATAACCTTCAGCTCTAGCTGGTAAATGGCGACATAACGCCTCACGATGTGTATCAGTTAATATTTCTGTTGTACCAATTAGATCAGGTGGTGTTAATTCAACATCTAATGATGGTGCTATAGATGAATGGAATGCCCTTCGGTATTCTTCTGACATAGGCAATACCTAGATTTATTATATAGGAGAGAAAAAAAATAAAGAATAAATTTTTATAAAATAATAATTTTGAAGAAATACAGGTAACATTAGTATTTACACCACACAATTTTTAACAATAAAAAATAAACTAAACTTGCAACAAACAAAATTGGCAACTAGTTCAAATTCAGGCTATTTTTATAACTGTAAGTTTCCCAAGGAAAAAATGAAATAGAAACAATTCATTGGTAGTCAAATATTTTTACATTTACAATAATCATCATGTGTGGTGTTTTAATAATTTGAATTTATTTAAATTTATGTGGGGGCTGAGAGATAGGGCAAAACAGAATCTTTTAAGGAATTGTTTGTTTTTTTTGTTGTTTTGCTATGATACGATTTGTAGGACTAATTAGCATAGGAATGGTGTTTAATTATCCCATCTTGCCCCCTGTAGCCCTTTTTTTCTTATTGTTATTAATACTAATAGGGGGTGGTTGAAAACTAAATATCTTTGTTGATCATTATTTACATACAGAACTGACATTTAAAACAGGTAATCTAATCTCTAAAAATATCAGAAAAGATTTGAAAGAAACAAGAAAAATTAAAAATTCATCTAAACATCAAACATCGACTGTAATCTAAAAGATAAAAAGCCACTACTGTGTGTGTAATATGTTGATGTTTTGTTTTACGTTAATATTTTTAATTAACCGAAACGAATCATTTCCATATATTCTATACAAGATTAGGAAATCGATTAGTGCTAGAGTGGCGAGGCAATCAGTGGTACTCAAACTAATGCTAGCAAAAAAGTTGATACAGTCATTATTGCTCAACAATCTTAACCTCTCAAGGCACAACAAAATTGTGATTTACTTACAGAAGTTTTGATATTCTCTAAAAACTACGTAGAACCGTAGGACCGTTAAGATAGAAAGAGTAGTAATATTGATCAGTATTTTTTAACTATAGACAGAAAGAAAATTCTTCCTTTTTGGAATTTCATCAAATATGTTACAGTGCACGCTCGATAGTCACCTTCGATAAAGTCAACATACGATATGAGCACCTTTGATATAATCAACTTTTTTAGTTTTTACCATTCGATATAAGCAGCCTTTGAAATCTGGATGTCTGCATCGTCGGGGATTGTTTTAACAACTTGTTTACTTTTGCACAGCAGTTAAAACAACCGGTGCCGGGATAATTGGTAATATCGAATGTGCACGGAATTTGGAAAATAAAGGCGCACAGTTTTGTATATGTCGGTGGCGTACTGTAAGATCCGTCATTTAGAAGAATGCCTAGTCTTTGTCCAAGTGACCTGACAGATTGTAAAACAATAAACATTTTGAAATGCTTTACTATCTTAAATGTTTAAGAGCAAAAAATCTTTTCATAAAATGACTGTTTTTAGTATCAGTTTTAGTCAGGCGTTCTATAAAATGACAACCTATGCTGTAAGCTTATATTTTTTCGACGTATTTTTTATATAAATATTGCGTGTAATATGTTACAATTGGAAGACAATGATTCATTCGTCAACGAAAAGTTCTACTACGAAGAACTACAAAAGTATTATTCAGGTAAGAAAATATAAACAAATATGCTATACAATAAGCCTAACGACTCTTTTGCGTTTAATAAAATGCCTCAAAATGTCAGGCAAATAATAAAACTTTTCAAAATGCTCATCTGCCAAGACAAAGACTAGGCATTCTTCTAAATAACGGATTTTACAGTACGTCACCGACAGTGGCGTATCTAAGCTACTTGGGGCCCGCCCGCAAAAAAATTCGGCGGGCCCTCTCTAAAATAAAAGAACTACCACAAATTAAAGTGATCCATAACATAAAATCATTTAAGTTGCTTATATTCCCAATACACTGCTTTCAAAATGATACTAATTTGTCTCATAAACATTTGTTACACACTTGAACTATTTACAATTATTTTAATAATAGGTATGTTTATTCAAAAGCTCTTTTTTTTACTAAAAATTCGGTGATAATATCGTCCAAATTAATATTTTGTGTGTCATCGCTTTCACTCAAAGATTTAAGTCCAGATTGTGATATTGTGCTTCTCAAATACCTTTTTATCAAATTTTATTTCCAAAATGACTTTTTCAATGTTGTAGAAGTAACAGAAAATATCAAAAATAATTGTTACAGTGCACAGGTCATCAAAACTGCTTATGATACATCTATTTTTTACGAATAAAAAATTTGCCAAATCTTATGTAGGTACTTGCTACATCTGAATGTTCTGACAGTATTACAGTCTTCAAATTAATTATTTACTAAACAGTATCTTCTGGGTACTTATTTGCAAGATTTCTTGATTTAAAAATAATTTCTTCTTCATTTATTTCCACTAATGTTTTAATTCAAATCTCTTTAGTGATGTTAACAATATACATTTTGTCTAGTTATGTTTTTTAAGATAAGAACAAAAGTACTATTGATTCTATGAAGTTTAGACTACGTATATAGGAGGTTTTTAGAAGAATACCTATTCCATATGTCAACTACTTTTTTCAAGACAATTTTTTCGGTTTTTTCTTTTGCACATAAGCACATATTTATGAAAATATTTTCTTTTTCTTATATTGTGGGGCCCCTAAAGTTCGGGGGCCCGCCCGCGCGGCGGGCTCTGCGGGCCCTATTTATACGCCACTGGTCACCGACATGTATAAAAGGAAACAATTTTCACAGTATAAATATTGTAATGCAACAAAAAAAATGTAGACCATTAAGTGATGTTTCACTTAAAACTAAGCCTTGATGCCCTACATTAATTGCAAAAAAATGATCAATTATTAAACTGCTTCTCAATCACATACCTCATATGACATGACAGAAAATAATTAAGATTATTGAATTTTGCACTACAACAACAACACAAAATATATTTGCCTATTTTTTTTATATATATACGGCACTAATCAACTACCCAACCTTGTACTTTATATCGACTTCGATCAGAACATGTAAATTTTTCGAATTTATTTGAATTAATAAAAAGAGGGGAAGACGAACGAGTATATTATCAAAAGGAGGAAACAGTGTGGCATTAATAGTAGTGTATAGTAGTGCATAGGTGTCAATCACCTCATCACCGTCGTCTGCTGACATTGTCTGCGTCTTGATGATGTTGTAGATCTTAGCATATGGGGCCTTGATTAGCTATACCGATCATAAATAATGAAATTTCAGTATATTTCGCCAATTTATTTTTGATTTTTTTTTTGTAATATTTCAATCAACGAATCAAAAAAAAACTGATTGCTAATAATAAAAATAGTAATAATAATCATAAACATACCTCCCAACTTTCTTTTGTAATATCAGTGATTTCACCATCTTGACTACCATGACGACTAGCTGATGGTGTTGGTTCTTCACTCCATAATTCTGTATCCATTTCAATTAATGTAAAATTACGTGCTTTTATCTATAATAGAAATATTACAAATGAGCAAATTATCTCCAATTCCAGAAACTATTTTAATTATAATCTTCCGTGCTTTTGAATAAAACAACAACAATAATAACAACGATAAAATGAAAAGGACAAAAAAATTGAATTCTGGACCACGAAAAAAAACTAGTGACGTAACACAATTATTTATTGAGAAAAAAAAAGTGCAATGTTGCCAGAATCATGTTTAAAAGAGTGGAAAAAAAAATCTACAACAACATACAATCACAATTAATCGTCATTAAAAACAAAAAACTTATATACAAGTAACGTGTTGTAGTTATTATTAATTTTAAAACCGTAAATAATTGCAAATTTTTTAAAAGATATTCACACAAAAACCAAACACCTACCTGTTCCTCATTCAATTCACCATACAAATGTGGACACCATGCCTGAATAAATTTATATAATTCATCAACACGATTCCTAGGTACACTGAACCAATATTCTGGACGCATCTTCTTTTTACCATATGACATTAATGGTGTCGAACGTGGTATTGGTTTATCTAATGGTTTACCCATACGTAAACGTAGATATAATGGGGGATCTTCACAGGAACGTGCCGGCCGTGGTATTAATTCTAAAAAAAAAAAAATACGTACAATAAACATTATGAAAACATATAGAGTGTTGGCATGTTAACTAGGCATCTAGGGGCAATAGTACCACTTTATATTTGAATCGTTTACTATTATTTATAAAACGGTAGCCTTGAGAGTATTTCTCGAAAATTAATAAAAAACAAGGAGTGGCATTGGAGAATTAGTTTAAATATCAATATTAAAAACCAGTCCATAGATATAACATCAAATCGGTAAGAATTTAGGAGTGAAAGTGGTATAATGGAAGCCGTCATAAATACTTTAGTAAAACATTAAAACATGCCAAGGCTTCGGAAGTAGTTGAGTAAAAGATCAAATTTGTGCAATAATTTAGACAAACAAAAAAAAGAATTTTGAATACAATTAGTAAATCGTAAGGTACATGAGTCAAAAAGTCCGTTCTCATTTATTCTATGGAATTCGGTTCCATCTTTATTATTAAAATAGATAAATCGCTATGGGTACTGTTATTCCCATAATGCCCAGTTGGAATGCCACCATTGTATATGAAGAAAGAGAAAGATAGATAAAAATAGAAAGAAATAATAGTTTCAATTAATAATCACAAGAGATAGATAATAGAATTGTTTTGTTTTTCTTTTCGTATGATTATAGAGAATTAAATTAATTAATTAATCATTTAAGATAGAGTTGTTGTAATGTTTTTTAAGTATTGTTTGTTCTGTGCTATAAAAATAATAAACAGACATGCATTGCACGCATACACACACATGCAAACCTACCAATAATATCTAGCCCAAAATTGGGAGAACGCACTGCGCAGCAATCAACAAACAAATTAAAAAAGAGAGACAAAAAAATTACTAAATCACAGCACAAAATTAAAGTATTATAATTGTTATTGAACAATTTAATACCCTAGAATTATATATAAATATTATGGAAGATAGCACAATTGTATCTAGCGCCGGTAAGAACCTCAAACAACAGGTGCACAGAATGGTCGTATTTATTTGTTTGTTTGTTTTGTTCGTTTGTTAATTATTTAATAACATTAATAATAAAGAACCATAAAAACAACTTACTATCGAATGATACAAATAATTCAGGCATATCTTCAACTGATACCATTGATCTATAATCGAGTTTTGGTGGTGGTACTTTTGATGGTTTCGAATTCGATTCAGTCGGTTGTCTAATAAATGTACCCACAGATGATCTCCTAGAATAACAAAAAAAATATATCATGTCTCTAAATACATTAAATTTTCAAATCATATTACAAACATTACAAAAGTACAAATAATCATGCCCACTTGTTGCTATCTAGCATTAATAATTTAAAAAAAAAAACAACATAATAGTAAAACAAAGTTTCTATTACTGTTGAAGCGTAAATTGTGTTCTATTGTTTTAATTATTATTATTTTTTCGAGTTTAATTTATAAATGTTGTAGTGTAGGAGAAACGACAATCCCTGTGTAATGGTGTAAGAGTGTAAACACATTTAAGCATCTGTTCTTTTGTTTTTTTTTATACACAACAAACATACCCCACAGCCCCAACCGTTGCCCCCATAGCACCACCAACTTGAGCACCTACAGCCCCAACAGTAGCACCAACGGATGCCCCTACTTGTGCCCCCATTGCACCTACTGATGCACCAACAGCACCAACAGATGCACCAACTGTACTAATTATATTTGTTGGGAAAAAGCTCGATGTTGTTGTTGATGAATCTGTTGTTGTCGTTGTTGTTGTTAACAATCGTGGTGAATCAGTAGATGCAGGGCCACCACTGCTACTACCAGCTGAATGTGGAGGACCACTGCCAGAACCACCACTCTCTTCAGATGGTGTCTTGGTAAACAGACCAGTACCGAAGTCGACCAGATTGATCGGAGAACTGATTGGGTTATTTGATCAGTTTTGTTTTGTTTTTGTCAAAAGCAAAGCATTAATGCTTGTTAGTATTTAGAGACTGGATTTTTGATGAAATTAATAGCCAATTTATTAACAAAATTTAAACAAAAATCCAATCTCTTATTATTATACTTATGAGAAATAAAAACGGTAAGATCGTATTATCCGTTGAGTCTCACCTAGAGAATACTTTGGAGAATACAGATGAATGATGGGCATCAGCAGAATGTGGATGATTTGGTATTTTTTCTTCTTCTTTATCACCAGCTAGTGTCTCCATCCAAGATAGAGGATACGACAGTCTTTTCAACATCTAAAAAACAATTCGTAATTAACAATTAATAATTAAGTTATTAATTGAATTGTTTACTTTATTCTTTCTACTATCAGCCTTTTCAATGTCTTCCTTTCCACCATCCGTACAACTTGTTGATAATTGTTGAATACCAGTATCCGGTTCAGAACTAGAATCTAAACTAAACGATACAGAATTGGTCTTTTTTCTTGCAGGACTATCAACCGAATCCTGAGTACTGATTTGTGTTGGTGCAATTGTGATGGGTGGTACCCAGTCTTTTGACAAAACAATATCAGCATCACTATACTGTTTATATAAAAATCAAATTAATTAATTATTAAAATATTTAATTAATTGAATTAAATAAATTACTTTTTTAGGATGAATCGGTTGTACTACCGATGGAATACTATTATCTCTAATATCAATACCCGAATCATGGCAACTTTCTTTGGCTAAATTATTCTCTTCAATTATTTCGACTTCATCGATTTGTTGTTCTTGTAATGGTGCTGTTGTTGTTGTTGCTGTTGATGTTGTTGATAATGTTGGTAATTCATCTGTATCGATCGATTGTCGATCTTTTGATGGTATAGCCCAATGATGATCTAGTAGGCTTTTTCGTCGTTCCTCTAATGTTTTCTGTTCATTCGATGATTCATCTAAATTCGTTGGTGTTACCAATTCACGTTCGAATGCCTTTGGGAATGCATCACCTTCACGTTCTGTACACGAACACACCGATTCAGCATCATCTCCAGCAACTATATTTATAAAATTTATTTAAAAACATATATTTGCACACACAAAAAAAACAATAAATTACCTAATTCTGGAAATGTCTCATCTTTGACCATTAACGAATCACTTTCGCTGCGATGTTCTGTTTTCGGATAATAAATCTCTGGTTTCTCACCGATTTGATTATTATTTTCAATACGATTATGATGTTGTCCAACACGCATATGTGCAATATCATTATAAATAGCTGCATTAATAACAAATTCCATTGGTGCAATAACACCATATGCTTCTGGTCCATGTTCAATTACTAATGGATCGGATACATTTGGATCGAACATAACAGCATTCGGTGTTACTAATAATACACCACTAACAACACCTTGACCATCTGTTATATGACGTACATTGATCTTTAAGAAACGTTCACGGAATACAGCTGAATCTTCATCAATATCTGTTGAACTTTGATTATATGATGGTGTACGGATACGTTCCACATGACCTGGTTTTGGACTTACAGGTCGTAAATTCTCTAATAATTCTACAAAAGAAAACATGTTTTTATTGAGAATCAAATTTTCTTGAATTGAATCAAATTATACCTTTTTCTTCAGGAGGTAGATCATCATGTGACTCTTCTATTGGTGTAGAATTCTCTGATTCATTCTCAGCAACTTCCCTAATTGGTACATAAAGTTGTTGGCCAGGAAATATATATGGGGTAGCTAATCTATTTAATTTAGTTAATTCAGATGGGGTTGTATCGAATCGAGCCGCTAAGGATGTTAAGGTATCACGGTCGGCAACCTGTATGCAATAACAAGACACAGAAAAAATATAGTTCAACTTTCCAACATTATTATTTATGTAATAATAAGTAAACTTTGTTATTAGTTCATTGTAATTATGTAAAATATGAAATTGAATTGTGAATTTGCAAATAAACATGAAACGTGAGATTATGTTATTTTTATTGCTACTTTACCAAAACATTACATATTTCACAGATAATAAAAACTGAATAACGATCAGAGGGGCGATATGCGGCCACTATTACAAGGTCTTTAGATGAAGTTACATACATTATTCATCTAAACATTTTCAGGTAATTTGAATTTCGCGCTCGACCATCATTATTTTCATTACAATCAAGGTGTTAGAAATTATTTCATGCAATTTAAGCCATCTGAAGATGTGGCTTGTGTTGAATATAACGGAGGAGCGAGAGAGAGGGGAGAGATAATATGAAGATAAAATACTTATTTCTTCTACTTTTCTGGAGATTTATCGCGAAACGGAATAAGAGATAACAAAATTACTCAAATTTATGTTGGTCACAATGCTAAACAATGCAATAATGCCAACCTTTTTTCTAGTGTTGTATGGACACTGCCTACTATTATTTTGATATTTTTCCAAATATTACAACATACAGTTGCGAACAAAAAATTTCGAACATTATTTCTTTGACGTCTAAAAATGATTAATGTGGGCCAAACATTACTGTAATATTAACGTTTTAAATGTCAAAATTACTGCCTTTTTCAATAAAAAATATTAAAGGCTGTCCTACACCAACTCAAAATTGTACGTCTTGATGTCAGAAATGTTTTGATCGCAACTGTATATTTATAACTATAGTGGAATTTATTTAAAAATACTACAATGTCATAAAGTGCAAGAGAGACGTAACTACACCCTCATAAAATTCATTCCAAATACACGTTTTGTGTTATGCTTCTTCTTCTGTTCAATAGAGTCTTATGATTAAAGTGAGAGAACACAATCCACGTGGTTGGGTAGCAAGTGGGATACTTTTAAAGGCAACCCAGGGGTTCTCAAACTCATTTCTTTTTTGACTACCTTCTTGGAACTTAGTAGAAATCTCGTATTACAGAAGATTTCAAAGAATGAAAGTAGTATTTTTTTGAAAAATGTTTACTTTCATTGTTTGGGACCTCTGACATAGGCTGTATCTATTTTACAAAGGGTGTGACAACTGGTAAGGTTGACAATCTCACCATCTCAACATTGTAATGTGAAAAAAAGAGAAAGAAACCAGAGGGGTTGGGCGAAATCCGTATATAGGTTCTTTCAATGTGTAGAAATGAATCGGCAATAGTTTTATGGTTTTGTACTATTTTTAAATAAATTCCACTATACTTTTATTTAATAGCTTCCAAAACTCGACCATCATTGAGGGCTCACTTTCATTTTATTTTTTCTAAACCAATAACGGAAATACTAGGTTTGTTATCAAATCATTACGGATTATGATGTAATAAAAAAAAACAATTGATAAGAAATTCCGAGTACTTACCGTATACGTGGTAGTATTTTGAGGTGGACCGACCTTTTTACGTTCTGCCAAACTATTGGTGGAACCATCAAGATCTAAAAAACAAACACCAAACTTGTAATAATTATTTTGAATAATTTAAATAAATAAAGGGAGTAAAGAAAAATATAACCTCTACTGTCAGCAAAATAAACAACAACCCAATCATCATCAAGATCATTACGATTGATAAAAACTTTCGAATAACCAAAATGATCGTCAACAAAATCCATAATTGGATGGAATGTCACATTATTACAATTATATATTGGAAACTTTCACTAATAATACAAATATCAACGATAAATGTGTGGAACAATTCAAGATAAACTAAAAATGGAATTAAAAAAAACATTGAATGTTTAACGTCCTTGAAATAATTACTCATGTATTAAAACGTAATAATAACATACGATGTATACAACAGGTGTTGCACTAATGATTTAATGGTTGCATAACCTAAAATAGATCATTTGTTCGTTTTAAGTAGTTCAAATAAAAAAGCACAGATAGAAAAAGGCAATAACTAAAGACCGGATTTTTCAGGCTAAAATTTGTCATTTAAATTTTTCCCATCTTACGTGATTCACGTGTGGATCAAATAATATTATCCTGATGACAGCATTGTAGCCTAAATTTTTCTGTTAAACAAATAGTAATCATCTTGTTCATATTTATTTACACTGGATAAACTTTTACTCTCCAAATGAATATAGGAATCTATCCACCAGTAAATAAAAGGGGACCAATATTGGTAGAGATACGATACGTAAACTAATAGTAATTAAAGGTAGTAATATTAAGATATTGATGAATAAAATAATCTATACTAAATTCATTGACCAAAGGATTCCCAGATTTCAGTTGGTACCCTTGAATATAGAGACATTTCAGGGGATTTATTTGCTTACAAATCTTACACTTCGTACAAATCTAGTAATTCTTTGGGTGGTGAATTTAGTATATCCGTAAGTGAATGAAAGATTGTACTTGAAATCCGGTCTCTAATGATAATCATCTAATTCTGTTGTAGATTGTATCATACAATAACAATTACATAATTTGTATTCATGGTTTTTGACATACATTTTGTTGTTAATTTGAATACACCCACAATTTCCGGTTTGATAAAAACATTATACAAATAACAAATTATCAAACAACAATAATAATACAATTTGGCTGCATTTTTCTATAACTCATAAACTGCTTGATTCCAACAATGTCTTAGGATATATCTCTACACATATACAGTGATGGCATTTTATCTAGGCATATAAAATACTACCTAAAACGAAAGAAGTACGACAGAAGTAATTCGAGAATATTATTCTATATTGTTAGTGTACAGGAAGAAGCACTACCTGGCACCGAAGTGGTACGTATCCGTGCCATCTATCCGGACAATGGTAATAATGCATCGTTAATGTATTCGTTAATGAAAGGTCGCGATTCAGATGGACTTTTATCGCTCATCTATTGTAAAACCTTCTTTTTGTCTTTTTGTTCGCCATCGCTTTTCATTCCTGATATTTTCAACAAGGAGTTTGAAAATCTTGTGAATTTGCAGATAATGGTCGTGATTAAAACACGTTGAATATAAAGTAGACGACTAGTGAAAATCGTGCATTTTTTACTTGTCCCGTACAAATCGTCTCATTTTTAAAGAATGAAAACGTCGTTTTGAAAAAGTGGAGCCTTGCTTGATTAGTGGACAATAAAAAGGAGCCCCCACACGTGGCATAATAAATATTTACCAAACAATTTAACACATTTCTAGAAAAACGTCTCATTTGTAAAGTAACAATTAAAACGTTTAACACATAATCTCATAGAAAAAAACCTGCCAATAATTTAGCTTTATTACGTGGAAAATGTTGTTTGGAACTCTATTAATTAATTAGTATAAGCTCCATTAGCTTAATTACTGTTAACTTATGTTAAAATTAATTTCAAATAAATTGATCATTTTCTATATATATTTTTTTAAAACATTAATTTTTACGAGAGAAGTAAAGCAAACAAACACAGAGGAAAAAACGATGGAAAGTTGTGTGTGGAATTGAGAACAATCAATTATTCTACATAATTCTTGGAAAATGGCAAATAATCCGACTAAATTAGGACAAATGTTGCTGAACTTTTAGAATTTAGAGTTGGATAAATTGTAATAATTTTCTCAACAATTTTATTGCTTTTTTCCCGTATTATAGAACAACAAATATTGCATGTGTACGAGTCGTATAGAAAGTAGATCAAACGTGTCAAAATTTATAATCCTCGTATATAGTATTTGAAATATTAATCAAATGATTCAAAGACACATGAGAATTAATAAAATAATGTATCGAGAGACTGGTCATAATTAATCGGCAATAAATGCAACTTGAATAACATTGAAATTGAAACGATGTATGTGCGTCAGGTGTAAAATTGACCTTTTAATCATAAATTTTTAATTATTTAAACTGCATCGTAAAAATTTATTTGTTACACAAAAAAAATTATATACTCATAAGGAAGAGTACAAAATAAGGAAATTGCATTGAAAATTTCAATATTTACAAATGTAAATAAGGAAATGAACGTAGATGAACCGTGAATCATGTTTTTATTTAAATGCAACGAAATTTCGTATTCCACGTACAATTTAATTTTTTTTTTATTAAATAAAATAAAATGAAATCAAAACGACACGACACGCCTTGAAGTTGCAATATTCTTGTTACAATTGAAGTAAAAAAAAGATAGGTCAAGGATATTGCGTATGGATATTTATATGTTTGAGAAGAAGAAATTTGGCCTCAATTTTTGTTTGAAATCATTTTAGATATAGTATGATAATTTTTTTTGACTCAACTAAAAAAAGACAGTTGGCAGGAAGTTAACACATACACACACACCCAGACAAAGTCAAGGATAATGTTGACCTTACAAAATCTGAAATTTACCAACACTTTTAGGAATTTTAACTTTCACTAAAAATGCGAAAATACAGGGTTTTTCAAATTGAATATCGCCCACAGCATATGAAGAATAGAAATAATTGAAATAGGTTTATTTCTTTTAAGTGAGTCAAAATTTCATGTATCTAGAAGATAAGAATGCTTTAGAATCACATTAGGTATACTTTTAAGGAAATTAAATATCCTAAATTTTTTAGTATGTTAAAGTAACTCCGCCAGCGGCAGGCAATTTAGCATGAACGTGAAAATTTTTCATAAAATGTATTTTATAGTTGAAGAATGAAGAAAAAAACAATGGGGTTTTTTCATAATTACAGTTATTGTCAGGATCAATTATTGCTGTAATACGAACAATACGAATATTCAATTGCTCAGCGGGTTTCGTGCAGTCAATTAAAAAGTAATTTGGTATGCAAACGATGCATCAGTATATCAAGTCTTTTCGAAGTCAACAATTTTCCACTGTTTCTTTTTAACTAGTCTTTTTATCTCATTTTTAAATGTAGAGTAAATTGCCCGCTTATTATTTCTACTTTGTTGTTAGTCAATATTCGTAAATTGCTATTTGTTAAATGAATTGTAAATTTCTAGTAATAATTAACATTGCTATTGTCGTAGACCTTGCTCTAAAATGTTAAATAAGTCGATTTGATTGTCTCATCATTAAATAATTACTGTAGAAATTACAATCTATTATATATAAAAGCGATTTACCAATCACTCGCTGACTGACTGACTGACTCATCAGGAGATCTCCGAAACGATCCGTCCGATAGACTTTAAATTTGGAATATATATATTCTCTCATGATGTAGACGCTCACTAAGAAAGGATTTTTGAAAATTCGTTCTCTAACGGCGTAAAAAAATGCATTAAAATTTCAATACCTTGAATGCAGCTGACATCCATCTGTCAGTTAATTGCAATGTTGTTAATTTAATTGCGACGTTGCCATGTGTATTTTTTGTATTAAATATGTGGAAATGAAATACTAACAGATAACAACATACTATGTGATGTACTTGTAATCTATGCGAACAAAGTCGCAGGTACAGCTAGCAGTGAATATCAGCGGTTCTTAACTTTTTTTATTTTTAACATAACCTAAACACGATTGGACGGCTATTGGAACGACACATAAAATAGGCACATTGGAAGACAATTAGTAGATCTGGCACATCTCTCATCTCTGCCTTCTTTTGACTCATTTGGAAACGATAAAAGCCTCTGTTGAATGTGCCATAACTGTATTCAAAATCAACAAGTATTAATGCTGGGAATGACTTATCGTTCACGACCCACGGAAGTTTAAGCAATTGAATATTCGTATTACAATCATAATTGGACATTATTTTTAACATCTGTCGATCTACAATCAACATCAAGCATTTGAAAGCGTTGTATTGTTAATAGTAAGAATCAAAAATGAGAAGAGGGGAGAGCAATGGCCTTTATTGAAATAGATTGCATCAGATCTGCAAAATAAAGACCTTGTTCCTTTAATTTCTCTATAATTTACACATATGTGTAAGAATAAATTACAATAAATTAATAATTATTTTTCTTTCTATGAAAATACTCCAAAAACATTCAATTGATGATAAAAACTGTTTCATGGTCGATTATAATTTTTTTGGGGGGTAAAAATTATGTTAAAAGTATTTTTACACACGATGAAATATAACAAAATAAAATTACCTTTATCGAGGTTCTTATCCATTTGGTTGTCCACCTTGGCTCGGAGGGCTTCGAGGTCGAAGGGTGATGTGATACCATGGTCAACACTTCGGCTCTTACTCCTGTAAATTTCCAAAACAATTAGAATTGTAAATAGATTAATTTAACAATTTGTAGATGCTAATAGATGACTAATAAACCGAAAGGAAAAAATAACAGTACATACCGCATCCATGGTAAATTCTCTTTGGACACTTTTCCTGCATCTTGTGAGGCTCTACGTGATCTGCGTGTTCAAGTGTAAACAAACCAAAAAAAAAAAGAAACAATAAAATCATGCAAAGCAAAGAAATTCAAAATAATAATAATAATAATAAATAATAATAATAATAATAATAGACCAGTGTTAACATATAAATTACACACCAGACTTGTTATATTAACATGCAAATGAGTGAAATGACGTATTTTGTAACATTTCTTTTTTGTTGCTCGTCTCGCCAACACACACAAAATTTAATTAATTTCCTCTACTATATATAGAAAAGTTGTGGAAATTTCCGGTTTGTGACATTCTGACAGGCTATTATCACCATCAGTAGCAGTTGTGTGTGTGTGGGTAGTGGCGGAAATTCCTCCACCATCGAAGAATATGGAAAATCACGACACCTAAGCAATTTGTTTTATTTGTAACTAATGCCACCGACCATGATCGAGGGTTTTTAAAATTCGAGTGCAAGGTCGTTTTCGTTTAATATTGTTGCTTATTCATTTATTTAAATGAACTTCAAGAAATTTACAGAAGAATCAATTGATTTTAATTCAAATTATTTGTTATTTGCATAATTTCTCCTTTGTCTGGGTTTATAATATTAATTAAACTGATAATATTCAACTACAGGCACGTTAATCAAACAGAAGAGATAAAATGTAAGCGTAATTATTTATGGCGTTAATACCGGCGACGTCCAGCGTCGTTATTTATAATATTTTAATAATAATAAGAGGCAATATTTGTCTTTTTTTACGTTTTGGATTTGTTGAGATTGTTCAAAGAAAAAATTGTGTTCTATTTTTGTTTTATTTTCCATTGAAAATCATAAAAATTTCGAAAGTTTTATTATACTTATCAGTCAACACGTGTTAGAAGCTTAAACTACCGGATTTCCACAGGAATTTTGTTTTTCATAAACAATTCTAAACATACAAAAACAATGAAATTATATACCACTTGGTCATAAAGACGTTGCGGAAATGTGGATCTTTTTCGAATCTGTTAGAAATCACCTAGTGGATCTCTGAAAAAGCACGTTTTCCTTATAGCAGTGTGTCTATGGACACATATAAATCATTAAAAAAAAATAATAATTTCATCATTTAGAAAGTTTTTAACTGAACCGAAAAAGATTACTTAAAAGACCAGAAATCTTTCAGATTAAAATACTTCAAGACATTGTTTGTAAAGGTAACTGGTAGTGTAAAATGCATGCTTCCAAGAATCATAAAACTTGTCCCAGAGCCTATAACACACGGTGTGTGATAAGTTTCTTTGAATTTTTAGTCAGGGTCATAAGAGGCGATTGGCCAAATAAGGTGCAATGTTTTTTAGAATTCTGCACAACTCTAACAATCTACAAAATACTCTCTCTAATCTGTCACGAAAAATGCTCCAAAAACAAACAAATTTAGCAGCTACTGTTTGACTTAAGGCTGTATCTGGTTTGCACAAAATTGGAATTCATTAGATGACAACGATTTATACACGACCCACTTGTATCCAACTAAAATGGAAATTTGAACAGATGCACTTCCGTAAATCACGTGATCATTATGGTTTTGTGTTAGCCTCACTGTAGGTGTTTAGCTTTGGATGCTGGTGTCACGTGACTTACGTTACCACCGGAGGAACCGACGACAATCTTAGAAAGTTGCAAATTATTTTTTGTCTTCGTTCCATTGATTTTTCTGTGACGAATGTGTGTATGTACTAAATACAATTTCTCACATAGAATTTCTAATTAATTTTAATACATATTATTTTTTTTAAAACCGTTAATTATGGTAAGAAAAACCGGATTAATTTTTCTTTAATTTAAAATACATTTAATTGACCAACAACAAACAAACAAACAGTTAAAGTCTCTCTACATATAATACAACGAGAAACAAAACAAAAATTTCTTAAAGACCTTGTTTTGTTTTGAAATCGAATAAAAACAAATCTTAAAAATAGAATAATTAAATCGTTATCAATTGATGTTAATAATAACATAAAAAAACAATACTAATTGAACTATAAATTGTATGTAGAAATACCGTTTAAATAATAAAGAGGCACACGATTTTTTTATGTTAAGGCCAAGGCGAATTTATAAAACTTTTTTTTTACAAACAAACTAATAATTGTTGATAAATGTTGTTACGATAATTCCAATACTTAATAACTTTTAAAGATTACGGATTTTTTTCGTTTTTTTTTCATGAAAAAGATTGCATTATAAGCGTTTTTTTTTGGAAAATTTTCATTTTATAGATAACGGAAATCTTCTTTTGATTATAAATAATTTTTAAATGATAATCACTAGTTGGAGACAAAACACGAATTAAATATTCTGAAGTCATCGACAGTTTTCGCAAAGGTCGTCCACGAAATATTAAAACAATAATAATAATAGTAATAACAATAAAAATGACGGAAATTTGATTTTTTACGATTCCTTAACAATCAAGAAATTATTACAAAATTATAGCGGCAAAAAAAAAACTTGTTCAAGCATAGAAACAAGTAGAAAGTATGTGTGAATGACTTTTGTCGCTTTTTTCATGTTTTACAAATATACCAACGAGATAAGAAGATGCAAATCGAATTAACGCTTTCACGCAATTTCACCACGTGCAAATTTTTGTGAAATAGACAAAAAAAATATATCAACCTGGGCCATTGTTGTCCGGCAAAGATATTCCACCACGATGATCGTTTCTGTCGTGATGGTGGTAATGGTGGTAGATTATCATTTGTACTCTCAACAACACCCTTTCGTCGTTTACGTTCGAATTTGATGGCATGCCACGATTTTCGACGATTTTTCTTATCAACAATCTCATTGATTGGAATATCTTCTTCGGCAATATTTGGCCAAGAACGATCATGATTTGTTAGAATTTTATTAGATGGTGGTGACGTTTTAATCCAGGGATCTTTTTCTGGTACAACTTGTAAAACTTCCGGATTTATCGTTTTTGTACCCATTTTTTTTTTTTGTAACAATTTTTCGTATAGAATTTCACAAATTTATAACGGCACTCTCTTTGATTTTACACAACGGAATACTTTCACGTTAGTTTATCCAAGCGGAACCATTTGGAAATTGTTTTGTCGTTCGATTAATTTAAATTAATCGAAAATAATTTGCACAAATTTATTTAAAAAAAAAACTCAACATATTTGTGATAATAATTAATCACAAACAACACTAGAAAAGGCAAAATTATTAACAACAACAGAGAGAAAAAGCGGTAATTGCGGTTTGAAAAAGATCGTGTACACGGAGATATGGAGGACAAGCTCTCTCGACGATGACTGTTTTCTGTAAGTTGAACGCGGTGCACTAACCTAGTGCTTGATGTTGTGTTATAGAGAGGAGGTTTAAAGTTAGTTCTAGGCTCGATGCTATCGTTGTTGTTGTTGTTTGTTGTTATTATTACATACACAGTAACTTTCACAAAATACCCGACCCAACTATGCACACAATAATATTAATAATAATCAATCTTTACTGCTTTTTTCTATACAGAGATTGCGAAAGAAATCCAAATATGTGTCTATTTTTTAAACTATCATTTTATTATAAAAAAAATCTTATTTATAAAACAAAAATTACTCAAATGCAATAATAATTTATTCCATTTCAAGTGTTTCTACTTCAAATAAAACATTAATAAACACTTAAAATTTTTGTACTCTCTTATTAATAATTAAAAAAATTCAGATAAAATCGTAGGAAAATATGTAGTTTTTTCGATTAGTTAGATAAGCCGAAACAGGTCCAAACTTTATACTTTTACAGAATGTTCCACCTTATTTATACAACTCGAGTAGATTGTTCAACGCATCAAGACACCCTTGAAACGAGAATCGAAAATTAAGCCGCCCTTTTATAGAATGCAAAACATTTTTTGGATTCGTCGAATTAACGGTACTTTTTTGCTTTGATGTGCAGGTCTAGATCTCAACTTTTTATCGATTTGAAGCGTTCAATTTGAAAAACTGAGGCTCCCTGAACCTGGCAATTTTGTTTTTCTATAAATTAAACTTTTGAACCGGAACGAGATCTAAATCGTAAAGGAAAAAAAAACAAACTGTTATGCTTTCCGGAACGAGAACCGGAGCTGAACCAGAAAAAAATCGATTTTATTTTGTTTACGATTAAATGTGATCATTGACCACGTCGTCGTTGCCAAGGTTTATATCGATTTTACATGTTTGATTTGAAAATAAGTATTTGTCAGAAATCTGCAACATCCTTAATGGAATTTACGAAAAATGCACGTTTCTCTGTAAATTAAATCTCATTAATGTTGAGGTAAACAAAAGCGGTTTTTAAGGTTGAGAGCCACTGATCAAGATGCTAATTCGCACGTGCGACAAACAACTTTCTAAACGTTAGTATTTGACAATACAAATAGGAAATGGCTTCATAGATTTGCAGGAGGTTAAATATTTAGTTTTTTATTTTATTTAGGTCGTCAAGGTAAGAATAAAAAATTGATCATTAAAAAAAAACGACTACATAGTTAGACAATAATTTATTAATAGATAATGAAGAAACTGATTACTGTCAAAAATTTATTGTGCATTGTTTTTATTTATCTTTTTTTTTGCAATCTACTAACAATAATGATACCGCATTTGGTAATAAAATTTTTCAAATAATGAGTTATAAGTGGAAACAAACATAAAATTAGACGGATTACGGATTGTTTCCTCATTGAATGATTCATTAATAAATGCGGTGACAATGCAAAGATTAATTTTGTAGAGGTTGGTGGCCTTGTAAAATGGTACGAAAATGGGACAAACGAACGATTAATGATGATTTAAAGAGCCCACCATAACATATATGTATATGTGTACACAAATATGAATTATTAGTAATTTGTTGTCGAAAAAAAATTCAAACAGAAAAAAAAATTGAACATTAAAGAGGTCAATAACTAATGACAATAACTAACAATAATCATTATCATCTATTATGATTTAGTCGACTCGATTTGCATAACTAGCGAACGGAAACTGTGAAGGTGATTAGAGGTGGTAATTTTACTGATAAAATAAAAAATTGAAAGTGCGTGGAATGCGGCGCGTTAGAAGTGAAACTTCTTAGATTAGAGATGAAGTTCATTTTTTATTATAGGTTTATTTTCTTTCTCTAGTTGCCTGAAGGCTCGATTTTTTCTGTAGTTGTCTTTCTCTACATTTCACTTATCTCAAAACAATATTCATATAGGAGTATAATTTAACGCCATTATAGTTATTAATGTATCAAGGACGTTATGAGACAAATAACGCCTGAGTGTCAACAACCCGAGGGCTGTACGTCGACCGAGGGCGTTATGCCCGTAATGCCCGTGATGCATTCATGAGTTTATGCGATAAGTAAAAAGAAGCAATTTAATTTATTACCCTAGCGCGCCTAAAGAGGTTTCAATTCAAAAATCGAATAACTTGGAAATAGCTTGAAGTCTATGGCGAAGCTGGGCAAATTCCTTCCTCAGAAAGCAAACAAAAATCCGATCTTTAGTGATAACTAAATTTGTATCGAAAATACTCGTTAGTGTTTTTTCGATAGTTTATTTTTTGTTGCTACAATTTTTTGCAATAATTACAATATCCTTCGTCCGTCTGTATGTCGTCAAAATTTAGCCCAATTACTCCTATTAACAGCAAATTTATGGTTGACCAAAAACAAAAAAAAAAACTGCTCACATGATTCATATTGAACACAATTAAAATCAATTTTTTTACGCTTTTGGAGTGAAAAATTAATCTAAATAGGAACAATAAATAATAATAATTAATTTTTGATTTATTTTAATGGAAAAGTCCATTGAACTTTAATTAGTTTTACTGTTTTTTTAACTAAAAAAAAATATATAAATTTTATGGCGTTGTTTTTTTCTCTTTGATTCATAAACAACGCATAATGTGGAAATCATCAAAGTTGCAACAGATTTTTTTTTTGTTTTTTTAGTAGAATCAACAGAAATGTCAATGGACAGACAAGGCTTTAAAGATTTTTCAAAAAAAGAAACGATTCAAAACAATTTCACTACTTTTTCTTTAATGAAAACAAAGTCAAAGAATAATAAAAGAAAAGAACAAGCACACATACACACACACAGATAAAGGTCGTTGGTTGTTATAAAAGGCTAAATATAGCTACACCAACCAGACATACCGGAATGTTTATAATGAAACTGCCCACTAGGCAAACCTGTAAAGTTGTTTCTTCCCCACTGTAAAATATAAACAATACATACATATATGTATTTATGCACCTACACGTGTATATGGTATATATATGTTACTGTGAAAGTCCGACATTTGGTGAATGTTGACATAGGCGCTTGGTGTATGTCCGAAATATTTGCTAAATACCCTTATTTCTGAGTTAGGGCGGTTACTATGATGCGCAGAATATATTTCAGTTAGGTTATTTTTAATATAGATTTAGGTAATCTGCCTAATATTCCCCACTTTATCTACATTGGTTTCTAGAATCCCACTTTCTAGTTACACCATCAGGTATGCAATTTAGGAACTTTGAAGTCTTAATTTTGTATTGAAATAATGACCTGTGACGCGTGGCGATGCAGAATTTGAAATTGTTCATCGAAAGTCCGAATGTACAACAATGTAATGAAATATTTCGGACATTCACCAATGTCGGACTTTCACAGTAACATATATATATGCAGGTATTTTTACAAACACACCCATTAAAAACTTTATAAATATAGAATAGGTTTCAGCTTAAAAGTGTTATTTTCGTAAATTGATGGTTACTCAATGGACGTTTCACAAAATGAAAAGCAAAAAGTTATCTACAGGGAGCAATTATTTCATGCTTTCGTTGAAAGAAATTGCTCCAATTATGTCATCATATCAGAACACAAAGACTGGTCCTTCTAGGCAGGGCTGGTGTTGGAGTGCTCCTCAGCGCCCTTATGTAAGTCCATATCTAGCGCAGTAGTTATTAATTATTTTAAAAAATAAAACGGTGTCCAAGATACTTTTCCTGTCTCCTAGCATCTGTATGATTTGCTTGACTTGCATAGTGCCTTCTGACAACACTGCTTGATAAGTCCTATATGAATATCGAAGAGAAACAAAAATTGATTGAGTTTTTGCCTGGATATCACAAAACCTTTACAGTTGAATATATTTCGAGACTTTCTTTTGTACAATTTACTTTCTCAACGTAAAATATGTGGAATTATATTTCGTCCAAAAATTAAATATAAAATTTCAAATGACAGAAATGCCGCTAACCTACGATAAATAGTCCCTCTATTAAGACCCCAAAATTTAAATTCCTTATTGTTTTAAACAGAAAATTGATTCGAAAAGGATTTTACAATCTCCAAAGAAATATAAAATATCGACCTTCAGGGTTAATAGTAAAAAATTACCAGCAAAATATGTAAACAAATGCGTAGGGTTTTATTCAAGCAAGAGTGCCACTATATAATGTTCTGTTTCTTTTATGTAAACACGTAAAAGTTAGGAACTTTTCAAACATTAAGTTGCCAATAACCTATCATCCGCAATTTGAAATGTTACACTTATATTTTGGATATAGTATAACTCATTTGTTTTTTACAAAATATAGACTGAGACATAGCAAGTTGCCCCATGTTTGTCAAATTAGCTACACAGGTACGCACACGTTCAAAAACTACCTGTACGAATCGTATATGTAATTAATTGAGGTATACTGTTTATAATCGGAATATAAAAACATTTCCATTTCAAATAGAGCAATTAACGATCAATTCAAGTATTATCTAATGCAATTACCATATAATAAAAATGTATTTTAGAAAACGATTCTAAAACATCTAATTTTTATTTCTGGTTATCTCACTATTACCAAATTTTCCATAATCGTATAAATTATCAAAGTACAGAGTTCAAGTTATGAAATTTAAACAAAAAAAAGGTACAACCAAATTTATAAAATTGGATAACTTTTTGAACTTTTTAAGGTCACTGTAATAATGTCGTTCTGTTGTTGTCATTGTTCTTGATTTTTTACCCTTCACAATATAAAAAAAAAACAACAACGTTCCGATAATATCGTTGTATGCCTGGTCCGTCTTTATTGAAGGCTGCTGATTTTCATTTTAGATAAAAATTTCAACAATTAAATCACACGAATAATTTCCAATTGCCACCTATTTACAATGTTGTAAAAAAAACATTCTTGATAAATGGTATCTACCAGTTGTATAGAAAAGGCGAAGGAAGATTGAAGGGTAAATAGAACAGTGTCGTTCGGCAAATTCTTCCCATCATACATCTCAACATAATACTAAAGTTATTTCAATATTATATCGACTTGTTTATCTTGTAAAAATAAAATATTACACTGAACTGGAGATTATTCAACTTGTAATCAACGAACTGGAAATGCGTTTCTGATTAATTTTGAATCAAATAAACAGTTAATGATCCTATTGTGTTATTAAATCACAGTAACGCCACTGATTATTAGAATCCAAACAGAAAGGAAGAAAAATCTACGTACGATCTGGAGCAAGGACGACCAAACCTTCTCTCTGTCTATAATGAATATAAGATAATAACAATAATAATAATAATAAAAACACTTAAAATTCATCGAAAAATAAAAACAAGACACATTAATCAACCTGATAACAGGAAATTCTTACATGCATTAGAGAGAAGACAAGATGTATTTTTTTTGTCTCTCCTCCGCGAGATTATTATCAAAAATGAAGGTGAAAAAGTCAAGAATAACGAAGGCTATTTGTTTATTTAAGAAGAATATGGAACGATTTTAATTATCGATAATGGATTTTTTAGCCGTCTTGTGATTGATAAATTTATTGATAAAATCAAGGAAATTTCCGTTTAGTATTGTTCCTGTGTTATAAATAACATACCGAGTGTCTGACCTAAAAGTGTTGTAAAGTTATGGAAAAGATGCAGTCTCAGTCATCCACAAAAACATGGAAGAAGATGAGAAAAATGAAAAGAAATCATGTATTCTATTTGCTCAGATGTGACTTTCTTCTTTTCCCAAAAGCTAGAAGAATTCATCTGGAGATTTTTCTATTTGTCCCAATTTTCTTTCAACGGCTCAATATTTTTTTGTTACTTATTACCAGAGAATGGATACGCTTTAATGTGCGAAGCGCTCTTAAGGTGCATTGTCAAGCGCGCGGCTGAAGCGGCTAGAGCAGCGCGGCTGGAGTCGCGTCAGACTGGTTTACATTGAAATATATGGACCCGTTGTCAATGACGCGGCCGGCGCGTGGCGACTGAAGCGGCTGTGGCGACTCTAGCGACGCGACTGCTCGGAAAGCAGTCCAGCCGCCACAGCCGCGGCGACAGATAAAGTTTTATATAGTTTAAAAGCCGCTTTCTAGCGAAATGGATGATTTTTTTACAGATTTAAATAAAATATATAAATAAATAAACGTCTCTTATATTATATTCACATTTTCTTCTGTTTTTTATAGAGTCAAGACGAAAATAAACCAATTAATACATTACAAACTTATTAACAAATATATGAAATAAAAAATACAGTTCTTTTTTATTCTTTGCCTACATCCCTACATTGTAGGTATAAAAGAATTTGCAATTTATAAATAAAACTACTATTTTTTATAAGTTCTTTCTTTTCTTGTAGATGTAGGTGGGAATCTCACAAATGCACAAAGTGCGCAAATAAAGCAATAAATTTAAATTTTTGTGATAGTTCCAACAAAGGAACCGTGGCAGATGTGCATAAAAATGTTTGTTAAAGCACGTAGTTGTAGGACCAGCAACGGTCAATTTAAATTAAATCTGAATAATTGTTTTCAACGAAAATAAAATATTTATAAACAAAACAGAATTACCTATAGGTACACCACAAAATCCAAAGGAAACCGAATATAAGCGCTGAGGATAGTCTGATTGAAAATAATTTCATTTGTATTACCTAAGTAGATCTTAATAGCATAAGCAAAAGCGGTCTGTTAATTAACTGTCCCTTAATCAATCTATCTGATGGTTTGACTTCGATAAATATATATGAAAGACATATTCCTACTAGCGATGTGTCGCATCATCAAGACGAAAATAAATCAATTACTACATTACCAACTTATTAACAAATATATGAAATAAAAAATACAGTTTTTTTTTAAAATTAATCTGGGCTTATTGGATGTCTAATTGGTGCACATGATTGTTTTTTCAAATCATTTTCAATTAAAGGCAATATAAAATTAAACTGATTAATGTTAACGCGAAAAAAACTTCGAAATTTTGGAAACCCTCGTCTCTTCGGGTTGAAAAGATTTCGTGAGGATTGTTTCTTATTAATTGTAATAACAGTTCTTCTTTATCTTGTTCTATTTCGGTAGCGCACCACAAAACCAATGCTTTCTCCATCGTAGTCAGTTAACAACTGATTCGTCGTGTTTACAAATGCGCGTGTGCAATAGCGGCTGTAGTCGCGCACTTGACACTCAAACGGGCCGCTGCAGTCGCGCGACTCTAGATACGCGACTCCAGCCGCGCTGCTCTAGCCGCTTCAGCCGCGTGCTTGACAATGCACCTTTAGATTGCCACATGTTTGTCGTTCTCTAGTCGAAAACCAGTGGCGTAGGTCGATTTTCTAATCTAAAATATTCTATCAACTAGAATATTTATTTAAATTAGGATTTTCTCATAATCATTTATTAGATTAACATTAATTAATTGATTAACTAATTAATTAATTATAATAGTAATTATTGTATCAAAGGCGTTATGAGACAAATAACGCCTGAGTGTTGACAGAGTACGGTCCGAGGGCTGTACGTCGACCGAGGGCGTTATGCCCATAACGCCCGTGGTGCATTCATGAGTTTATGCCATAAGTAAAAGAAGCAATTTATTTTTGTTTTTTTGTTAAATTTTTCGACTGTATATTAGTTCGAACGGGTAACGTCATGCCACCAAATTTGGTGAGAAATCCGTTCTCTGCTTATTACAAAGATATAAAGCGACTTTTTAGAAATGTTGAGACAATGAACGCTAGTTATTTGGAAGAATCATCGTAGACCACTAAAGTTTTACAGTTTTAGAGTTTCAACTGATAATGGAGGCCTCTTTCTGTAGTTCTGATTGCTCTATCTTTGTACACATTTCACCCAGACACCCTGTACTAATGAAGGTAATCTGAATTTAAATCATCATTAATTAAATTTTCATAAACGAAAGATGACAGTACCTATTTATATAATAAAAGACATTAAAATATAAATCATTAAAAATCTCTCTCTCTCTCTCTCTTTCTCGTTCTCTCGCCGTTAAATGTTAAGTTTTTTACAGCAACAATTTAAACAATGTTCATGGCCGAATTCATCTTTTTAAATCAACTTACAATATAAAAATGGTACTTTGATGAATTGAGGTCATTTAAATCGTTTCTTATTTTTTTCCTCACTTTTTTCTCGTGTACATAATTACAAAACGAATACAAAAAAAAACAATATATGTATATTGGAGGGAAAAATCGTGCCTTCTTGTAAATCGTTCAATTGTTTTCACTTAATTTAATTTGTTTACCTTTCAAGTGTAACTTATACCTATATCTACACACGTGATAATTGTTTTTGGGGAAAATTTTAGATATTTATAGAAAAGAAAATGTTTATATTTCTTATTATTATTAATAAGAAATTATGACTCATTTTATTATTCCTGAAATTCTATTTCAATAACAGATAACATAATAAAGATTGATATAATTAAAACTAATAACATCAACAATTATTTGTTCTTATTTATTTATATTTATTTATTGGGAAAAGAATATTGATAGCCAATTTTAACAAATTTTGAGTCAACCACATGAACAAATCACAAATGATTAGAGATCGTTTCATCGAATTTTTGACTCTTAAAAGTCAGAAGATAATCATGAGCTTAAGAAAAACTAATAAATCCAGGATGCTCCATCTCCAGGAAATTTACCATGAAACGGTCTATATTATAAATAAATTCAATGCCTATTTACGTAACATGGAACAGTGTTTCTCAAACTGTGGGTCAAAACAAGACTGTTCTACATCATGTTTGGTACGTTTTGTGTCACTTTACTGGCAGCAAATTGGAAATGGTTCAAGTTTTGTGTTCACTTATTCGTTGTCGAGTTTCTCGACGTCTCGATTAAATTCATCATTAGCTACAAATCACGCCTTCGGAGGGTTAAAATTACATGAAACGATCTTTGTATTTGAGAAACACTAATTAAAAATTGCGGTTTAACGATTCATTTAACTTCAACGGCCATTCCTTAATTCAATTTTAATTTAAAATGATTCCAACAGACTGGTAGAAATCTTGAACAACCGGAAAAGTACACATTTTTTGCAAATCTTCTTAAACTGCTAAATTACCTACAAAGTGACTTCTAGTGTCAAAATGTTTTTACTAAAGAATCCAACATTTTTATATTTAAAGTGCTATAATATGCAACTTTTTTCATTACTTGCTATTAAAGTCCTACTTTATCGATTAAAAATTCGGTGGTAAAGTAGCACTTTACCCATCTCAATGGTAAAGTGTTTACTTTTCCCACCTCAACGGGAAAGTATTTACTTTACCATCGAGCAACTCCAAAGCAACCAACAGCAAATAAACAAAAACAATTGCTAGTTCTTTAGAGAAATCCAATAGCTACTGACAACTGTATGAACAATACTTAATGTAATAACTTATTAGAAAATTTTAAAAAATTAAATGAAGTAAAGAGAGTTTTAAGGACAATTATTGGAAAGAATCTTCTACTGCATACGGTGGTAAAGTCCCTTTATCCACTCGCGGATTTGGCTCGTGGATTAAGTATGACTTCACCATAGTAAATAACTATTTCTTTATAGAAGAGAAAACAAAAACTTTTAATTATCGAGCTTGAGGGTGTGAAATATTGATTGTTCCTACAAATACGCCACAGTATATTTTGTTTAGATACAAATTTATAACAATAATCTTGAAATACTTGTAATTACAGATCAATTAAACCAATTCTTTTGTATGAAATAATAATAACAACACATACGTATAAATATAGAATGTTTCAATGGAATGAATGGAGTAATTACAAAATCATGCAATCATTTTGCCACTTCCCTAAAAAAAAAAACGATAATTATGCAATAGTTCTTTTCAAAATTTAGAAACCTTTCTCTATACGATATTCTAAATGCATACCATCTCTTTTCTCTATTACTATTATTATTATTATTATTATTGTTAATATAAACTTGAATCTATTTAAAATATAAGCACGTGAGGACTAGCACGCACACACCATCTCCATGTTTAGTTTAACCACACAATTAAACGCTGAAGATAAAGAAATTGATAATGCAAGAGGGTGATCCGTTTTATTTAATATCAACACACGAAAAAAATCGTGTTATCTTGATGACACCGTTTTTTTTCTATCTTAACATAAACTAATTTGTTAGTAGGGTGTAATGAACTTTTTGGATACAAAAAAAAAGTCAAGTCACACTACAAATTTTAATAATAACGGTGGATAGATTACTATAAAAGAAGGAAATTACTATTTTTTTTTTGTTAACAGTATAGTCGAAGGCCATGGACAGTGGATATTGTAAATAAAAGAAATATTGCATAATTTGGTAATTATTTACGAAACGTTACTATTTTTATTATTATTATTAATTGTTAAGTATGAGTGGGACTTAAGTAATTGACAAAATGCACTTGCAATTGTTAGGTCATCGACAATATGTAATTTCAAAAGAAAGAAAAAAGGACATTGCCTTCTATTACTATAATTTATTTATTACGTAAAATATACAGGAATTATATAGCTATATTTAGTAATAATAGATCTATATCTATCTCTTTCTGTGGTCATTTTTGAATAATACTAATAATTTATTGTATTAATAAATGTAAAATCATTCAGTGGCCGTCAAAAAAGTATGCAATAAATGAGGAACAAGATTTATAATCAAATTCGAATAAATACTACAAAAAAGTTATGAGAATGCCAAATTCCAAACACATTGCTAAGCTCTAAAACGTTAGTAAGGAAGAATGTCTTCGGATATTTGCTCTTGATTCTCAACCAATGGCTCTAAAGTCTAAAAGAAATCTGTGGTAATATTCCGTCCAGAAGGGCCCATTTTAACACCCTAACAGTGCTACTTTAATAAAACGATTCTGTTAGGGTTATAGATTGTTTCATGATAAATCCGAAACCACTTTGAGTTTATAGATGTCGCCTTGAGAGGGTTAAAGTTAGTTACATGAAACGATCTCTACCACAAAAATATTAGCCAAGATGATAAAATCCGGAGCAAAACTTTTTTGTGTTTTATCTGTTAACCAATCTAAATAATTGTTGAAATATTATACAACCACTGAGAGGTCGTGAGAAATAAATCAAAAGATTTTATCTTACTTAATACTTTATATACTTAAATCATCTAAAGACAATGGTTATCAATGGGAATGGATAAACGGCTTTAATAAATTAAAGGCGCCAAATACACACTCATATAAAATACAAAACTACCTTTATTACAAAACAAAATAGATAAACATCCTTTCAGTTCATTTAAAAAAATGTGCAATTATGTAAGACACATAATTGCACAAATTAAATTTCTTGTTCATCGACAATTTATTGAAATTAACAAATATTTTAAATATCTGTATCGTTAGCAAAACGTACAAAAGTTAAATCGATGTAAATAAACAATTATTTTTTTAATTAATTATATTCAAATACAACAATAAAACAACAGAAAGATAAATAAGTCAAAAGACGTTAACAAAAGCTAAAACAGTTTTATCAGAAGAACTTTGACAAGAATTGCTATAAATAAAGTATTTCTCAAACAAACATCATTCGATGCTCCTGCACGTAATAATTAAACGATAGGAAGTGGAAGTTTAAAGAAGCCACTGGTGTCACTCTATGGGAAGCTATTTGGCAACAGTTTTTGACTTAACTGACCTAACGTACGATAGCAACATGACCAAAAATATTTTCCTTTTAAATTTCATTTTGTTATTATTACATTTTAATGATACTGAATTCTACTTAAACCAACAACTAATTCGCACCTATGTGGTTTTTGTTTTCCCGTACCGGTTACTCATCAAAATTTCACTTCTTTTGTATGATGATATTTAAAATCGTTTATAAATGTCTTCTCATCATCATCATCATAAAATACTAGAGATTATAAATTTTATTTACATTTTAGTTATCTTCTTAGAAATTTTGCAAAGTTTACAAAATTACGAAATATGTGTGTGTGACACAAATTCATTAATTTTCTATGAAAAATCATCATAAAAATTCTCTTCACAGCAAAATAATAAATTTAATAAATCATTTTGCAATGAATGTGAAAAAAAAATCCAATATAATTATTATAATTTAAAAATGTTTTCTTGGGATAGAAAAGTGTAACGCGAAATTATTTAGAAATTGAAGAGATCAGGAGATAATTGTAGGTGTTATCAGGTCTATTTCCTAAAATA
Source organism: Epicauta chinensis (assembly GCA_021725515.1). Classification (NCBI taxonomy): domain Eukaryota; kingdom Metazoa; phylum Arthropoda; class Insecta; order Coleoptera; family Meloidae; genus Epicauta; species Epicauta chinensis. Next base: position 190,375 of record JAEDXX010000104.1, on the reverse strand, counting down.
GAACATTTGCTTTTCGTACGTAAACCCTTTCCGTTATTCCGTTTACAATAAACAAACACTCAAATATTTTTAAATTTTAGATTTGATTTATTACAGCGAGATAAATACGTTACTTTACAGCATCTTACCGTTATAGAGAATGAGTGGGTGGTATTTGCATAAAATTTCGCCAGTCTTTCTATCTGATTGGACGGATTTTTAATAAACACATCAGGTCAGGCTTGTATTCTGAGTCCAAAAATTGAGTATAAATTGTCAAATGAGAGAAATAAAGCTAACCTAAAGAACGAAAAAAAAGTCCCTCTATTACAGCACCAAAATTTGAATTTTTTGTTATTGTATTTAAAACGAAAAATTATTTCAAAAAAGACTTTAGAATCTCCAAAGAAATATAGAATATTAAAATTTACGGTTAATTTTAAAAAACTGCCACCAATATATGTGAAGGGTTTTATTCAAACAGTAGTGACACAAGAAAATATTCTTTTCGTTTCAAGTATACATGTAAAAGTTAATAACTTTTGAAATATTAAGTTGCATATAACCTATCATTTGCAATTTGAAATTTTATATTTAATTTTTAGACGGAGTATAAATGCTACTTTGAAATTATATTCAAAAATAGCTGAGTTTTTCTTTTTTCGAAAATGAGAGAGAACAGCTGTATCGCTTTGTAATTTTAGAAAACAAACACGAATGCCAGATATGTGAATGTGATCAATCAGTAACCTGTATGAATAAATTGGATTATTTATTGTAATTACAGTAACGTTAGTTTTGTAAATAAATTACTTTTCCTCAAAACATGAGACTGGAGAGACAGAAAAATCACTTTCTCGTTACACTGTCAGATTTCATAAAGCTAATCATCGATCATAAAAACACCTGGTGTCTTACTAATCAGGCTAATATTGCGTAACAAGTAGACTTTTCTTAAAAAGTAACAAATTAAAACTTTGAGGGGTACTTTTTACACGATGTTCACACTCTCGATTTACGAAAATCGTTGATATTCTCTATTTCTTCTTCGAATTATTAATAAAAACTAGGTCAAAATTGTGAATGGCCTTCATATGTTCGTGGCGAGACTTTGAAGAAGTCGCGAAAACCCAACAAAAGCTCTAGCATACTCATGTAGTTCAAGGTCAATGTTAGACAATAATCGGAATTTCATGTATCGAGAACGTAAACAAAATCAAAGCAAAACCAGATGAATTTTAAAACCGAATATTCGATTACTCATGATGTTGATATAAGGTCGAATAGTAATAGATTGATGAGGGTTTGAAAGGTTCCTACAATTTTAATCACCAATCGCTTTAAAATTTTATTACTATTTTTTTTTTGTGCTTCGATAAATTTAATTTAGTATCATTCAAAATCACCTAAAATGATATAAACATTAATTTGACCATTCAAATAACTGTAAAAATTATTAACATATCGCATTTCCCAAAACTATAAACAAAGACGACCAAAATTTTCATTAAATAAAAATGAAAACGACAATCAAGAATGAATTTTGTTTGCTTCGACAAGGAGAAAAATTTCATATTTGGTCAAAAATAAGTAGCGTCAGCCATTATTGACCTTGTGGAAGGAAGTGATCCTTCTCTGCTTCTACGTGGGCTTAATACATTTACCATCACTGTATACAAGAAAAAGGACAAATGAATACTCAATGACGATGCTTAAAAATTGTAAAGATTTTCTCATTCTATTACTGATCAAGGATAACATGTGATATATTGTACCACGACCGCTTGAAAATTTGATTTTCAATCAAATCACCTACGACATATCATTGAATTGTTTCAATTAGTAACCATTGAACTCGACCTAATTACCAATGTTAATGAAATTGAAACAACTGCACAGTAGGTGTACCTAAAGCGTCTAAGATTATGTAAATATTTAAATTACTACTGATAATGATAGTGGGAAAAGGGTGTGCGTACTTATATACCAAACGTCTATAAATTATTTATCGGATGTTTCCTCTAATTGTAGATTACAAATAAATAATTGTTACTTTTTCTCTTCTCTATAAATATGTATTAAGAAAGTGTACAGTTGCGCTTATATTCGGTCGTAATTCGTATTTATAGAGATGAGAAAAAATAAGACCCACTACGTCACTAAGCACAGTTAGAAAATACACCCTGTATATAAATGGAAATCCTTGAATTGTACGCCGTGGAAATAGTTCGACAAGGTGTTCCACATCAAGAGAAGTCATTAAACAGAAAAAATCGAAAGTTCTTACAATACAAATTTTCAAACTTTTTTATAAAGGTCAAGAATTAATCCTTTCAAGTGCTGCTATTATTATTATTATTATTGCTATTATCATGATTTTGGTCGGTTTTCATCCAATTTATAAATGGCATACGAAAACTGCTCCCTCATCATATTTGGGAGACTTGTAATAACGATTATAAAGGTCTGTGTGTGTTATCACGGTTATCTAATAGCGAATCCGTGCTTAATGTTTAAATTGCCATTTTAACTACTGCAGTTAGCATAAAATGTTGTTTGTGTATGTATATAATTATAATTACTGTTTAATAAGTAAACACAATTTAATTTTTCAACATTTTTAAAATGTTATCACGTAGAGAGTTTGGTTAAAAATTTAAATGAATTTTCATCAATTCTATCGAATTAAAAAAAAATCATAGAATGTTGTTTCTTTTAAATTCAGGTCAATTCGGGAGAAATCCAAATAATTTCCGATAAATTCTTTTAATAATTATTCATTTTATAGTGAACAGAATGATTGTGGTTTTCTTTTGTGGTTTTTTTCGTTAAACTATTTAAATTATTTTATAGTAAAGCAATTTAAATAAAATGACTTTCATTAATTTTCTTTCTTTTCTTAGAAAAGGACGCAATTGTGCCAAAAAATTACATGATTTATAAAAAAATAATAGTCTATTTTCCCAAATGGTTCAATTTTTTATTTCCACTTTCTGTCTATCGCCCGCTTGATAAGCATGAATCTTTAAATTAATCGTAAATTAGAAATTAACCAACTGTCTATCTTCTAGCTTTTACAATATTTGGCATTCTTTACTCTTCTGATAATTAAAATAAATTTGTTATGGAAAAGAAAACAACAAAAAAGCATATCAAAATTATGGATGAAGTTGTTGTTTCCGAGAATTCTCAGTTGTTGCTTCCTTTTTACAAAAATTTATGGAAAACAGCTGCACAACTGACAATCAGATTATTGCTAAGCTTTTTGAATAAGTCCATCTGCCTACAACGCATTACAATTCGATTATTATTATTATTATTAAAAATAGTATTTTCTAGTAATAATTCGTCCTACGTAATCTCTGTTCGTCATCAAAACGGTTGTTTTTTTGTTCAATCAGATAGATTTTTTCAAAATACATCTTGACAAATGTTCTTCTATTTCAGAAGTATAGTGGGAGACTTAAGTAAGTGGATTAAGTAATAAGACACTAATTTTTTCGTACTAGGTACTGTCCCGAAAGCTCTTTACATATTGTCTTTAACGCAGCTAATTGCGGAAAATACAAAAAAATAGGAAAAGAGCCAAAGACATTTTGGCAACACCTAGTAACAGGGTAGTGCAGAGAGTGCTTAGTATGTATATCTGCATTTTCTTTTCGTAAAGGAGCTTTAGGTCCCGAAAATATGCTCCTTTATAGAGTCCAAGCTTACGTCCGGCAAAAAAAGAAGAATCTAACATCTATGTTTACCGTATTCGGGTGACTTGCTGAGTTCGACAAAGATTATAGATACTTTCTTATTCTGTGTATGTATTTACTTGTAAAGCATTTGATAATTTATTAAATTTGCCAGTAATTACATGGTTTCTTGCAAGATTTACATTAGAAATTCAATTAATGATTGAATCATTGAGTTAACATCAAACAAAGAAATTTTTCTTATTGTCTTGTAAATAATTAAAGTCCAGTCACAATCAATTGATGAATTGTAAATTATAGAGAATATTTCCATAAAACGTGAACGGAAGCTTTAAGATCGAAAATGAAATTAATCGTTTGTCGTATGGATGATAGAAATACATAAATCAGTGTTGTTTTCAACATATTAAAAAAAAGGCAAAAATAAACAATGTAATATTTTAGAATACAATACAATTATTCCCAAACAAAAGAAAAATTAAACGTAATCATATAATAACTGTAAGTTATTGCATTATCGTTAAATAAGAACCTGCATTATAGCAACAATTCAAAGTTAATTCTTATTAATTTAATTAACAATAAATGTCAAGGGTGGCTGATTGTTTTAAAGAGTAGCTGTTGGTGGTTTTCCAATAATTTAACCCGCTTAATTGGTGTAATAATACAAGTCACGGTGATTATTATAATTTTATTTTAAAAACAGGTAAAAAAACGAAAGCAGAAAAAAATTGCAATATATTTCATAATAACATTTTGTAATGTTCATAGATACATCTGGAATATTATAGAAAATTATATAGGGGACGAGTAAAAAAAACACCCTAACATAACAACACCACCAGATCAATACGTATTGGAGGAGATACGCAGCAAAAATAACTGATAATAATAAAAAAAAACTGGGTAAATTTGCCCCACAAGTGAGATATTGTCAGATTGGTTGAAATATTGCCAATAGAGAGGATGATCATATAAAATTTTCTAATTGACATATAAAATATATGAGACTATAAAAAATAATTTATATCTTCATGAACTATTTAAAAAAAAAACTAAAATAAATCGTAAAGTTATAATATCGAAAACTTAACAAGTCGACGTCCAAATAAAACAAAAAACAAATTATTTCGTATTCAAAAATAGAGCAAAAGATTCCAAAGGAAACCTAAAAATTGTAACACTTTCCTGTTGATCTAACTTTCCTCTTTAATTAAATTGAAACCGAATAAGTCACACAACAATTAATTAAAAGTGATATTAAACACGTGAACAAAATCACAGACACACACAATAACATATGTTAATCAGTTTCTTTGATAATAAAAAATCTGTTGTAATATCCTGCAATAAATCAATGTTTATATTTCGACATGAATCAAACCCAACTTTCAAGTCAATTTTTATGAAAAGATTACTATAATAGTAATTGGAATTGTCTCTATTTAATTAACGAAATTTCATTGAATTCAATCACATTCTCTTCTATGCAAGTAAATGGGAAAAAAACACTATCCGACCTTGCGTCTTTATTATTTACAACAATAACACTTTTTGGGGCATGATTTGTGTGATTATCATAATCAATCATCGATTGATATGTAGATTCTTGAGAAATTTCCAATCAAAAACGCCTCACTTTTTTGTGGTTTGATATGTGTTGTAAACATCTCGAGTTCTTTGGAAATCTGTTTTATTTAAGATTTGGGATGATTTCATCTATCATCAAACAAATGTGTTTTGTGGATGTACAGATGGAAAATATACTTTTTGAATATGGTCCAATATTTTTCTCAATGCAAATAGAGAGAAAAACTAAAAATATTTAAAGGATAAACTAATAAACAAATAATTAGATGATATATCCGGGAGAGCTGGGTATAAAAAAAAATACAAAAACATACACTAAAAAGGAAATTCCAATTTCCTTTTTCCCTTCAAAGGCAATTAAAACTAATTATTAATTGATTAAATTTTCTACAACAATTCCATGAATAGAATAATTGACAATAAAGTAAATCCTTTGTGGTAAGAAATACTATTTAAAAAAAAAACAACTTCTTTAACAAATTGACTATTAAAAATATTTAATTTTAAATAAAATAAATAAATAAATGAGGATGTAGGTATTCCCAGAAGGTTCTCCTTTGAGAGATGTATAAAATAGAATTGTTGTAAAATATTTATACACACAAGAAAAATTCCAAAATACATATTTTCATTGATAAAATTCAACGAAAACCATAGGACTATTTACGAGTTTTTTTTGACAGATTTATTGTTAAGCGTTTTTTTTCCTCTTAAATATAAATCATAAACTAGTTCAAGTAAATATTTTATGTTAATAATTGTGGAGAAAAAAACCCACATTATGATAACATCGTGTAGATAACTAACAATTTAATAACTAAGTGAATCTATTAGTGTTGCGTAATTGCAAATTGCAACAAAAAACTCTTTGTTAATTTTATCTCTTTGTACAGTCAGGATTTAAACAGGGAAATACAATAATTCGATACCATCATTTTTGTTAGAACTGCATAAGGATAAGATTCGTACAACACGATTTTAGTTTAACTCAACACGGTTTTCATATAAAGCAATACTCATCGATGAAATATGATGCACTTCTTTTTGAATTGGATTAAAGCTGCCTGAACACGGCTTTTTGCCTAAAAACGAAAACTTACACCCCGAATTGTTTATAGTATAGGGGATAAAGATTTTTGGGGGTCTGACGCTAATCATTTCAAGACTCTTTTTTTAAGAAGAAAAAATTGGGAAAAAAGCTACAAACGTTACTAGTATAATTGCAGACTATTTGCCTGTGAGGAACGGGAGCTTGAAGCTGAAACCTCATTAGTCTCCTGATAAAGACCCATCAAGATTGTACTGCTGCACCTCTACAGTTTCGTTGATGATCGCTAAAAGGCGGATTGAAGGTTATTTGGCTAGAATTACAACGCTCGAAATGCACCATTGGCGCAGTTTAATTTTAATGCATGTATTTACATAAATTTATAAGAAAAGACACGTAGAACAAATCAACAAAAATGTGTTCAGAATTTAAGTTTTTTTATTTATTTTTGTCAAAAATTGTTGTTTTTTCAAAATTTTCTATGACAGAAACATCAGTTTGTTACCCCTGACGAGTCTTTTAAAGAATGAAAGAATTTTATAGAAATACGGTACAACTAGGCACCTGTTTTTTCGCCGTAACGTCGCAACGCCATGGTAAGAGTTCAACTGGTCCACTGCTTCTCTACTTGTGGAGTAGTTCGGACTCTGTTTGTATAGAAAAACGTTTCACAAGAAAAGATAGATAATGCAAGTACAACAGCTGTAGCCAATACGCTCTAGATATATGAATTTGTCAGGAGACTAGAATATGCCTTGCTCCATCTTGGAGCAGATATCCGCCCTTTAATGATCGCTTTCACGACAACTAAAACAATTCAACCTAACTTATAGTAAAGACCCATCGAATTACCATCGAAACAAAAGAGTGATCGATATCAGTCTTTTCTTGCTTTTTTGTTGTAAAAAGCTTGATTTGTAATACAACACAAAAACAAAAAAAAACGTAAAAAAAAATGAAAACTTACTGCGAATTGATGCTATCCCTGAAAAGTCCCTGTAAACCACGAAACGATAATCGGATGCCACCAATTGAATTGGATCGTTGTTGACGGGCGCCTCCACCAGAATGTAACGACATTTGGTTTATTTATTATTATTTTTTTGTATGTTTTGTAATATTTTCCGAATATTTGTACAACAAAATATCAGAAATTATAATTAAACTTAAATCTGAAAGATAAAAAAAAAATCGAAAAATAAATAAATTAGAAACTAAAACAGTACATAAAATAAATACATAAATAAATAAAGAGTAATTATAAATAAATAAAAGTTCAAATGAAAATAAAGATTAAAACATCCATCAATCAAAGAAACTGACAGACGTATTTTTTTATTGAAACAGCTACCAGAATCTATTTATAATTGAATTATGTTCGTTATCATTAAAATTAAACAATTCTTCAACCTTATCAATAAATAATAATAATAATGACAATAATAATAATAATAATAAATTGAGCAATGTGTACGTTTGACAAAAACGACAAAAATAAGAGCTACAGCAGCCGTAGATAGACAACCAATCATACAAGCGACATTTAATTTTTCTCAATAATTCAACACATTTTCCATTTTATCGTTTTATTATTGGAAAGAATAAACTCTAAAGAAGAAAAGAGTAATGGTTGAATTATTGGATAACATCGCTATTATGGTACTTGATAATCAAGTTGTGATCCAAATTGTGCTTTTGAATTGAGACGATAAAAAAGCTCTCGTCAATAGAGAAAACCACATATAGGTATATTCAAACTCTTGTTTTATATAAAAAACACAAGAATAACTAAAATTTCCAGGGGAGACTTCAGGATTTAATACGCCTTCAAGTAAATATTGAAAATTTCACCAAAATTACAAAAAAAATTACATATACAATATTGGTGTTTCAAATAAGCTCACTCAATATAGAGCAATATTGAGAGTTTAAGCATGAATTATTAATTATGTAGGGCATCAAGCAATCTTGGATTTTTTACTACTTAATCTTCATGAGAGGGAAGAAAGAATATCTAGACAAGAAGAGCTGTCCAAGAATGTAATCCAATTTATTCTCTTTCATCGCTGTTTTGATAAAATGCCGACACTGTAGAGATCTGAAGCCACCCCCTATTTCGACACTTACAAATTCCAAATAGAATAGAGATTCATTAAATACAGTATTGAACGATCAATATTAAACACACCACAACCAGCCACTATTATAAACTCATCCCTTTTTATATTCAAAATAGTTCTATCTATGTATGAATGTATGTAAGAAAAAGGGGAGACAGACACACAAACACAAAAGAGTAAACAGGACAGAATGGGCATGTAGTCGGTTTTATTGTCATCCCTTTCATTTACCTACCTATATACCAACCCAATACAACCTAACTGACACACATCTCTCTGTGACTATCAATTTTTTAAGTGATAATCGATAAACAACAACCTTGACGAAATATAAACCTACTACTAGCAAGCAAGTAATATACAAACCGATTTGTATTATTCAATAACTCTACTCTTCTAACAAATACCTGGAAATTTGAAGGGAATTAAAGCAATTCTAGCTTATTGTTTTATTCATTATTAATTGAAAATGAATTTGTGTCATTCCAATAAAATCGTATTAATTTTTAATTGAATCGATTTTACTTGGAAATCATGGAATTTTCCTAGTTCAAAGAAAGCCAAGACACTCATAAAAAACTCTTCTTTCTGCTCTATGATTGACCAAATTATCAAAATATATAAAATAAAGAAGTTGTCGTTAAAAAAAAAGAGATTACAGGACTTACAGGAAATTTGCAATGTTCCAATAAGTGGCGAAATAATATAGTGTACAAGACCGACTCAAGCTTTCCTGGCGCTGCAGGAAACTGGCAAAAACAATAAAACAGTCTTAACACTGATGGATAATTATTAATTAATAATTAATTAATTTTCCAAAAAGGAGCACCACATAATAAGTTTGCATGGAGCGTCTGGAAATCTGGGGTCAGCACTGATTCTTGTCGCCCTTTACCGGAAATGTTATAAAAAAACCTTAATCATTATTCATCACAGTTAAGACTGTTCTTCTGGATGATTTCGCCACCGTTGCTTTGCTGTGGCATATTCAAAATATGGGTGGATACAACAATTTATGTATACTAGTAAGCGTAAAAGCTAGAGTCAATGAAAAAACTCCATTTTTTTTTTGTAAAATTATAAAAAGCTTATTAAGTGTTATACTATAAGTAGAAAGAAAAACAATGGTCTTTAGTGTATGGATTCCTTTTATACTATAAGAACTCTACCAAATGCAACCGATAGAGACAGAAAATCCCCAATAAAGCTATTTTAAAAGCATTTTTCCATAGAATTTAACTTTAATCTGTTTAATTATGCTTTTTAATTTAAAAAGTTACAAGTAATAATCATAGATACACAATTTATCTCTATCTGATTTTAACATATTATGTGAAACATAAAACTCCATAATCGTATAAAAATAGACATTAATCAATAATTCACAAGTACCAACAGTTGTTTGAATTGAAGTTGATTAGTTACGTCAATTGGCAAAAAAAAAAACAGAAGAGGATAAAAACTGCAGTGTACAATTCGGAAAATTAAATCGTGAAAATTGTAACCCATTCTAGAATGATTTATCTGCGAACTGTTGGTCGTAATTACTGTTGAACCATTGTTGAAATTCCCCAAATGTATCACATTCATGTTGCTCTAGAGAGAGATAGATTCAGTAGTAATTAAATATTCACAGTACAATAACTTTTTTTATGTACGTGTACTTCTTCATTATAAAATAAATTTAATATTCTATATAAAATCCTATTTTGCAAAACAACTACAACAACAACATATTCATTGTATTAGATAATCTTGCAGAAAAACAACAAAAAAAGTAGCAAATCTAGTTATTCTAAACGAATCTCTCTCTCTCTTTACAATCTACTACTGGAGGAGGAAAACAAATCAAATAAATTACACCACAACTTTATGGGACAAGAGTAAAGTTTGAGATTTAGATTAGTTAGCAAAACTTACAGAGCTCAATTGAAGAGAAAATTTCCTTCCATTTTTTGATAATATTTGCCCTTCGTCATATAGGAATAACTTCAGTTTTCAGTGGAAGATATAAAAAGTGTTATCAGTCGTGGCCTTTTGCAATGAATTAATACAAAACAAAGACACTACACAAAAATCATTTTTTATAAAATAAAAATAAGTAAGAAAAGCATTTAAACAATATCAAGGATGAAGGAGTAATTATTTTCAAAAAAGTGGCTACTTCATTTATCACCACTGTATATAGTATAAATTATAGACTTCTTTTATATTCTGATGTAGAGTAAAAAAAAACTACAATACAACAAATACTTCTCTTTGGAAGCAGTCACAACTTTAATGTAAGGAATTGAAGAAGGGAAAATAAATAGAAAAAGCCACACAAAGAGCTTGTTACTTCATTCAATTTAAAAAGAAAGTCAAAAGAAAATCAATTAGAAATACGAATGTCTACAACAGTGATTCTCAACCTTTTTTTTGTTGCGGTACACTACCAATAAGATAAGCTTAAAAATAAATAAAATAATTTGATTTCTAAAATTTGGCAGCACACTTTTAGAATTTGGCGGTACACAAAAGTGTCGCGGCACAGTGGTTGAGAATCACTGGTCTGTAACGTTTATTTATTAGTTTTAAATCAATTAGTTCGTAAGAAAATCTGTGCGTCAATTTAACGACTTAAGCGAACTAATTATTTATTAGTAAAAACTTTTAAAAGCTTAATCATTAAAGAAATTATGAAAATTTAACATTCAAAAAATAAACTGAGCTTGTATACGAATATAAAGTAAACATTCTAAATTAAGAGCACATAAATATAAAGCAGACTAAATATATTTTTTTTGGATTAATCTAATGATATCTAATGTAATATGATGTAGTTATTCTTTTATACTATCGAACTATATGTAGAGCAATCAATATGTTATTTGACATATAAATGAATTTAATTTACAGAGAAGCCTATTTTTCTATTTCCTCATTCTTTTGATTAATAATAAATGAAGTGAATTCATAGGAAATTGACATTTGACAACTCAATTTGAGCACCACTCCAATATGAAATGCAAGAAACCGGAGGCAGCCGCCTTCGATGTGAGTTCGATAACTTGTTCTAAACGTGATAGTATTCTGCCTTTAGAGCAGATATTCTTAATCTATCTATCTTAAAGATGCCAAATTGATCGATTGATGATGGTCAGTGCAGAAAATATTATATAATGTTAATGGTTTAAAGCATACAAAAATGTGACTCTTATAGGAGTTCGTGAATTTAACTTTCACTTTTAAGGGCACCCATGGAACAAAACAAGCTTAAGAATCTATCCTTTACTGCATTCTAATCCAACTTATTGCGTTTCGATACTTGATAAAAATCCTATTATTTATGGGTACCTTTCTAAAATTGTTAAATATTTATTCATCGATATGATAAGAATGATATTTAAATATAAAAAAGCTCTAACCTAGTTTGTAAATAACACAAAATTTTATTATATGTTAATAATAAGAATGTATTTTCATCTACAGGTTGTCTAGCATAAACGGTGACAATTTTGATTTGTTATATATAGCACAGTCTTAAAAACAGTATTGGAGATACTTCTTATAAGCAGAACCGATTAATTATTAAAATTACCACAAAGGACGTTACGATCGAAAAGATAATTGTGCGAGAGAAGCAGAGAATGTGCATAAAAAAGAGTAAATATTATGTCTATTGTTTTCAAACGTAATTGTCTTTATTTAATAATATATTTGTGATCTTTATCTTTCGCATACTTTCTCGATCCTATAATACCTCTTTAAGAACAAATAATAACTAAATTTGTCTTCAATAAGAGTTTACATCCATCAATGCTAATGAGTTGCTAGACCTGCCTCTAAGACAGGTTTAAACTAGACAACCCGTATATATCAATACTGTCTGATAATAAAAATTAAAAGAATAATATAAACACTATGCAAAAAAAAACAATTGCAACAAAATTTCAATTTACTTTAAATTAAATGTGGAGCAAAAACTAAAAGAATAAAATCAAAAAAAAGACAATAAAACAATAATAATAAAAATTCAATCTTATAATAGAAAGAATAGGTCTTATATTTTATTGTTTTTATGTCTTTAAGGGCTTGTCTCTTAATTTTTAATTGAACGTCTGTTGCAAAGCCAAGATAATCTATTCTATCTTTGTTTAAAATTCTCTCTCTCTCTACCTCTATCTCTTTCTGAGCACTTGTTTTTTTCTATTTATAAAGAAAATCAATAAAGAAAATTACAACCCTTGTAATTAATTTTGTTTGACAAATGAATATCATCATCAACAACAACAACAAAACGATTTTTGGTTTATACATTTTCAACTAAAAGAAAAAAATAAAAACGTAATTTCTCAATATTTATGTAGTTTTTTTGTTCACTATGTAAAATATGCATAAAGCACTACTGATAAGAATGTGCTTTATGCAAGTAATTACGTGATATTGTAATCGTAATACCTGTTGCGCGAGTGTATTCGTAATCATGATTTTGTTTCAACCTTTAAATCATTTATAGAAAAAATCTACGTCTTTACGGATACTTTAACACATCATTTAAAGGGCGCATATACCACCGCTTTTACCTATACACAAAAGGTGGAAACTATAATTAGTAATCGACAAAAATGTAGTAAAAAAAAGCACTTTTTTCTAACTAGATCTAGTATCTAGAAGCAATCACTAAGAAAGGATTTTTGACCATTTATCCTTTAACCCTAACATTCGAGGCCCCCATGGTAGTATTTAAGGTGAGAAGAGACATTTTCTACTAGTCTATTTTGTTTAAAATAGATTCGAATTTCATGTATCGAGAACATTCTTATGGTAGTAGCAGCTTGGAAGAACGAAGCAATTGTAAGACACTTTTTTTTAATTTGGCTCTGAATCCTCTTTTATAATTGACGCTGAACACATTCTCAAGACTTTTATTTCTGTTATTTCACAACTAATACGAAATGTCGCCTAGCGATCATGTTTAGAAAAAACACCCTGTACATCTGAATACTCTAAAACAAATTAAACGTGTTCCTTATGACTACTGGTACTCTCATCAGAAATGGCAAATCGTAAAAGGTTAAGGTTTGTCATTTTTGAAGTCAGAAGTACTGATGTTTAGACGTCTGTTTATGAACAAAAACCAATTGTATTAGTACTAGAAGGTAAAATAAGTCGTTTAATTTGTCGCAATAACTGTAGACAACTGAAGGAAGGTTTTTCGTTTCGTTTTCGCTGTGTAAATACCTGTTGATCGAATTTACAGAAATCTAAAAGTCTCCCTCACAAGGAGATGAGTCTTTAATGAAAAACCTTTCCAGTAAAGCCCTATTTTTTTCAAAAACTTTTCTTCAAAATATCGGTTTACGCAATCTAACATGAAATATTGAAATTTTTCTGAAAAAAATGAAAATGAAGCACCCAAATTTTCTTATAAGATTCTCCCTGTATGTTAAATTTTAATATCGAAATATTATCAAAAACAAAATATTGAAACGTGTTATAAATTCGAAGTTATTTTGTAATTTGAAGAAAATGTCTAGAAAAACTTCCATTACTTCTACTATTATTTGGTCAGACATGCTTTAAAATTTTATACTGAATTGTTTATCAAATATAATTTTTCTATTTTTTTTTTATTATCAATTTATTATAACCTACTTTATTTATAACTAAAAACTCTATGTGATTAATCTATAAAAATAGTTACAATTTTTAATAAACAAAAAAACATCTGTTTGATTATATGTATTAAATTTTTGTCAACAGGATGGAAATTTGAAGGTTATTATCGGATTTAATAATTATCCCAATTGAACTGTTCAAATTATAAATATACTATTTAGTCGATTTACTCACTTTGTTTGTAAGTACTTTGGATTTGTTTGTATTTTTATATTGCCGAATTAATGACACAATTAATCACCCATTGAATCATTTCACTCAAATAAAAATTTCATAATAATATTTTGTTGATTTGTAGCTAAAACAATTTAATCTACCGGGTGTTTCTTCTAACTATGAATGCTAAGCTACACTACAAACAAATGTTAACAAGTTTTTACAAGTCAATTGGCTGACCCTGTATATATTATTGATATAGTTTAGGTATATTTAAGAAAAAGTTAAAATAGTTTATATTATAAATAGCATTAAATTAATTTGCGTTTATTTGTCAAGCTTTTACGTATTTTCTCTTTGTTCTTCACAATACACACGGCTTAAAATTTAATTTCTTTATAAATAGCTCATACCTATTTTATTTCGAATAAATTACATTATATTTAGGAGTTAAATTATTAAATAATAATCAGATGATTTATTTGTTGATAATTGCACATAATTGGTTACAAAGTTGTGAAGCAGATCAAATACAAAAAAAGATCTATATTTTTTATAGTTTTACAGTTATTGTTCTTATTGTTCGTTATAGTTCTTTTTTGCATTAAAAACTTTTTACTTTTTAAGTTGATCAAATTCTCATTATCACCAGCGATTTCTAGCACTGACCAATATAGTGTAATATTGAAGTGGTGTACAACTATAAATGAATTTTGCAAAATAAATAATTTACCTTTCCTCATTCTGTATATTCGTACAATCTTGGTATCTCGAAATAAACGAGATACACGTGTCTGTAAACTTATATATTGTTGTCGAAGATAAATATTACAGTAGAGGACGACCTATGTCATATCAATAAAGGCTTTGATTTTATATACTATATGATATCAAAATGTATGAGGCTTCCTGTCAACAACATTTAATCAATACAAAATAAAATAGCTAGTTGGACCTCTATTTGAGAGCTAGAATGAGTCTATGAGAGCAAAGTAAAATTAAACCTCGAAAAAAAAACGAACTGTTTTCAACATTAATCGGTACTTATGTACTCATCTATCTGTTAAGGCTTATTATTACGATAAATTTACAAGACTAGTTTATCATCTTAATTAGATTTTCTGTTAAATTCACTATAACTAGAATCAAAGCTTATTCGAACAACAAGTTATGAAAGCACATTTTATCTAGGTAATTAACGACTAATCTACGAGCAACTTAATGGATGATTAAAATACAAGGTTTAAAGCTGCGATTAAAAAAACTTCTTTCATGAGAACAGGGATTCTTAATAATATTTTGTTCCAGACTTGTTATTAAATAATAATAAATCCACGTACACCATAAAATGTCTGAATGTACACCAACCAAAAAAATCATTAGGGGTCCCTTAAAATCGTTGCACTGAATCCAGACTAAGGACCTCCAATTTAGACGATTATAAGGAGCACTCTTTTGACATTATAGAAATAAAAAACACTTATTAGTGCTTAAGAAACATGATTATGCAGTAATGTAATTCAATCTTCTACCTCCTTTGAAAAAAAAAACAAACTTGTGAAAATACAAAAATATTTATTTTCCACTGACCCCATTTGCTAAACTTACGAATAGTCTTGAAGACTTTTGCTTATTTTTGCTGGCAAAAATAATTGGGGAGAAGATAAAAAGACATCTCGGTTTACCGTCACGTCTCGCAGAAAATCGGTAAAAAATAGGACTGGGATCACAAAACTGCGCAATTATACTGACATAATATTTGAAAGTTACCATAAAAGCTTTCCATTATCAGTCTATATATCAAGAATTTACAACCTTTCATTTAAGGATCGTTTTTAGGTGCATGGGAGCGAAATTTTCCAAGAGGTCAGTAAAAACAAAGTTTAAGAAACCCTGGTCTCATATTAAGTTTCCTAAGATAACCGTAAACGAAATTTTAAGTTTTTTCCGGCCTTCGATAAAGTGCCATACCTGTATACATACAGATATTCCATAATTCATTTAAAACCGTGGTGATGAATGGATGAATGGAAATAGACAATACAGAAATTATTGGGTAAACTTGATAATGAAGGATCGCATTATAAATAAACAATTTTTAGCTAATTTCACAAAGAATTTATAATTTTTTTTTTATACCGACTTGAAGGAAAAACGTAGTGTTTTTCCTGCAATACCAACAATATTCCGTAATAATGCTGACAATATTTTATCATATAGATATGAAGAATATGTGAATGTTAAAAGATTAGAACGTAATAATAAAACTACGTCTTTTTATATTATATGCCTTTTCTAACTATTAATGATGAGCCAATGTTTTAATTCCTTCTACCCTAGTCGAAGCCTAAAATAAGACGACCTTAAGTGTCACTTAAGTGTTAGTGAATTGTTGTTTATGTAAAAGAAAAAAACCTGTTCCACACCCTTAGAAATCAACACAAACCCACAATTTTTAACTCTAGGTAGTAGAAAATAACAAGTATAATTGGATTAAGGTTAAAAAAAGATGGTCTTTCATGTTGAATAACTGCAACAACAGGAGGGGGCCCGCCCCCATCATGACCTTGACCCTAAACAGCTGAATATCAGGAAACACTTGCTAGCTACCAGAGCTACCTTAGCAACAATACTGTACAATTATATTTATTTCATTTATTCACTTACCATTTAATGATTATCAATAAAATGATAAAATTCTAAGATAAAAACATGAAAATCTAAGGAAACCTACGACTAAACTAGAAAAAAAAATGAGCCACTTACATGTTGATATAATCTTCTGTTGATGAGCTTCCGCTGAATTGTTTTTCTTATAATTATTATAATTAAAAAATCTTCTAGTTTCAATACAAACACATTAGATATTTTTGAATTTTGATTTATCTTTAAATATCGTACACATACACACAAAAATAGATAAGAGGTCTTCAAATTTGACCGACCAACTTGCTTGGAACGGAAACAACAGAAATGAAATCTTAAGATTGGTTATGTCTTTTGTGGCATGGCCATTTGGTAATATTGATTTCTATATTAGGAAAATTACATAGTTTCCAGAACATTTAATTCAAAAAATATCCAAATTTATATACAACGAAAAAACGAAAAACAAAACGTAAAATAATCGATTTTTCAAAACACACAATGTTTTACCGAAACGTACACAAACTCAGTTTAATTTTGACAGACACCTCTCCTGTTTTTTTTCTCATTTGTTTGTTATAGGACGGCGCCTACGCGTGCGCGTTCTGTGAAAATTGATTAATTTTCCACGAAACTATTTCGCAGTATTTTAAATACCATACGAAAAGCAATTATTGATGATTATTATTTGTGACCAAACAATCAAGATCAATTTAATTCTTATCATTTTTCGGTTGATGATTATTAATAATTCAAATTAGCCGCCATTTTTACTACCAACCTAACGAAAATCCCCATTTTTTTTTAAATAAAGCCAACCGCTTTAGGTATTTACGACATATTTCACTACAACTTGGGCAAAAAAAATCCAGAATATCAAAATTGTGTCCCAAAAGTACGTAATAATTCAAATTAGCCGCTGCTACAGAAATATTACCAATGTTACAACACCGCAGTCCCCTAAATTTTCGCAAATAGAACCATCAACTATAACGAAAATTGTCTGAAATTTTGGACCATTATAGAAAAAAATTTAATGATTATATTCTTAAACAACGTCATTCGATTCTTTAAAAATATCAAATCAAAATAATTCAAGAAACCGGCATCCCGGCATTTTAAAGACTATCAACCGCATATAATCAAAATCCCCTAAAGTCTTTAAACAAAACCGCCAATTGTAGTTATTATTATTATTACTCATAAATTTCCTTACATTTTTCTTTAACAAATCATACTTATCAACTAAAAAAAAAAAATGCAATCGAACTTCTTAATCGCTATCATCATGTCGACGGCCCTTCTTCTTCCTATGCGACCTATGACTAGGACTCCTCGATCTGGATTTGTGCCGTCTCGATCTACTTCTAGATCGTTTCCGACGATGCGATCGTTCCCGATCACGATCTCTGGAACGATCACGTTCCGAACGTTCACTACGTTCCCGACCACGACTTGAACCACGTTCAGACTCACGTTCACGATCCTTTGAACCATTCCGATTCGGGCTACGCGGTGAATGTTGTTGCTGTCCACCTGATGTATTATTACTATTACTAGTAATTGGTGGTGGTACCATATGTATGTTGGGTTGATTAGTTGTTGGTGGTGGTCCATTAACTGAACGCGTTCCTGATGTTAGTGATTTTATATTATTTGGTGCCCAATTTCGACGCTCACCATCTGGTCCCCATTGGGAATCTTGTGTTGGTTCATAACCACCATAGTAGGGATCCGGTTCTGGATTGAAACCGTATTCGGGTTGGTAATCGTCGAAAGAATTGGGTGGCGGCACTGACAAGTCGGGGAAACCGGTAGGTTTCCTACTGTATTCTCTCCGATCAGCTGTCATGACCTAATTCATCGAAATCGTTAATTTGTTTAAAAAAATATACGTATATATAATTTTACTTGAATGACGTTCATTTTCGGTTGATCAACCTTCCCGACTGGTGTTGGAGTAGCACGTTGGGCTGTGCCACCGATTACATCAATCGAACCAGTCATTCGTCGACCTGGTGGCGGTCCCGCCTTTCGAGCACCTAAGAAATTACCAGAATATTTACTATTATCATTTAGAATTGGTACAGTGCCTCGTGGTGTGGCACCCATTTGTGCCGCCAATCCAGCCCCAGATTCCGTCATCCTCATTCTCTTCTGACGTTCACAGTACGCCCTCCACGTATCTTCATTGAAACCGTAATTGAAATAATCGGTAATATCGGCACCCGGTTTACGCCACGGTTTCTCTTCCAATGAATCGAGATTGTATTCGGTAGCTGGTACACCATTAATTGTGCCAGCTTGATCGAATTCTTCCACATTGAATTTACCAGCTTGCTGTTGTTGTTGTTTGGTTTTGTCGACATTTGTTGACGATGATAATAAACCACCACGTTTGATATTCAACGACGTGTACGATGGTGTTGTTTTGATGTCCTCAATAACAACATTCACATCATCTTCACTATCATCGTCATCATCTTCATCTAAATCTTCATCTTCACCACCTTCACCACCACCACCACTACCACCATCACCGCCACTACCGCCATTCTGTTGTGCATCACCGGTATCCGCGTCCTCGCCATCTTTTTCCTTCTCTGTATCCGCATCGTTGTCTCTTTGTGGTTCTTCTAATTCTTTTTCAATTTCATCATCAACTCCTGGCGGTTTTAGATCGTCACTTGTTTGTGTCTGCAAAAATGTAAAAGTAAGGTTATGTGACTACAAACTTTCGAGAGAGGCTTGGATAATACCGATGGTGATGGTTCTTCGTTACCATTCTCCTTGGGTTCTTCGGGTTTCTCTTCAGTCGGTTCGGGATCTTTGGGTTTTTCTTCTTGATTAGTGTCCTGTTGGTCGCCATACAACCATTGCTCGTCGTTATCAACGTCGTCCGCCATTTTTTACGTGTAAAGTGTGTAAACCACAGAACACCAATGGAGGGAATTATTTTGCGACATTGGGACGGAACGAAACAACTTCTGCAACCAATTATACATGAGGTGAATTATTAGAGTCTGGGATGGACTTAGCAATTTTAAGGCCCCAATCAAATTCATTTAGAGCAGGGGTTCTCAAAGTGCGGCCCGCAAACCCTGAAAATGCGGCCCGCGACATGGATGCGATAATTTATATTTTTATTAAACAATAAATGAGTAAATAGTATATAAAATATTACGAATAAAATGCAATAAAATAATGTTGAGTTTATATATTTTTTTAGTAATATGTTTAATTTGCATTTGTTTTTGTTAATAAATAATAATTATTATTAGTTTATAATAACTGTCGATATAATTCCGTTTTTTTTCTGGCCCGCAAAAAATTTGGGAAATACTGAATTGGCCCTCCTACAAAGAACTTTGGGAACCCCTGATTTAGAGGCTCCTAAGCGTGAATTTATCGAGTAAAAGGTAACTAGATTTGACAGATGTCTATTATCTATGGATGTCTTCCTAAACAAAGTAAGTGGTCCCACGATTGTAAGCGGCGATATGGACACAAACAAATAAATCCCTAAAACTATCACTACATTCAAAAGTACCAACTTAGATCTAGGAAACCTTTGGCCGATAAATTTAGTATAATAGTTTTTTTGAGTTATTTTCATTTCTCACGGTGAACTAACGGAAATAAAACGCTTTTCTATTTAAAATCTAGCAGAAGACTGTACGAATCGATGCCCGAGCTAGTATAACGTAAATCACCCGCTTTGGGGTGCAAACATTACTCTAGACTACTGCAGAGCTCAGCGGCTCAGCACAAGCAATCGGACCAGAGGTTTGCGCAACAGGTCACATTTCATTATAAAACTTCAGGAGTGACGGCAGGAAGGTCCACTTTGGCTTACCAACGAGTAATCTTCACAAGCCACGCCTTGGGACCACTAAATTACATTAAAAAAGTCTTTACTATTTTAAGTAGAATCGAAAACTGTTATAACTTTTTTTTTAATTAAAAAAATCGTGTGACCTGATGGTGGTGGTACTAACAGCTGTTGAGGGTTTTTGTTGATGTTCATGTTTATGTTTTCGAATGAATACAAAGTTGGATGTATGTTTTTGGAAAAATTAAAGTGATTAATCGTCCCAGAATTTAGAGTAAAGAGATCTAATACTCCTCGTACAACTAATTTTTGAATCTCCTTCTCTTGGATAAATAAGAAGGTACTACAAGAGCGATTTGACAACACTGTAGCAATTTATTTATATTGTTTTGTTTTGCATTTGTTTTCATTTCTATACCAACAACAGAGTATCGTATTTTTTTTTAAATATATTTACAGCAAACAATTTAAGCAATTCTCAATAATAATAAAGAAATATGACCAAAATTAGCCACAACGTACAAAATTTTGTCATATTTTGGTTAAATTCCTTATGTTAATTTGAAATCCCCGCCAATATAGTTTAGGGATTTTTGCTTTCCCTAGATACCGACACTGTTTCCCTAGCACGTTCTTTCAGTCTAGTTCGTCGCTATGGGTAAGTACATGTTGGCTTATTTTTAGAAAAATCTTCAATCATCTTTGTAAATTTTGATATAAATTTGTTAAAAATTAATCGATAAATTATTGTAATTTGGTTAAAATCTAAAATATGTGGGTATTTTTTTGATTTTATATATTTAAAAGTATTTTTCAAAAACTTAACCTCAATAGTTCCCACATCAAAACATCCAATTACCGATGATGATTATATTGTATCAGAGAGATAGTGTTGACTACTGTGTCATCCCACAGCGATCTGAAGATTTAATTTCTATTATACTCACTATAACTTGGTGAATTCAATTTTTTTAATTCTATGAATGACGTGTTTTAGGTATTAGCCGAGATCATTGGCATAAGCGGAGGGCCACTGGTGGTAAGAGGAAGCCCCTTCGCAAGAAGAGGAAGTTTGAGTTAGGTCGTCCAGCTGCCAATACAAAACTTGGTCCACGCAGAATACATTATGTACGGACACGTGGTGGTAATTTGAAATATCGTGCATTACGTTTAGACACTGGTAATTTCGCTTGGGCTAGTGAAGGTTGTGCACGTAAGACACGTATAATTGATGTTGTTTACAATGCTAGTAACAATGAATTGGTGCGTACGAAAACATTGGTCAAGAATGCAATTGTTGTTATTGATGCTACACCATTTAGACAATGGTATGAGAGCCATTACGTTCTTGCATTGGGACGCAAGAAGGGTGCTAAATTGGTGAGTAATGCACCTTTCACTCTAAACCAAAAAAAACCTATAATGATGAATAATTTGCGTGTCAGATGATATAAATCGTGATTATAATAGAAAGAAAAACCTTACAAAATCTGACTAACGGAATTATGAGTAAAAAATTGTTTATCATATTATTTTATTTTAATTGAGCACATTTGTATTTACAGACGCCAGAAGAAGAGGAGATTTTAAACAGAAAACGCAGCAAGAAAGTCCAAAAGAAATATGAAACCAGACAGAAATCTGCTAAAGTCGAACCAGCTTTAGAAGAGCAATTCTCAACTGGTCGTCTCTTAGGTTTGTTAATCTATACTTTTCTAGAATTATAACGGTGAATCGGGCTATTGAAGCATTAAATGGAAATTATACAGTGTTGGCATTCTTAATACAATTATTTTCAAGTTTCCCAGTTTTATTTGTCGGTGCTCTTAGATAAGATGCCATTACTGTATGAATTTCTATTGCTTTCTACATTGGAACATTAGGTTTTGTGGCTTCATGGCCTTCTAATTGCAAATGATGATCAACTCTTAAGCGAGTCCATAATTTCTTGGTAATTCGTTTTGAATTCACCATCATGGACGAGGATATTGCTTGTCATAGTTACACTGATCCGATTATTTGATTCGTAGAAATTCTTGTATTATTGATGATTCTTTCTAATTGGTTTCTCTTTACAATTTGCAGCATGTTTAGCATCGCGGCCAGGACAGTGCGGTCGTGCCGATGGTTATATTTTAGAAGGTAAAGAACTTGAATTTTACATGCGTAAAATTAAATCGAAAAAAGCAAAATAAAATGTGTATTTTTTAAAAAGGGCTGATTAAATAAAAACTAACGCCAATTTATATTTGTTTTATTTTTTTTAATTATCCCTTTTATCATCAGTTTACGAAAATTTGGTTCGATAATAAATACATTGAATTTCGTAGTTTTCCAACACTAGGAATGGAGATTTTCTCAATTATGGAAACTTTATTTTGTATACAGAAGTATTTTATTGTATAGCATGGTATACTATCTCCGTCATTTTCAATAAATTTAAAAACACTAACAATCGCAAATATATTTCAATCCTATTTGTTTTTTTTCCATTACTATTATTAAATCAAATTATTGTTAGAAATGAAAATATCGAGTATCACATATAATCCATAGTTGCACAATTTATATAAATATGTGCAACATAACAGTTTTTCTAGTTTAGAGGAAAAAATTAAATTATTGAATTATTTTAAAATAAAATAGAAATTTAAACGACAAATTCAGATTATTTTCCAGTCAATTTTGGATTTCTCGTTTTTTTTTTAATCAATTTAAAAACAAATCAGAAACACAAACAAAAAAATACAATAGTTTCGTTTACAAAAATAGAATAAAATGTCGTTTTTCTTTTTTAAATATTTTAAGTATTAATATGAAATGTAAATTTTGATTAACTAAGAGGATGGTGGAGGTGCATGTAATGCAGTATGTAGAGCCTGTTGTAGTTCCGGTGTTAATGCTTGTACAACAGTTTGGAAGAATGCTTCATTCGATTGTACTTGTCTTACAATATTGAGCATTCTACAGCCTTCCGGTTTACTTGGATCAATAGCTTCACAATAGAAAGCCTCAGCCAGTATTTTTATAATTCTTGGTATATTCGAATTACCAGATCCTACATTTGCAAAAAAAAAATAAACAAACATATATTTTAAACACTTGTGTGTAGATAAATATGTAATTACCTAAAATGTGTGGATTGTGTTGTTCAACCAAATCACATAAATAACCATAAACATGCGGCGCCTCATCAACATCCTCAAGTACTGGTAACCAATTGAACCATAATGGTAAAATCTCATCCAAATTAATACCAGCACAATTATATTTCATAATTTTCGTAATAGCTGATATAGCATTTTCGGTTGCATTAATATTCTTTGGATCTTTTGCTTCGGGATCATTAATAACTTCAACCAATGATGGTAGAATTTTCGCTACTTCACTAGCAAATTGTTCACCACCAAATTGTGCTAAAGCACCCCAACCATAAGCAGCTGCCTGTCGTACTTCATGACTCTTATCTTTCACATACATAGCCAATGGTTGCAAGAAGACATGTTGATATTTTACACATGCTGGTCCAGTAAATTCAATCACATCATCGAATACACAAAGACCCCATTGACGATCGGCCCATGGACGATTCGGTTGTAATAAATTAACGAAATGTTGACAGATGCGATCGAAGAATGGTAAGAACGTGTCACGGTAAACAGTGAATAATGAATGGAGAACATCAGCGATTTTACTCAAGATGAAGATGTCGTCGGACTCTTCGTCTTCCAATTGCTCTTGGACGATCTAACAAATATTATTTTTAATTAAAATTTTGCTCAATAATTAAAATAATAATAATAATACCTCATCGTAATCCTCGTCCAAATGTTTCTTATGTCTATCATCAGCCCTAGTGAAATGTTCTTGCATTTGTTTATCGATAATTCTCAATAATTCATTCATCGAATCAGAATCCATACAACCAGCTCCTAAAATTTGTATACAACGTGCCAATGAATCCAATAATACAACTAAAACTTCACTCTCCGGTTCTGTATCGATAGCCTTCAATAATTCTGGACAGATAAAACGCCACATATCTTGTACAAAAGCTGGTCCTTTACATGTTGCACATTCCAATAGCCATGGTAATGATTCAGCGGCAGCATTACGTACACCATCATGAAAATAGAATTTCAACATTGGCACCATTAATTTAACAGTTTCTTCAGCATATTGTGCGAAAGCCTCTTTCAATTCACGTGCATAACACACTAACATCATACAAGCAGATGATTTATCCTCTAAGCCCGCTGTACGTATACCGAAATTCTTCTGTTCACCTAACGATACGAATTGCCAATCATCATCACCCTCAACACCTTGCATATCATCATTATCTAATAGGGCAACATCAGGTTTCATTGCAGCTGTACGCATAACTGGACCCATCACTAATGGTAAATATGGTTCGAAATTTTTACCAAGTACCCGACAAATTCTAGACCATGCTGAGATTAAATAACTAGTTTGTGGATCATCATCAGGTAATTCCACACCTTCACCATGTGTCTTTAATAACATATCCATAACTTCAGTAGCATCAGCCATGAATTTTTCAGGACCAACTGCCATACCAATCAATGTAACACATTCAATTGTTTTGCCACGTAACAATTTCAATTCCTCCTTATTTGCATTCTGTATAATATATTTTAATGATGGCATTAGACGATCATAATAACCGAGAAAATCATTCTCTGCCGTATCAGCAACACTGGCAATTGTTGTAACAACTTGTTCTAAAACAAGTTTCGTACCTTTCTCAACTAATTCTTTAAATTTGGCTGTTAGAATGCCTTCTAATTTCGCCATCAAACTATCTAAATATGTTGTTAGAATATGTTTGGGACAATCTTCAGAGAAATTAACTAGAGCTGCACCGGCATGTGCCTGAACACGTGGATTACCATTATCATCTAATAACATTAATAAACCGGGCACAACACGATCGTGAAATTTCTTTTCAAATGTCGGTGCAAAATCTGTTGATAATTGTCCAATTGTATTGCATGCCGCATAACGGACACGTGGATGTGGATCTTGGAGATAATGTAAAACACCATTCATAACACCTGGTACACCGTCCATAATTTGCGGTAACATGCCCTCCATTTGTTTATGACAACCCTCACCGATTGTACTCAATGCCATTAAAGCGGCATGTCGTTGTTTCCAATCAGGACTTGCTAACATTACTGGTACGCTTTGTGTTACTAATGGAAGAATAACTTTGCCCCCTAGAAATTTACACACAATCAAACTTGACCTTTTTTTTAAAAAAAAAAATGAGAATAATACCTAAACCGCAAGCGAGTCGATCTAATGCCGCTTCGGCTACAACATTATTACAATCGTTGTCCTCTTCTAATAATTCATCAGCTTCTGCCCAACCTTCTTCTTCTTCAATATCAGCCATAAATTGTAAAATTAATGGGATTAATTGTTCCAGATATTTTCCAGTGTTCTTACGCACCATAGCCGGTGCCATTTCGGCTAATGTTACCATAACTTCCAAGGATAATTGTCGCCAACTGTCTAACACGGATGGATCACTAAAGATCTTCATACACATATCATAGATTGGTAATAATTGTGGACGTAGGTATTTTGGTGTATTCTCAGCTAAATCGATTAACACTTTCAATAGTGTATCATCATCTTGTTGACGTACACTTTCACCAATTATATTCAACATTGGTGCTAACAGATCGGAGAAATGTTTCAAGATTTGTGGTTCCTTATCGTGTATCAAGATGAAAGCACCAACAGCACGGACAGCTTGGAAACGTACTTCGTACACTTCGTTCGGATTTAGACTTTGTAATAACATTTGTTTGATTAAATCCAAATAGTTGTTCTGTTGATTACCGAAAACACCCGGAACACTAGCAAACATTTGGAGTGCAGCTTCCTTTAAAATTGTATTTGGAGCATTGGCGCATTGGAATAGAAACTATAAAATCATTATTTATGAAAATTATAATATGTTAATAACGATTTGCGTTACTTGTAGGAATTCAGGCCATTGATTGTTGCCTTCATCGTCAATAAGGTTCCTTGCAACTTCTGCCGCCACTTCACAGACTTTATGTCGTAGTTGTTCGGTCTGGTCCTGTTGGATAGCCAATAAGACTTGTTCTTTCAATTGTGCTTGACTTTCTGGTGGTAGTTTCGGATAAAAGTCCATGAATTCGCTGGAGAATAAACGTCGCAAAAGGACGGCCGACATTTGGCGCGCTTCATCACCCAATTGGGCATTATGGATGGCACCCAATAATTGGCTGATTTTCGTCTCGATCGGTATATTCGAATACACCTCCTAATAAGTAATAATTTATAGAATTTTTAACAATTCATATTGTAACATCAAGTAATTGGGATGAAAGTCAATTGAATTGCCGGAATTCTTGGATATGCTTAATAAAAGCAAAAAAATGCGACATAATTCCATGATGATTCATTCGTTAATTTCTAATGTTAATAAAACCATGCTGCCACAATACACGTTGTTCACCAGACAATGTGTATTGTGAGTCGCATTTTTTCCAGAATTTTCCACCACTTGATTAATTAAATTTGAAATAAATTAAAAAAATATATCGAATTACCTCAGCTTGACTGCGAATTGTATTATCAGTTGATAAAAGGGTTGTTAATATTTGGAAAAATTGCTCTTGCTCGGCGGCCATGGCGCCTCACCAGAAAAAGAACTTTGACAATTCAGTATTGCCACAACATGCACACTTATAACACCAGAGGAATTATCCGGTTTTTTTCTATAAAAATGATTTTTACGACAGTAACTGGGAAATTTATACGCCAAAAATGCAGAAATTTCAAATTGTTGACCAATTAGAACCATCAAAGATTGAAGTTGCAGATTTTTCAAAATAATTCACCATAGTTACCAAAGAATTTTGCATTGGCTGCCCTGATTTTAGTCCGCCATAATCAACTATCACTAAATGTAGCTCTAATAAATCAAATCTATTTGAAAAATTATATACTAAAAAAGCTCAAATGATTTCAAATTATAAAAATTGTGATAATTTCTTATTTTTATAGGCTTCTTCATATTAAATTTTTTTACAAACCTAACGTTGTTGCGTTGTCAATTTGTTTAAAATCCTTCAAATTTGACGAATTTTTGTATATGATAAATTTTTACTAATTGTAAGCATATATATATATACATGGATTGTTATTCTGATCTTCTAATATTTATCTAGGACTTTAGGGCAAAAAATATACGCCTCAATAATTTTATAAGCTTTAGAGGATTTGTAATATCAATTGATCCATGATAATTTGTGGCAACACAGCTGCGGTGACAGTTGTGTGGAAATGGAGGCGATTGTGGCAACAGCAGAAATGGGCCTTTGCAGGCTATGCGGTGAAGAGAATAAATTCGGTACTGATCTATTTTCAAAACAAGAAAATCGCCAGAATTTAAGTGATTTAGTTAATCGCTATCTACCTGTAAAGGTTAGTCAGTTGTTTCGCTAAGAATCAAACGACCCGTCAACTTGATTTTTGCATAATCAAAGCTAGGCGGTAATTTTCAATTTTTTTTTTTCTGTTGTCTTAGGTAAAACACGACGATAAATTACCAAAGAAGATATGTCCGGGTTGTAATATCCAATTGGAAGCAACCAAATCATTTATGGATTTAATAATACAAGGCCAGAATAAGTTACGGAAATTGTATCGAGCACAAGAGAAACAATTGCAAAATTTACATTTAAATAATGGTAGCATTGATACGTTTACATTTCATTCGAATGAGACTGGCGAGAAATTCTTTGTACAAAGTAAACGTTTCATTTGAATCAAACTATCAATGATTGTATTTTCATTTGTTTTATAGTAATTTCGGATGATCCTCTATTTCCACCAGATCATGAATTAACATTAAAAGCGGAAGGTTTAGATAAGCCGAAACGTAAACGTGGCCGTCCCCCCAAATTACAGACGATACAAAAATACGAAGAGCCCATTCAACAATCCGGTGGACAACCAGAAATTGAAGAACAACAACCGAATTGTGATGATAATGAAAATGGTAAAAGAAAACGACGTATTAAAATACCAAGTCGTTATATGGAAGCTATACAAGGTAAAGAATTAGATAAAGTCTTCAAACAAGAAGGTGTGATCGATGAAGAGTCATTTTCTGAAGATGATACGAACAATTTGAAGGATGTTGTAAAGAAAGAGGAGGAGATTATCGGACGTTTAGAGAATGAGAATGGTGAGGATTTAGGGCAGCCGATTATTGTTAATAAAACAACGTATCGATCACGTTTCAAGAATCGTAACAGTAATAATAATAGTAATAATAATCACCATAATAGTATTGAACGGCATACAAGGAAACGAAGGAAATATCAATGTGAGATTTGTAAAAGAGAGTTTCTACATCATGGACGTTATGAATTACATAAACGGATGCATCATGTTCAATATATTTGTAGTCAGAATGATTGTGATTTTATCAATGAGAAATTGGATATTTTGGAACAACACCAACGCGATAATCAACATAATGGGTACACTGTGGAGGAGAAAATCGACCACTATGTATGCATTTAGGCTAGATTTAATTTGCTTATACCATTTACACGTTTTTCTGTTTGTCTCTTTCTGTTGTTGGGATATTTCTTTTGCATTGTTTTCTCGTGCCTACTGACTTGATTCTTGAGTAGATTATGTTCTAGATCGACTATATTTTGCCGTTTTTCGCTCGAAAGTTCTTTGTTAGAGATTAGTCTGCTATTTCTGTGCTTGTCATATTTGAAGCCTTTACTCAATCATGTTTTATATTGTCTCCTATTTTTTTTTGTGGCGTTTTGTAAATAGCACCGAATTGTCTGTGCCACTCTTGCGTAGCTTTTATCCAAAACAGGGTGCTGAATCCTTGATAATTGTTTGAAGAAACCCGTGTCTTGTCATTTCCTATTTCCTCCTGTCTATAATGTTTTCCCCTTAGTTTCTCTCTATCTTTCTCTTTTCCATAATGTTCGGTAGTTTTTAGCGAATGAATTTTATTAAAATTATGTTTAAACTTTTAGGGAACTCTTCAGATGCCACTTACAGAATCTGAAAATAAACCATCAATTGATGGTAATGTGGAACTCATTGAAAATTCAACAACAATCCAACGTAAAGACAATTTAACTTGTGATAAATGTTTGAAAACATTCTCATGTAAACAAAATTACGATATTCATATAAAAGCGGTACATAATGGTATTAAACCGTTTACATGTGAATGGTGTGATAAACGTTTCTCATATGCAAACAGTTTACGTATCCATCAATTACAACATAAACGTAAATCAAAAGATAATCAAGGTATTTTATATCATTGTCCATCATGTCCGAAAACATTCCGTCATCCAAGCAGTTTACAATACCATCGTGATTCGGAACATGCAAACGGTAGACGATTTGTGTGTAATAAATGTGATAAACCATTTAAACATCGTCAATTATTACAACGTCATCAATTGGTACATTCCGATGAACGACCACACCGTTGTAGTGAATGTAATTCAGCATTTAAGACACGTGCCAATTTACTACATCATTCGCGTACCGTACATGGTGGCCAACGGACACATTGGTGTCAACAATGTAATAAATCATTTGTACACAAGACCGCATTAAAATTACATGAACGTTGGCATTCCGGTGTACGTCCATATAAATGTGACATTTGTCAGAAGGAATTCTCACAGAAGGGCAATTTAGCTGAACATCGACGTATCCATACTGGTGAGAAACCATATCATTGTGATGATTGTGGACGTTGCTTCACCACATCATCACAATATCGTTTACATCGTAAACGGCATTTAGATGAACGACCACATCGTTGTAATTACTGTCCGAAGAGTTTCTTACATAAGGTCACATTAAAGTATCATGTAAAACGACATTTTAATATGCGTCCGTATCAGTGTCCTTTATGTGAGAAGACATTCCCGGAAATTTGGTCGTTACGTAAACACGAACGTTTACATACTGGTGAGAAACCGTACAAATGCGAGATATGCAATCGGGCATTTGCTGATAGTTCGAATTTAGCAAAACATCGACGTACCCATCAAAATATCAAAATCAATAATAATAATAGTAAAAAACAGAAAGTCGTAATTAATTATGATATAAAGAATGAAACTGATGAACAAACAATTGTTCAATATATCGATGCGAACGATTCAATATTGGAATCATCACAAATTATCAATATTAATGATGGTAATGTGGATGGTTTACAACCGTTCCATTTACAACAGTTGGTCGATCAGGATGGTAATTTGATTAGTTTTACAACTGTTGATGGGCAACAGGTGAAAGTCGTTACGAATCCGGATGAAGGTGATGGTAATATTCAAGGTTTACTACCGGATGGTACCTTAATTCCAATCAATTTGGCTACACAAGAGAAAACGAAAGATTTCACAACAAGTTCACCACCAACACCGCCACCTATTGAAGATCATTTCGAAGTAAGTTGTTTACTTTAGTTTATTATTAATTGAATTAATTTGATCTCTTTTTTTGTTGCAAATAAAAACAGAAATTGAATGATGTACACATCGAGGGACAATTATTAGAGAATAATATTCAATTTCTAGCAGATAATCAAAATATGTGTTTAGTGACAACGTATAGTATTGATGATTCAATTATAAATTCACAATATTTAACTATGCCGTAGATAATTCTGTATATAGGAGGTGTATTGTATAGAGTAAAGTAATTTTATGAAAATTTCCCAGTTTCTTTGTACACCGTTTGCGGATTACTACAGCTCCTAGTTCGGGGAAGATTGGTGGAAAAATTGCACAACTACTTAGCTCACCTCAGGATAATTATCTTTTCCTTTAGTAACTATGCAAGGGATCCAGCAGCACTGAAGCGTTTAGGATTTCTGTCTAGGTCTTCATATGTTACCTGAATGAGGTTTCCTTGCCAAAATACTCGTCAAAGTTACAATTACTGATGGACTATTAATAAACCCCTAGGCGTCAACAATTGGCACTGTGGAGAAGATTCCAAAATACAGGGTCGTTAAAAAGTATGGATACAGCTTAATATTTTTAAAATGGTTTATCAGAACTTTTTTAAATTTGGAATATGGATAGAAGTATTTAAATTGTATTTTCTATCTTCATTTGTTTTTGAGGAACAAGGCTAAATAGCACGGGGGTTAAATTTAACATTCCTGAAAAGAATTTTTTTTCTGAGTTCAGTGATGTGCCACATATTTATCTTAATTTGCAATAAAATGTAAAAAAATAATGTATAAAAGAAGTTTAAAAAAAAACTGGCTTTTAAAAATGCTTGCATATTGGCTCAAAATTAATTTTGCGAGCCACAATTAGTTCCATAATGGTACGTTTAAGTAGAACTGAGCGCATAGAAAGTCTAATGATGGTTGGATATGGCGACAGAAAACGAAATGATGCTCAAGTGGTACATCTTTTTAATGAAATTCATCCTAAATGGGAACCGCTCTCCAGGTCAAAAGTTTCAAAAAATTTTACAGAGGTTTTTCCAAACTGGGAACGTTAAACACCGTGTAAGACCTGGATGACCTAAAACTGTTACCAACAAAGAAAATTCTTTGTGTGTAATGTTAAATGTAGTAGAAACACCAAAAATTTCAGTTCGATAACCGGCTTTGAAGCACAATATGAGTAGAGGATCCATCCAAAAAATAATGAAAGGTGAAACATATCGGGGCCAATTCTGTAACTTTTCTGTTAAATTTAAACAGCCTGTTAAAGTTAAAATTATAACGATCGTGTTAAAATTTTAACTGGAAATCGTATTCTCTAATATCAATTTTAACGCAACCGTTATGATTAACATTTTAACAACCCCTGTTAAAAACAGCAACGTTGCCAGTTATTATTAATAAGGTTATCCTTTTCTAACTATACATATAACATTTCAACACAGTTATCTCTCTTCTGTGAACAGTTTATTCATAAAAAATATATTAATTTAAAGTACACAATTGCATCTTCGCGTATTTTCTTATGCAAATAAAAACCGAAAATCTACTGGTGAAGCATAATATGAATTGTACACAGATATTTTCTAGATATTATTTTAACCATAGTACAAAAATGCATAAAATCTAGATGTAGATATAATATAACAGAATCTTTAGTTAATTCTGGCAACTCAAATGGATTAGCTGCATCTCGAATTCTTCGATGGTTTATTCTCATAATTCGTCTAAAAGTATTTAATTATATAGGGGTGACCGGGGCACGACGGACCCCCTCCAAAATTTGGTCAAAAAGTTTTTTCTATGTTTTTTCATAAATTATTGTTTTTAAGCTATTATGCGATACTTAAGGCATAATAGACCACCCAAAAAAATTATATACTGGGGAAAAGTAACCGGGAAAAACAATTTATAAACGAAATTCTTTTTATTAAAATTAAAAATTTAAAAATCAAACAAATAAACAAATAAATTTTTTCTATAAAGGAAAAAATAATTTTTTTATCATTTTTAAGGGGGGTCCGTCGTGCCCCAGAAAAAGAAAAAAATTTTTTTAGTTTCGGCAAAATTTGTATGGGTTTGTCCAAATTAGAGCAAAAGTAACTTTATTTGTTAGTAGAAAGCCACACTATTTTGGTAAATAAACAGGGCTGTTATATTTTAAAGGGCTCCAGTTAAACGTCTTTAAAATCAGGCGTTTAACAGGCAATATTAACAGGTCATGTTAAAATTTTAACATGAGCGGGACTTACAGAATAGCACATTCGGTTTTAACAGCCGTTTAATTTATAACATGCTGTTAAAAATAACAGAAAAGTTACAGAATTGGCCCCATCATCCCTAAAAAATTCATCTACCTTAAGAATTAAGTGAAAACCAGAATTCAATTTTGCGAAACCATGATGGTAACTTTATCAATCGTGTTCTCTTTTCCGATGAATCAACATTTTGTTTAAATGGACATGTTAATTAACCGCCACTACTGTAGATACTGGTCTGACAAACATCCGCATTGGATGGACTAAATTCATACACAGTATTCCAAAAGACTAATGTTTGGTGTGGAATTATTGATTAAAACATCAGAGGTACTTTTTTCATGAATGGAAATTTAACGTTAGAAGAATATTTACAACTTTTACGAAAACATATTACTCCCTGACTCAGAAAGATATTTCCAAACCACAACAATTCAAATATACCACCAAAAATCTGATTTCAACAAGACGGGAGCACCACTCCCGTCACTTGGCCGTCAAGTGCGTCAATATTTAGACGAAACGTTTTCTGGTAAATTGATAGGACGAAGGGGCACAATTGAATAGCCAGCTAGGTCACCAGGTTTAACCCCACTTGATTTTTTCTTATGGGGATATGTAAAAAGTCGAGTTTACGTAGACAGGCCAACATAAATCGAAGAGTTACAAGAACGAATAAGAAATGTAGTTGCCAACATTTCTTCGAATATGTTGGTTGATTCTTTGCAAAATTTTGTTCAACGAATCCATTATTGCCAAGAAGTGAATGGAGAACATTTGGAGTATCTCTTGTAAGATAAAATTATTCGTGTTTCGTTTTTTGTTCGTATTATTAAATTAAATAGACTTATTATTATGTACATTTCAAACCTAATTAAAGATCTATCACTTGAGTGGAACTTCGTTGTAAATTATTTTAAAGTTCTTTTGTCAATTATTTTTTTACATTTTATTGCAAATTCAGATAGACATGTGTCGCACCACTGAACTCAGAAAAAATATTCTTCTCAGGAATGTTAAATTTGACCGCCGTGCTATTTAAAAAAAGTTGACCTTCTTTCTCAAAACAAATGAAGATATAAAATTTGAAGCAATCTCAGATAATAGAATTCAAATACATACTTTTATCCATATTACAAATTTCAACAAGTTCTGATAAACCGTTTTAAAAATATTAAGTTGTATCCATACTTTTTACCGACCCTGTATGTAAATTTACGTGTCAGAATCTTCTTTCAAGTTACCCCAATTTATTTTAGAAAACAGCCATGTAATTGTGTAAATAAGAAATAGGTATATATAAAGAATAAAGCGCAACACTTTATATAAATTTCGAAACAAGTTTCTTTGAAACAATGAATCTGCTTTAAAAAATATTAACAAAAATACAAACGTACGTGAGCATTGTTAAATGCATTAAGTCTAAGTTTTGTTTGTACAGGTTTTGCATTACAAATAATCCGATTTACAACATAACTTGCGGCAATCAAACGAGTTTTGAATAAGAAACTGTTTTGAAAAAAAAAGAATATCTTTTTACTTGAACACTAAGAAAATGTTTAAATCAATCCAAAACAAATCATGAATGAATATGATTTGCAATATTTTGCAAAACCTGTACGTAATGAACGAAAACAAGCCGTTAACACTTAAATTATAAACAATTCTAATAAAAATTCTACTACATTGTAAAATTCTGTGTATAATCATAATCAATTGTTGGTATAACTGATTGCATGAATTTCAAAAATATAATCAAATACATATGAACGCCTAATTCACCGCCACCCTCCATCACCGTTTCAATGATACTCTTCATAACTTCCGCATGCCGACATGGATGCACTGATGCCATCCTGGGTACACTCAAATGTGGATGTTGTTCCATTGTTACCGTTTTCTGTGCATAATCCTTACTAACATCTTGATACAATTCTTGTACAGTTAATGGTTGATGATTTTCGTTATAACCCGTCAACCATAAGCGTGGCGTTTGATAGTATTTATCATAAGTTATATGAAGATCATAGGTACGTGTATGGATAATTTCACCTTCTTCATCATTTGTTTTCGTTTGTTTCTCACTAGGTTGTATAACATTAGTAACATTCTCATCTTCCAGCATGCCACTCTCTTCGAATGCTTCCATATCGACAGCCTCCTCATCATCCTCATCGTCATCACCATCTTTATCACTGGTTTCGTTATTTAAAGCAGCCTCTTCCATACTTTCACTCTAT
This sequence comes from Epicauta chinensis, assembly GCA_021725515.1. Classification (NCBI taxonomy): domain Eukaryota; kingdom Metazoa; phylum Arthropoda; class Insecta; order Coleoptera; family Meloidae; genus Epicauta; species Epicauta chinensis. The sequence continues at coordinate 154,610 of JAEDXX010000104.1, read as the reverse complement.
AAATATCAAAATTTAGATCAAATACAATAATTACAAAGGTAGCAAATTAATAATTTTACTTTAGTGTTACTGAATGTCATCTCAGATATCTTCTCTTCAACTGTATTAATGGCATGATCGGGATCATAATGGTGTGTGTCCACCCAACCGTTATCAGCATCATCGGATATGATAGTGTGTTCTAAATTATCTGGACATTCCATTTGTTCACAACGACGTGTGCACGGTACATTTCTAGTGATCAAAAATTGTTTATCTTTCGGTAGATATGGTTTTAATTTCGATTCATCACCCGATGCCCATTGCCATGTCGGGCAATGATGGACAAGATGATCACCAGCCGCTACGAATTCTTCGGGTGTTAAGACGCCAGTTTCTTTAAATTTTGATTCCTACCAATAAATATGTAAGAATAATCAGACGAAATGTTCAGAGTGCAAATTCAACAAATTAAATAAGCGATAATAACCACGTTATCGTCATTTCTTTGATTAATTGAATTGATTTAACTCAGTGGGGGCCAAAGAGGTACAAAACAAAAGCTGATTAATTTTTTTAAGATTACTTTTGGCAGAATCTGCAGAATGCCTTTTGGCCCAAATTTACACACAAGCGATTTAGAAATTTAAGAATGATATTGGACAAAAATCTATTTATACCATTGTGACTTCTTTTTGTCTTTGTTTATGGTGGCCATGCAGACAAAAGAAACCTATCAGGTTTCAGCAATTATTTGTCCTGGAGTGCACCATTACTATGGTACAACCCTATTGAAATTAATTGTAAATTAATACAATATTCTGCTCAGATCGTCTTTATTGTCGCGCTGCTGTTCTCCAATAAATATCTGGATAAAAAAATTAATTAGGCGCGCGAATATTGTTACTTTTAACATTAGTGAAAAAAAGTCTGGTGAAGCCTTTAATAGCAAGCAGGCAAGCCAACGTTTCGGCAGGACGGCGTCTGCCAGATTGCTGGTAGAATAATAATTTTTACAACCTTCTACTATTCGTAAAAAACAAATGAAATTATCCAATAATCGTAATCATAACCTCAAAAAACCTCTCCATAGCCACCTTCATTGTTAATCGTTAATTTAAACAAATGAATGGAGGTGTTTTCGAAACAATACAAACAACTTAAATAACAATTAAAAATGAATAATTTTAAACAAAAATGATCTGGAAATACAAAGTTTTATTTATTTTATAATTAAACTTTAAACTTAAATCTATGTAAATGAGATTTAATAGCAATTATCAGTAAATAAAAATAAACCAAATTGTTCTTTAAAATTCTTGTTTATCGAAAAAACCAATATTTTTTTTCCTGTTTTTTATGTATAAATTAAAAAATATATGTATATATCGTACTGACCTTTAAGACTGGCGTTAGATATTCAGCAACACCAAGGGCTGTACCTTTAACGCTATTAATTACGTTTTGCATAATTACCAGTTTTCTCAATTACCGATCAAATTGAAAATTTGCAATTTTATTGATCGATTTAGCCGTTATCGAAGAAATTGAAATTGACAATAAACAGATGACAGGCAGAGCTGTCAGTTCCTTACTGACAGATTGTAACCGTTCTATCACCTAAAAGTCGCCCAAAGTAACCGTCGTAAGATTCTATACTCTGTCCAAATTTTAAGTATAAAATTTCAAATGACAGAAAAGCAGCTAACCTACGCAACGATAAGAAGTCCCTCTATTAAGATCCCCAAAATATGAATTTTTTATTGTATTAAACAGAAAATTGATTCGAAAAGAATTTTACAATCTCCAAAGAAATATAAAATATCCAAGTTCAGGGTTAATAGTAAAAAATTACCAGCAAAATATTTAAACAAATACATAGGGTTTTATTCAAACAGGAGTGCCACTATTATAATGTTCTCTTTCTTTCATATAAATATGCAAAAGTTAGGAACTTTTCAAACATTAAGTTGCCTATAACCTAACATCTGCAATTTGAAATTTTGTACTTAATTTTTGGATTGAATATGCAGTACATTATCCGTGGGCTTTGTGGTCGTTTTCGATCGTCAGACTAAACTAAAAAAAAACCGCAGACAACATCGTTTATTTGTTTCCTCGATATTGTTAGAATATTAATTCCAAAATTTACTGCTATTTTATCATATTTCATGGAAACTTTTACTATCCAAAGTTAGCTTAGGCATTGTACAGGATTGTATTCGATGGTTTTGCAGTTTATCTCCTGTAAGGAGAGCTCATTCAAAATACCGAATAGTACATTCCTTTCCTACTTTTTCGAGACTAGTGCAATTAGATTTTTGATATGTTCTTTGGTTTTCGAGTTATGTTCGGTTTTTCATTTTTTCATGATTTCGAAGATGCCTTATATTTCCTAGATTTTCGCAAAAGTTGATACTTTTCCCACTGATTCTAATGCAATTTTTAAAGCTGATTTCATTTGGCTGATTAGATTTTCTCGATCTTTCACCGTTTTTGAGTTACAACACAAACCTATGTTTTTTTTTTAATGGAACAAGTATTTAATTTATTACTCATTAAATTGCCTATTTTTTCCTGATTTCAAATATATATAGTCTAATACAGTTATTATAAAAATGCGGGAATTGTTTTGAAAATTTCGATTACGCAAGTTGTGATTACAAAAATTATATTTGAAAGCACTTTAGAGCGCCATGAAACAAATGTTACTTAGTACAAAATAAGAAAACAGAAGAATAAATAAATAGCAACCAAAATAATAATTCGTTGACAAGCTAAAAAACAATTGTTTCATAGCACTCTAAAGTCCTTTCGAATACAATTTGCGGAATTTTTCCCTTCGAAATCTTCTAAATAGCTCTCAAATTTTTGAAAATAACCATAACAAACTATATATATTTGGAATCAGAAAAAAACAAGCAATTTAATGAGCAATAGTTTAAATATGTTTTATTTAAAAAAAAAAAACATGTTTGTGTTATATTTCAAAAACGGTGAAAGCTACACAAATTCTAATTAGTTAAATAGAACCAGCTTTAAAACCTACATTGAAAACAATGAAAAGAAAATGAACTTTTTTGATAGCCTACGAGATATGAGGCATTTTTGAAATCGCGAAAAAATGGAAAACCGGAAATAATTCGAAAACAAAAGAACATAGCAAAAATCCAATTACACCATTTGAAGGAAGAAGAGGCCTACTTCAAGAGGAAAAGAGAGGGCTTTATGATTATATAAAGAAAAGCCATGAGAAGCTGTTAAAAGAAGTTTTCAGGGAAATACTAGTAGCTGTGGTACAAGAAGACCGCGGAAGGAAAAAATACATTAAAAGGAAATAAAAAATGGAAGAGAGAATTGGAAGAGCAAAGTTATGCATGGACAGTACCCAAGGGAAACTGAAGGGAGAGTTGACACAGTAAGGACCTGGCAGTGATTACAGATTGGAACCATAAAGAAGGACAATAAAAGCTTAATATTCGCTGTATAAGAACAAGCTCTTCAGACAAACGTCATGGCAGCAAGCATTTAATATCAGGCTGTATAAATTGTCCAGACTGTCTGCAAACAAAGACACAATCGTGTAGGCAGTCTCATACACTGGGCACTATGCAAAAAGTTTGGTTTCAAACATTAAACAATTTTTGCGAGAGCAAGACCTCAGAAAGCAGTTCTTCTTTTGATCAATGCACTATCTCATCCTCCAGAGGAAGAATTAAAAACTGAAGATGAGATGATATTTGCTATGTTTATGGTCCCTAACGTCACACCACTGATCCAGCCTATGGACCAAAATGTTCTAAGGCTCACAAAATTGTATTATAGGAAAAGCTTGCCGAGTTCTATCGTGACAACATAGGCAAAGAACTTAAAAAAATAACCCCTAAAGATGCCATTCTACATTTACACAGTTCTTGGCAACAATTAACACTAAAAACAATATTAAAATGTTGGCGTAACATTTTATCCAAAAACAGTGAATTTACGAATGATGAACATTAAAAAGGTTTATGAAAAAGGTGTAGTTGCAGATTCAATTTAAAAACTAAAACAAAGTAAGATAATCTCATTTTTTTGAAATATTTTTTCTTCAAACTTATATAATATTATGTATTACCGACAGAAAATAAACGTTTTGCAGGTGAAAAACACCTATTTTTGCATCCCCTCTAGGGTGAACACTTGTGCTAACTTGAACGGGCTTAGGATTTTTGTGTTCACGTTATCGAGCTTCTATTGTATAAGTATATTAATACTCTATAGTCTTAAAATTGACGAATAACAAAAAAAAAGACTTAATATTAATAATAATGATAATAATAATAAAAATAATAAAAATAATAATGAGATATTTTAATGTTGCTCAAAAATCGTGCAATTATCCTACTTTATCACTTTTCTCCTCGTTAACTGAACTTAATTCAGTTTCGCCAACAAACAGTTTCGTGTTAGTCCCATCACCTAAGATCGGTGTGGATGTTAATTGTTGCGCTTCCTGCGACTTATCCGTACTCTTCAAACTATCCGATGATTTCAATAATTGTTTCCTTAAGAAATCGCCCAAACTCTCTTTCGTCTTCCTACAACCACAACCACTACGAATCGATTCGTCCTTCAATGATGTCGACGATGATGATGATGATGATGTTGATGTAGTAGCTAGAGTGCGAGACTCTCGTGTTTTGCGTAACGTCGGTATCGCCCATTGCATACCGATACTCGACAACATCTCCTCGACAGCCTCTTCGATCTCGGAACGATCACTAGCCTCGATCAATTCGATACGTTCATTAAGTGGATTAGTTGTACTATCAAATTCGGGAATTGTTGATAATTCGTGTGGTGTTCCGAGCTTCTGTTGGGATGTTACTAGACCTTTCGATGGTGGCGGTTTCGGTTTCAACACCGAACTGGGAAGATCGAATTTTGGTAATTTTGGGATATTTAAAGTGATCGCGTCGACGGGTGGATAATTATCATCGGGTACTGTCATTAATCGTTGATAACGTTCTAATAGTTGTTCGTTGGTAATTGGTGGTTCTTCGACTACCCGTTCCGATTGCTGTTGATTCTGGTTACTTTGTAAGTAAACTGGATCGATTTCAAATAAATGTTTGATCGTTTCGCCGAGCATTGTTGTACCATTACTTGTCGATTGTACTAAAATTCGTTCTTTTTCCGCTCGCACTTTATCAATCAGCGAATTCAAATTGGTTATCCGTTTATTACAATCCTCGACAATCTGTGTGTATTGTTCCAAGTCGAGTTTCTCTTTCTTTTTAGCATCATCGGTTTGTGGATGATATATCGATGAGAGATCACTCGAACTTAACGCACTCCTTATATCGGCTGATGATAGATTGAAGTATCGCATAACACTGCGTAATTGTCGGATCGGATGATTCGATGCCATCTCAATAGTGCTCTGTGAAGGCGTTGATAGATCACTCGGTGGACTTGCTTCCAATGTTTCGATATAACGTGGTGTTGCATCCAATAATTTCTTAATATAAGTCACCAATCTCGGATCTAATTCACCATTAACATAGGCATTTAAACGTTTCGATTTCTCACGATCATCACTACTTTTAGTCGATGATGGTTGACTGAAATTCGGCGGACTTAAATAGGAAGTTGTTGCAGTTCCGGTGGTTGAATTGATTTTCTGTTTAATTTCCACAGTAGTTGGACGGTTTACGATAACTTCCGGTTGATTGTCTTGTTGTAATTTGATGACAATCTCATAATCGTCTTTCTGTACGGTTTTGGTACAAATACAAGACAATTCGGAACGTTTCGGTGGTTTTTGCGGCGGTATTATCGGAGATGTGCCAATATCTGTTTCAATTTTCGGTGTGGTTTGTGTACTGGTATTCTGTAATACGCGTTTTTTCAATTTCTTTTTTCGAACAATTCGCGTTTGGGTCGCTTTAATTTGTCGACAAACATCTCCATCACTTGATGGTGGTGGCGATGAAATCGTTCGTTTCCGTTTCTTACACAACACCTCTTTCTGTTGTTGTAAATTTTCCAATAATCGTTGCAATTCGTGTTGAACGTTACATTCTTGATCGACATCCGTTTCCTGTTTCGGTAAATCCTGTTGTTTGGGTAATGTAATAATTGTTTTAGATTCTTTCGGAAATAATCGTTCATAAACGTTATCCAAACGATTCTGGCGTTTACGTTCGTACTCTCTTAAGCGTTCATCATCCATATGGTGTTTTTCTTTATCGTGCAATTGATAACCGCGTTCCTGTTTTTGTAATAACGGTAATTTCTGTAATAATTCGCGGTATTCACGTTTGATACGTTCACGTTCTAACGCCTTCTTACCGCGTAATTGTGCATCTCTTTCCCGTTGTTCCGCCTGTTTGCCATCATCACGATCACTTAAAATTGGTGATGTGATCAAATCGTCATCGGTGATTCGATCGATACGTACCGATGATGATGGTTGATTACTGGAACGGCTTGGTTTTAATTTGATTTTCGGTTTCATCGGAATTTCGTCGGTTTGTGGTTGTTTATTGGGTTTCTCATCGTCACATTGACAATGATGACAACAAACAATCGTGGGTTTCTCTACAGTCACTCGATTCATGTCGTCATCGATGCTATCTGATTTGTTATCATCAGGATAGTCGTCCAATATTTGTGGGAATTGTCGTCGTTTGATTCGTTCTGAAATTCGGGTGTCTTTGGCAAATTCCGGTTGGTCCAGCTCGGATTCAATGGTCTGTACGAATTTGTCTCGATTACCTCTTTCTGTAAATTAACAAAATGATTATCTCGATCGTAATTAACTAAAATAAAATACCATCCAATAAGCTGGGAGTTGTTTGCAATTCAACACTAACAGTTTCTTTCGATTCCGTTGCTTGATTTTCTTTCTCACGTTCACCGACCGTTTTCGTTTTCGCCTTCTTGTCTTTCAACACTCGATTCTGTTGGACTTTACATAAATTATCAGCTCGATTATTTTCAATATCACGTACAATTCGTTTACGTTGTACCGGTATTGCTTGTTTGAGATTCTGTTCGTTCTTCTCGATCTGTAATTTATCTAAAGCTTTACGTCCACGCTCGCCTGCCATTCTCTCATTAATTTCTTGTTGTTGATTGAATTCATCGTCTTCATTCAACACACTATCAACTTGTCGATGGCCTAGACCAATCTCTTTTATAGCATCTTGATACTGATTCTGTAATTCTAATAGTTTCTTTGCTTGCCAACACTGTAGTTGTTCCTCGCTTTTCTGTTCGAAATCTTTTGGGGTTTCTGTTGCTGTTTGTGTTGTTGTTGATGGTGGTGGTAGTGTTGGTTTTTGATGTACTCTTTTACGTACTTTCTCAGCAATTGTTTTCGATTGTTGTCGGACTTGTTGAAAACGCATCAGACGGCGTCTTTCACATTCATCTTTATTATAAACTGTGCACTTTTTACCATTTCGAATTAAAACGGGATTTCCTGATACGTTCACATTGATTGACATGTTTTCAAAAACGTGCGACAGTTAAATTCTGACAATACTATTGACGCCACCTAGCGCCGAAAGTTGCAATTACAAATTAAAAGGATGAGCGGCTAGCTGCAGAAGTGCTCCCAGCAATCGTAACACGAGAAATGAATACATTAAGGCGCTGTTTAGAATATTTATTTACATACCCCGTTTTCCAATTATGTGCGCCTTAATGCCGCATAATGCCGCATTATGCGAGCCATAATAGGAACAGATTATTTTTAAAATGTACCTCGTTCGTGTAAACAAAAAATAAATTGTAAATTATATACAAGGAATTTAATTATATACAGGTAACTGACAACAGTTTAATTAATTGTCTACTAATTGTACAGCTGAATTAGTTCTTAATTTTATTTAATTCAAGTTTTAAGATGCGCATTACATCACAGCACAGGTATTTCGAATGCCCGATTGTGCGATGCGTTGCGGTAGTTGGAATACTCAATGGTGGGCATTATGCCGCATAATGCGCTTTTATGCCGTAATTGGAAAACGGGGACTATATCGTCGTGTCGTTTCATCCCACTGATCTCTAAGACTCTATAAGAACTGGATTGCTGATGCTTATGGGAAAAATTTAAAAATGTGGAACGATTTGATGTGTAGCTAACGCCGCTACATTTTGAATGAGAACTAAATTGAATTTGATTACATTGAAGTTATAGGGGGGTGCCAGGGCCCCTTCAGTTAAATGGACAGCCTTGGCTAAGATCACGTGATGTTTATATGTGAGGGAAATTAGATGGCGCTAGCAAACCATCATAGTTCATAGTTGGGACTAAAGGTGCGCTGATATAAAGCCGCGCAACAAATTCAAATTGCGCTCTTATAATTGGTCCTCAATGTCTCGCAAAATCAGCAAAATTGGTTGTTGTTTCCACGGAGTATAGATACAGGAATCCGAACGCAATGTTAAAATTATGGCACCAATTTAGGGACAAAACTTTTGCCGGCAGAGCGCGCTACGATTGGCAGAGTACTCGTTATTCTCGTTAAGGACGATATAGTGGTCGCCTGGACTTAGTAAATTTCGACTTATAAGCCATATGGTTGGGGTGCACAAAGAAAATTTTCTACCGTAATTTACATGAATTACATGAAGCGAGCGAGATAGACTATACGGACCAAATCAGAAAGAAAAAGAGAAGCCGAACTGTCAAATTTCGTCCTATCCGGCTACATTTCTAAAGCATTGGAGATATGGAAGGTTAGCAATCTACAGTACTGGCGGCTCTCCTGGGCACATAGGAGAAACGTTCGCCCCTCCCATCTGTAGCACTTGCATATGAGTTAGAAGGAGATAAAGAGAATGTAGGTGGTGAAAGCATTAAAAATGCAACCACCCACCCTTAGACCCTTGACCAAACAGGACACTTTCGAATGTAACAAAAACTCGAGCAAATATCCCATATTTTAGAAATTGTCAACATCCACATGTTAGAGATTCGATATCTTTGTCACACAGTATCAGAATTTCTGAAATTACATCCCCGATCAAACGCATCAGATAAAGAAGGGACTATTCACAAGATGCCATTATTCGTAAAATTGTAAGTATTTTTTTTGAAATAGAGAAACGGGAATAGTTTACAAATTTGGTTTTATGATAGGGTCAACAACAGTTATAGAAGTATTTAGAATCCTTACTTTATTTTTAAAGAATAAATACAAAGATGTATTTTTTCAATAAAAGTATTGTATATTTATTATTCACTTTTTTTACCCCATCTGCACTCTGCTTTTTTTCACCACCTACATTCTCTTTATCTCCTTCTAACTCATATGCAAGTGCTACAGATGGGAGGGGCGAACGTTTCTCCCACAGAACACTAAATATTTTCTCCTAAATATTTTCTCCTATGTGCCCAGGAGAGCCGCGAGTGCTGTATGTACCTTTATATCATTGGGGTGCCGTGGACGCAATATATTAGTACTACCATAATAATCTTTGAGTACTACATAATGATCACTACTGGTGGGTATCAATTGTAGTATAGATAACTGAATTATCGGTGACATCAAAATAACGGCTTCCATATGTTTGCGTTTTTAGTGATTTTTTTATTGGTTTTAAATTTTTTTAATATCTTTTATAACTATTATAACTAATGTATTGGAAGTTAAAAACTATTCGGCTACCTGTCGATAGATGGCAGGCAAATCGCCCATACTTTTAATACACAGTAGCGGTTCGTTATGTGGGTTAGATATTCAAATTAAATTACATAAATTTATTTTTTTTATCAAATAAAGAACGTATTACTAGATAATATATAGGTACTTTATTAATAAAACTGACAATTTCAAGTTTTTCCACAAAATCTCGTTCTATATATATTTATTGCAACTAATCGTAAATATAGATAATTTTTATGTCTTAAATATGTTTTAATATATATGCATATCTTAATCTATGTATTTAATTGCAAAATTTAATAATAATAATAATAATAATAGTAATAATAATAATTAACATGATCAAACTTAAAAATTAATGTTTGTATATGAATACTCTGAAAAATATAGATTTTATTGTATATATAATATATATAAATACTCTTAGTCTTAAAATTGATGAATAACAAAAAAAACACGTAATAATAATGATAATGATAATAATAATTAAAATAATAATAATAATGAAAGACTTAGAGGTAATGAAATGAGTAAATATACGATTGTTTTTATTTTATTATTAAAAATTAAGTGCACGCTTCCATTTTCATTTCTTTTTATTTATAAATATAACTCTTCCTTTTTAAATATATGTATGTTTATATATTTTTACGTTAAAAATTTGAAGATACGACAATAATACGATATAAGCAGACAAATTATAGATAATCATATAAAAAAATACGACGAGAAACGTGTAACAACATTTATATAGGGCAGTGATTTTAGCGCTATTACTTCACTACTTCAACGCGCCCCCTTCAGCCCTTCAGTGACAAAACAAAAACTATGGCATGAACAACTCTATTATAATAATAATTATAATAAATCTCACTTATGTCATACTAGAAATCTACAATTTTCAAATACAACAAGAGTCAATATCAGGTGAAAATGGCGCAATTTGGGTATCGTTTCCATTTTTGTTTTTGGCGTCACCGGATCATACCCTCTTAATAATAATTATAATAATAATAATAAAACAAATATAAAAATAAGGTAAGGTAGCGCGACGTTATGTTTTTACGCACTTTGGCTCTGAGATCTTTTTTGTTTGTTCTTTTTTTTTTAAATAATTCCCTGGTATTTAACATAGAATTTTCTAAAAAAAAAATATTTGAAAATTGCTTGTCTCTGTGTGAAAAACTTGTACTTTAACAATAAAATATGAGATCCCTTATAGTTTTTCTCTCTTTTTTTTGTTAAATAAAGAAAACGAACACTTTTTCTCCCAATTGAGGTCACTGTGGAAAATTCGTCACTCTTTTTTGTTTTGTTTTGCGTGTTGGTGGCAATTATTTGGTTGTGGATCAGTCGCCGAAACGTGAACATGCCTTCTTCCATTTACATTGTGTACACCATTGTTCCCGATGCTCCATACCATAGACTTTACGGCATTTCTTATTTTCACCACGAACACGACGCGGTGATACTGGTGTTTTTGGACTGTGCGGACGTGGTGATAATTTCAATAATTTATGCGGTGATTGTGGTATGATCGGTTGTGGTTGACTTGTTATTAATAAATTTTGTCGTATTGTACCGACTAATTGCCGTTGATAATCGGGATCTTCATGGGGCGGCCGGGCCATATCACGATGCGATAGTGTCGGTGGTGGACTAGTTAATGGCATTTCGATTTCTGTATAATAGAACTCCTCTTCACCAGCACAAGCAGTGTGGGTCCTGCAAAACGTTTTATTTATTTTTAATTATAAAATTCGATAAATCCTTGAAGTTTGTACGAATTGGACGTAATACCCCAGCTGATGAAGCTATGAATAAATTCGCCCAAAAGAATTCGAAACATTTTTAGCAATCATAATAATGATGACGTTGTTGTTGTTGTTGTTGTTGCTGATGATGAGTGTTTTCACTAATAGAAATGAAACACGTGCGACCTTGTCTATTTTACAACGATTTACAAATTCCGCTGTTATTTTTTGCCTTCAACAATATTTCGATCGCAACAACAAATTCCGAAAAAAAAGATAAAACAATGCGTTCCTATTATTATTTGATAGTAAATTACGGTGTGGTCAAGGGCAACGGTTTCTTGATCAATTGCCGATTTCGGAAAAAATGTATGAATGGAAAAACCAGTGGCGCAACTGGATCGAGGGGAATTCCTTAAAAATTTCTTCTGGGATCAACAAAAAAATTCTGTAAAAACCCGTTTTCGGTTGTTTTTGACGTAATAACGCCGCTATATTGGATCAAGCTTAACACATACTTCCGCCACGAAACGACACGATATTTTATTCTGATAAGTGTGCGATCATTTCATGATAACTTTCCATGAATCTAGGGGTTTATTATTTTATATGTAAACTGAATTTGTAAATTTGACTACGCCACTGGATTGATAGCGAAAAAACAACGAACTAATAGTTAATTTAATAATAATTGCCCTTGTTTTTACTCAAATAAAAAAAATATCCACAAAGATAAGGTCTTGTTGAACTTGGTCTAGATAATAGAGATAAAATCTATGATTAGCATGTTTCACTACAAATTTTCGTGGAACCTTCACTATCTTTGATAACAATGAATAAAAAAATGTGTAAGGTTTCCCAAATTGATCGGTTCTACGTGTATATTTTCCCCTTATTGTAAATTTGACCCTGTCGACTATTTATAAAACGAAAAATTTTGCATAAATTTGTTTTAAATGGATCTAAATTGAAAACGTTGTCAAGGCTCAAGGAAATTATTGTGGTAGGAGTAGCTAGCACACTCCTATAAATTTACAAGGTCTCGTCAATAAACAAATTATTATGTAAACGTACACGCAATATATACACGTGCAGTTTTTTTTTTGCTACTCGAATACAACAACAACAACAACGACAGAAATAAACAAATTTCAATTTATTTTAACAACGATTTATCGGGGCGGAACAATAGCAATTAATTAAAGGTCCACCGCTGGCCAAACTCGAAATTGGCACCGTTCTCCTTCAGATGTACAAATTAAGCCAATTGACAAGGTTAATGTCGGCTATGCAAAAAGTATTTAAATTTTTCTTGTCGAATCCTACACTGTTTGTTGGTTAGAAAATACGCACACGGACAAAAAAAAATTAATGAAACTTCTATACAATATCCTTGGCCTCGCACCGTTAAAGGTTCCGTTTTTGGCAACGACAGATTCGTGAAAAAGACACCGTTACACACGATTTTTTTTGTTCGCATGTTAATAACATTAATTGTTAATAACAAGACGATTTTAATTATAGACTGTTGGGGTTTCGTTTTCATCTAAAAATAGATGAGGGTGGGTAGCCAGGTGTACAACAAAAAAAAATTAATGCGTCACAGTGTGGGGGGTTGATGAACGCGCGGTGGTGATGAAAAAAAATCCAACATGTGCTACGATTGTAACACGAGAATTTCGATTATTTTTTTTTGGTTTATTGAATAGAAAAATAGAAGGGTTAACGTACCTTACATGAGCCTCGATGGCCTCGCAGGTGTGGGTAATTTTCAAACAGCTAGGCCATGTGCATTGGAACACAATACGTGTAAGATTCTGTAACAAAGAAATTGGAAAAAAATCAAAATTTGAGGGTTTTAGTAATTGTAAATCCAAAAGCAGGTGTTTTTTTTTGTGTTCAACCATACTATCTGGTCGTTGACATACACGCGTAGGAGAAAAATAGGGGACGAACCGGTCGTCCCCCTCAAAGAATTCCATTTGGAGACCAACAGGTAGTAGGAGTCTTTTCAAAGTTATTTCATCCCTTTAAATATAACATTCTTTTGTCTTTTATTAGAATAAACGGTTTACTAATTAACGTGTATGAATTATTGATGGAATTCGGATAAATATAAGGGTTGGTCTTATTCTTTCTCTAGCCCTACGTCATTTCGGTGGAAAGCCGAATAAGGAACGTCATTGTCAAGCATTTGTGTGGTCGTCTTTGTCTAACATCAGTAACATTGCCAACAGTGCTTGATGACTGGAATAGCGAAAAACAGGATCGAAGCAGCAGCAGCAGTAGCAACAGCAACAGACGCAGTAGTGATGATGACGTCGTTACAGAACACACCACCTACTTGTACGGATCGATATGTTTATATAGAGAGAGAATGCCACGTGCAACCCGCCCCTGAACGCAGCAGCAAAGGACAAGGCTTTAAGGATCAAAGTTGGTCGAATCCTTTGTCCTTGGCCTGCAAGCTGATTTCACCCTGGGCGCCCCGTTTTGGTTCGAATGTGTGTGCGTGCTTATATGTCTGTGTGTGTTTGGATATTACACCACCAACCATAACGCGTTTATCACACCAAATTATTTAAAGACCATTGCGTTATCAAATTTGTTCGTTTACAATACAAACAACAACAGATAATTGTAATGTGTGTGGTTGAAAGTAGCCACCTAAATTATTATTATTATTGGTAGACATCGATTTCCTGTAAACAAAAATTGGCCATACTGAAAACAAGTTTTGCTGTTTTGTTTGATAAATTTCCCACATATAATGTACAGTTAATTGAAAAAAAAAATGGCGTCTGGTCCGAACGGAGCATTAGAGCCGCATAATTACAGAAAAGCTTTTCCGGCTGAACTTGCGAGACAAGAAGCACAACTAGAACAGTTGTCTAGTAGATACAAGGCACGGCGTTTAGACACCGATAGGTTTCCATTTAAGTTTTACAAGTTTAATGTCAGGGCTCTTTTTTTATGTGTGTTGGACAAATGGTAAAACCCATGCCCGGCAATGACCTGATTTTCGCCTTCCAACAACCGCTAATTTATTGAAAAACAACGAAAAAATCCACCAAAAAAAAAACGTACTGTTTTTATTTAAAAATCATCGATTTTGCAATTTGCCTTTTTGTCTGTTTGTGTTTGTTTGTTTGTTTGACCGCTTGGAAATTGATGAATTACCAATTTCCGATAAATATTGATAAATTATTGATGAAGAGACAACATGTAAATATACGACCTAGGTCATCATGTAATTTATGCACATTTAATAGCGGATGTATCAACAAAATTTCTGATGAATTTTCGAAATTTTTATCAAGACTTGTGGCGGAAACATGATTGATATTGTTGTAAATATAAACAACACAAATTTGCAACGTTTACTTGATTTCGTCAATCATCAACAAAGCTTATAAAATGATGATGACGTATGATGGACAGAAGAGAAATCGATTTATCGAAAAATCACTGAAAATAATCGCGTCTTTGTCTGGCACATTTAGTTATCATGTCTCTATAGCGTTCGGCCATAAATGCACCTATTTCGATTACCATCACTGTATATAATACTCTGTACTTCCCCAATAAGCATTTCATTTTACTAAATGAAATGATTTTTGGGGAAGTATACTGCAGAACATATAACTTCCACAGTATGTAAATGAAAAAATAAAACTATCGAGCAATAGCATTTTCAGGCGCTATGGCTGTTTAACTGTGTATTTCCTTTTTTGCATAGCATTATTCAAAAATTTATAGCAAATAAATCAGATTCGCTAACAAACGATTGTAGGCTTTAACTCGATTCTTCCGCCTAGTATCGTATTTTAACTGACAATGGGAATTCAATGTTTGGTGTCTTACTACATAACCACATAAATACTATAGAAATTAACTGGTCCCTAAAGTGTACCTGGTGATACTGAGTAATTGGCACATGCCCTGCTATAATTGTATACAGCTACGGCATTCCACCTTGGGGTGCAGGAAATATAAAGGAAGATCTAGACTGTCTATTCGAAGTAATAGTCTTATCTATTTCTATCTTCTTTTAGTCGATACTAAGAAAAGAACACAGACAAAAAGAAAAATAATTAATTGCAGCAAAGATAGAAGAGTGGGTGCCGTTATGCATATTACAAATGGCAAACCTGTATATCCATGTCCCTTTTACGGATTTACAGGCCCATAAAAGGCTCTAATCTTCTACATGGTACAACCTGTATGCATACATGTGTAGATGTTGTGACGGAATTGTCTCACAATAAAACATAAAGGAAAGCAACAACAACAACAACACCAGCCACAAATACCGATTGAATGAATCAGGAATTTCCTAATGATTATTTCTAAATAATCGTTTCATAGATTAACTGGATTTGGCAGTCAAATATTATTAGTTGGACGAAGAAATAACAATCTCTCCCAGCCGACTGGCTCCAGGTATATGACCGGCTCCTCTCAAAGTTCTTTTATTTACAACTACTACACTCCGTCTCGTTGTTGTTTTGTTGTTGTTGTTGTCGTTTTATAGACATACACGTGGGGTGTTGCACTGCATTCAACCAGTGTCGGAGCCCTATTGCGATGTAAACATTGCGAGTTCAATGACCGAACCAATGCTTATCTACTGTCTCTCTCTTTCTATACTCTAGCAAGTCCCCACCGAACTATCTGAATAACAGCCCCCCACATACCCTCTTCGACAACAACATAACATATTCTATGGATAAGACAAAGATACAATGCGTATCTATTTGTGCGAAATTCTTATTTTTTTTCTGAAAAATTCTATTGATATCCGATGATAAGAACAAGTGTCCTTGACCTCTTATCATTGTGTCCCCAATAATTCCGTTAGATGATAGATTTCTTGTTTTTCATGAATACCGCGTCAGTATCTAGCCGCTCTTTGTTTGATTTTCATTTGTTGTTTTGTTTTTGTTGGTAGAGTAGGTGAGTAACGCACACGAAAGGGAAATGAACTTCAATTTCATTAGATCAAACCGTTATCATTACTGTTATTATTATTATTATTATTGTCAATATTCTTCTATTGTTATCTAATTTTTCATGATTAATCATGTTATTCAAACTGGAAGGTCTGCAATAATATATTTATTAAATTTGATAGACACGAGACACAAGTAGGCTGTGTGCATGTGTGTGTGTATGGAATTGACACGCCTCCACGTTTTTCCTTTGTTTACGCACCACAAACACACAGGTATTGCGACATAGACGCACAAAAACAAATATAAACAAAGGAACAGTAAGGAGACTTTGATTTTTTGTTTTTTTTTATAATAATTGCAATTCTAATCAATTTCCTAGGAAATATCCGTTTGAATATTTTCACCTATAGTTGTACCGATCTCTCTCTCGTGTAATGATTTCTATTATATACTACGTAGTAAATCAATTGTCATTGACCTTTAATTTCTATCGATAATCGTTTCAAAGAATTTCAAATAGAAAATCGGGAAAATTTCGGATATGGGGGATTCAGTGGTGGCGCGTCAGCTTTTATATTACTGAAGGTCGCTGACTTTCGTGGAGATTCTGATGAATCCACAACAACAAACACAATATAACTATTGAGAGTTGATTGACCTGAAGCCGTTCTGGCCAAGGGTAAATCGCGGGCCTTAGTTTTGTTGTTTAATTTTTGGCGTCCTGACGACACAATCGAGGCACTTTACAATTTTTCCGTTTTCGGAACAACAAAGACGACCTTGTTCGATTCAAAAAAAAAAACGTAATAAACCGATAAACAACAGCTGATATACGGTGGAATTAAAATCGAACATAGATAGTGAATTAATAACAATAATAAATAAATAAACGACCTTTGATAATCAGTTTCACTGATCGACAGAGATCGCTTTCACTATTCACAAGTGAAAAATTACTAGAAAGTGACAAATTTCGGTATTTTACGCAAAACTAAATAAACCAGAACCGGTAATTAAACAAATTAATTAAAAGCCTGAAGAATTGTGATTAATAGAGCGAATCTTGAGAATTAGAACTTTCACAAAAATTTGTATTGAAAAAAATAATCAGAAACGTGTGATATTTGCTGAAACGGCTGAATCCCTGAAATTATCAGTAAAAAACGTGAATTTTCGCCCGATTATCCTTGAAACGTACAGCGGCACGTGGCGCAGTTCTCAACGCAATAACCACCTCTCCCGCTCTCTCGCCATTAAGAGTCATTATGCCAATTAAAATAAAAAAATCACTTTTAAAATAATAATAATAGTCGATTAATTTTTCTATCAATAATTAGAAATTAAACAAAAAAAAATGGGAATAAGAACGAATCATGCACGTGCCGACCGAGATGCGTTCTTGTTGTTGGTAAAAGTTAAAATTGCAATAATCGTGTGTGCTGTGTGTGTGTCGATGATGATACTACAACACGACCTTCATCAACAATTGTTGTTCGTTGTTGTGATGGCCTTGTAATTTTTTTCTTTTTAATTATTAACGACGACAAAGATAGAAACAGTGTAATTCAAATAAGCCGGCCGGTATTTACGACTGCGCCCAAATCTTATTACGTAACACTGCTATTATTATTATTATTATTATTGCGACTATTATTATTACGTTGTTGTCAACTGTTTTTCCAGCTGACGTTGCAATTTTTTTTTATTGTTATTCATCAAATAAACCGAAATTTGTTGCGTTGGTGAATGGTACAAAAAAATTTCGTTACTTTCACCACTACTATTAATATTATGATTAGGAAGAAATTGATTGTGGGGCAAATTTTTGTAGAAACCGACGATGATCCAACAACAATAACGATAAAATAAATAAATAACAAGTGAATAAGTAAATCGATTTTTTTTTTAAGAAACAATCCAATTTCACGCTTTCTAAATATTCAACTGAATTTATAAGGAAATTATTGTATCAATTATAATGAGAATTAGTTAAAAAAAATCGGAGTTATTTCCACATTCTTAAAGTTAACCTAATGCCATTTTGACTCAACTTATTTGTATTAGACCAATCAGTGCGTTAGTTTCTAGTCGGTTACTATAGCAACGGTGCGCCATTTTGATTTTCAAAAAGTAGCGGGGAAATTTAAATTGTAATCGAAAAACACGTACATTCTCGGTTTGTTTTTTCAATTATTCCTATTTCCTATGAATTTTCCCGTTAATATGAATATCAACTATAAATGCTACCAAGAAACAATTACGGCGGTCGTTGTAAAATTATTTCAATGGAAATTTCTAATTAGACAAAGTAATAATAATAGTATTAATAATATATCATTTATTATTTGAACAATTGGCGGATGTATTTTTTAATTGACGCACTTTTGTTTGTAATTGTTCGTTGTTACTATAGCAATCGTGGTGCCATTTTGAATTTCAAAAATCGTGGGAAATTTAAATTAAGAATTACTTTCTTTTTCTTGCTTAGTAGTAGACACTTTGTTTATTTTGATTCTGAATCAAATTTCTCGATTATGTAGTATAATTCGATTCGATATGAAAATTTACAAATTACGAACGGTTAACAACCAAATCGAAATTGATTAGATTTCCGCATTTTTAACCATTAATGGCTAAACCCTACTAGCAACTAATTATTACTATAACAATTGCCTAATTGTTATAATTTATTACATAACGATGACTTTTTCTTGCTGTTTTTTGTCACAGTCGATATACGTTTTTCCTACTACAGCAACAGTCGGGGCCATTTTGACTTAGCAAAAGTGAGGGATGTAGCCGTTATTTTAGCAGCCGGTGACAATTAATGCCATTTTGATTTTCAATTTCAATTTTTCGATTCCTATTGATAGACTCTGTTCAGTGATTCTTTGAGAAACTGAACTGTTTGAAATCACTTGTTTTGTGCCTTATGCCGAATTTACACGGGAACTGTAGCTAAAACAAGTAACTTAAGCAAGTCAGTATTTTGTTTTACAATATCTTTAATACTAAATCAAACGTTTACATAATGCCAGTGGTAAATTTAGTGGCTTGCTTAAGTTACTTCTTTTGATTTTGATTCAGAAGCTTTGTAGAATTTCTAACAACACAGACTTCATTAGACGATGGGCTTTTGTTTCTAAAGTGGTCGATAATTTGACTAAAGAAGTATAGGAAATTTAAATAAATTTCTATTTACAAATAATCTGTTTATAAAATCGCATTTCTAATTTATTTCATTTATCAAAAGAATTGTAAATTATCTTTTCAAAATCATGTATATTTAATGAAAAGTTATTTAAAAAAATCAACAAAAAGGTGGTCTTCTAATAGAACAATCAACGTAGTGTAGGCCGTATCGCATTCGATGTGTCTTTGTTTCGAATTTAAATGTCCGTTACTATAGCAACCGGCGTATTTTTTTTTGGGCAATTTCCATTTTGATTTAGAAAAAATGTGGGAAATTTGAAAATGAGAATACATATAAAAATCTCACAATTTGATGATTTGAAATTAATTATTTAAAAAGAGAAATAAACGTACCTATTGTCAAGAATTTTTATTTAAGTTAATAATCAATTAATTAAAACTTTAAAAATTCTTCCATAATTATCATTAAAATAAATATCAATGAGTCGATATTGGAGATTTTCAAGTGTAATTTACAAGGCCAAAGAAGGTCATTTAAAATTGAAACTCATCTTTCAATAAGCTTTTGATATATAAAACGGGATGGATTGCTAAATATTGTCGATTTGTTTATGTGCAAAATCAACCACCTACAATTATGTTGTAATTGATTAAAGAATTGAAAACAAAAAAATAAATAATAATATGTATCCATTCACCTACATGAAAATATCACATGAAGGTTAATGGGAGTTTTTTAATTTACTATTTTGTTGGAATTTTCGCTTCATAAATAAACAATAAACGAATAAATACATAAATAAATGATCGAGAAGAAAAAACTCGTTTTTTTTTGTTGTGATTACTGTTATTATCATAGTTGTTTGCCAAATTTTTGTGGTCAACACCGTTATTATTTTCGCCAGTGAAACAACAAAATTACCTTTTTCTTTCTTGGCAATTCATCCATGTAATCCATGACAATACCCTCATCAGATACCGAACTGGATGATAATTGTATTGATGATTGTAATGGTGAGTATTCGCGTGGCGGTGGTGAGGGGGTTGAACGATACGAAGCTGAACTGCTACCTATGCTGCTATCAGGGGATGTACTCAACCATTTCAAACCTATCAAAAACGATATGAGTTAACACGTGTTTATAGTTTAACATTTGTACAATTAACATAACGTGTTCTGTTCGACACGTGTATTATCCATTTCGTGTTATCACAAAAACGTAAACACATATGTTTTCTACTATTGATTAATTCATACATTTTTTTTTCTCTCGCTTCTATTTCTGTTGTTGTAAATTTTGTGATTCTAATGACTCGCGTGACTTGCTTTTACCTTGGCAAAGAATTGCATTCAAGGTGGTGATATTTGCTTAATTTATTTATTTCTTTTTGAAAAATTTTCAAAATTCTCTATAATTAAGAAAAAACAAAGATTCATTCATTTTTGTTTCATAATACATTGTTTGTCTATCGCCATTCACCTAGTCCTCTATTTAAAAGTTGGCAAGATGTCTGAAGGTAATTAGGTTATTTGTCTACTAATGAAATACGAAATGTTTTTTTTTTTAAATACTTTCATTTCGATCATTATCAAATATTATGAGAATCAAGAAAGAGATGTGGAAATGTTGCTGAATTTCGGTCAATGAAAGGAAATCTGTACTCGATAGAGTGGGGGCAAGCGAAATAGACACACTCGAAATCGATGCATCGCAGACTCTTCTGGTTGAGAAAATTTTTCTTTACACTTCAAAAACAAAACAATTCCCCACTAGATTTCAATGATTTTGCTTGTTTTTCTAAGTTAACTATGTACTCTATGCACCTACTTCGTCTGCCGACACTGTGTAGCTAGACCTGTGGCGCCCTTTTAATCGAAAAATAGAAATACTAATTGGTGAGGCATAGCATAGAAATGGACCCATGTTTTTCCAAAAAGTCTTACCGTTGAAATTTGGCGAGTGTGGTGAACACGACAGACTCATCAGTACTAGCGCAGCACTGCATTCATCCATTTGTGTGTCTTTGAGATCGTCTTGACTGTTGCTAGGTCGCCGTTTACGGGATCTATAAACATTCAATATTATTAAAAATCTATTCATTATCAGTAGGTACTTAATAATGCCATTAATGATAATAAACAAATATAAACAATCGTCTTTTTTGTTGTTGTTGTTGTCTAATGGGGAGATTACAGAAAATCGGTATTTAATTGTTTTGGTAGGGCAATACTTACTTTTTTTGTATAGAAATTTTCAACAAAAATTTTGAAGGTCTGGGTCGTATATAACTATTTCCGGTTTAATCCAACTCTCACCCAGACATGTCTAAATTTCAAACCGTTCCCTAATATAAAATAATCACTTCTTATACGACGACAACGACGATGACGACAAAGAAAAAAACATACACCAAAAGTGAATGTTGTTATTGTATCGAATTTTGTCGATTATAGTAAATGGAAAATGTCACTGAATGGCCTCAATAATATTAGACAAGGTCAGTGACGAATCCTGTTGTACATACAGACAACATAATATAAACAAAACACCAATAAAACGTACCCGAAATGGACGGACGGTGCTGGCACATCAATCGTATGCGATGCGGTACGTTTACGATCACCCGCCATATCGGCCAAACGGGCAAAATCCGTATCTTGGTCGGCTAAACGTGCCGATTTCCTCGATTCCAACAGACGCACCTCATCCAAACGTTTTTGGACTTCGAAAGGTGCCTGAAAATGCAACAATAAACAAATAATGTAAGGTCAACAATAATATACTGTCACCAACTGAGAAATGTCATTACCACACACACATACGCTCTCTCACAACAACACAATAACAATTGCATTCTATTTTTAGATTGCAAAATGCAATCGAAAATGCAATAAAAGTGCAATTTTATTTATTATTGTTGCTACTAACAAATTAATCAAAGACAAATATAATTGCATCATTGGAAAGTGTTTGTTTTTTCTCTATCTCTTTATTGTTATTGTTCTTTGTCTTGTTATTACTATTATTATTAACGAAAAAACAGATTCTCTTGGGAAAATTTATAAGTGTTCTGACCTAAATTTCCAAATCTCATCATCTGTTGCTCTTCTAGTTTGCAACAAACACTGTTTTTCTCTCACTTTGAAAATATAAATGCTCTCTATAAATAATGAGATAAACCAAAGTGTGTATGTCGTAATCGTAATGTATACGGTTACATTAGGGAGGAGTGAGTCAAAATTTTTGACGTCATCGTGGTGTTGGCCTGTGACCAAAATTGAGCTTCAAAAGTTCACTGCCAAAATCTTGAGTGGATCCGCAACTCCCGGAGATAATTGTAGGTCACATTTACATTGATTAATAGTTTTTTTTTCTTTAAATTGATTATCGATTACCTAGTTGTAAAATTTTTGTTTATCTGTTGCAAGAGCTAATATAGCCATTATCGAACGGTTTTTGGCATACAAACGGATCGAAGGGAAACAACAAACAACTCTCTCACACCACGTGTCCTCCTCCTTTGCTCCTCTCTCACTCTCTCGCTATTACTATCTACTACTACAACAACAAACAGATAGCACCGTCACGATTGGCGCACCAATCTAAAATGGGCCACAAACTGGCCCAGAAAACCAGGGCAAACGCATAGGAAAGCACACGCACACACAGCCACACCGAAAACGGTGTATTCGTGTGTATTACGGAACGGAGAGAAGAGACCTGATTCTACCAACATCGACCTGTGACCTAGTTTCACATTTGGGTAATACTGTACATTGAAAATGTCCTACTTAGTATTTTCCACTACAATCATAATTACCCCAATTTTTCAAGTATTTATTTGTTTGAATCAAGATGATGGCATACTGACACTATTTATAATTAGCATCGTTCGCTATTATTGGTGTTGTTTGTTGTGTTGGCGTCTATCTTTACAATAATAATAATAATAATAATAAAAAGAGAGATAGATTTGTGTAATTTTGTTACACAATGCAGTGAAGGCCGATACAGTTCGAGTGAGATGGCGATAAATATTGTAGGAGTCGGATGATGATAGTGATGATTAGTAATAGGGTTTAGGCAATGAATTCTACTAACATTTGAAGATCAATTAATTATCCTTTAATCGATCCGAAATAACCCGGTCACGGTTTGAGAATGTTCGTTACACGACCTTGCCTAGGCCGTCCTTAATTGTGCCGCACAACTCTCCTATTTTATCCTAGAAGTTGTCGCATAAAAATACATCACAGCCTGGGTGTTTTTTTCTTTTTCGTATATTAACTGTCTACCACGCCTAACAGTAACCGGTGACATCATGCCTTTATTAAAATTGACGAAAAAGCGAACTAATAACAGAAACATGCTTTACGTCTGGCCATTTCAAATGATATTACAACAAGTGACTGGGGATAGTTACAAGGTAACAAGTGGACTTTCACAACTTTCCCTCTTACTTTCACAAAATATTCGCCGTTGTGAACAAAAAAAAAATGTTAAAATTTTTGTTCCTTTCTAATAAAAAATGAATTTTTCTCGGTAAGCTAATTAGTTATTTGCGAAATAATTTAGATCATCAGCGACTATAACGAAAAAATTCAAAATAGCTTTCTTAACTGTAAATTTTACGCATTCTTGAGCACACATTGTTGAACAACAACAACACTTTACAATCTCTGTACTGTTATGAAATTACGACAAACTAACGCGGGTCCCAACGGAATCGCACCGTTAGTGTTGGTATAGGTCTGAATCGTCGCGATTTTTGTCCCTCTATACAGTTATAGCAAATTGGTCGATACTGTGGCTGTTTGTATTTCCATATAAAGTTGCCAATTTTGTCAGGTCACCCCCCAAGTTATAAATGCTTTTCCAAGAAGGCCGAGAACAGAGAGGTATCCAATCAGGTTTTCACTACTCGTAGAAAAATCATTTTGTTCTGAGACTGCTCTTGTTTTGTTAGAATTATGTAGAAAGAATGAGTTCTCAAAGCTTAAAATCAAACTAAGCTGACAGTAAGAAACTTATAGCGAATTAGTGGCTTGAATAGGCTTCGCCAAGTGCCTCTAAAAAGTTGAGAATCCTTGAGAATGACACTTGCATAGTTGGTAGAAACCTGTTTTACTGCACGGCCGTATGTTAGAAGGCTCGCTCATGAAAATTTTTTTTGTTAGGCATTTCTTAGTACTTACACGTACAAACGGCCAAATTCTCTAACGATATTATGATTTGGTGGCTTTATTGGTTGCAATTTACTCAGATTTCGAAAAATAGCAAATTTTCAAGCTTTGTTTGTAGGCATAGACAAAGAATTCATAGCTTCAGAGATTACCTAATTGGAAGAGATTGGGCCTTCTCCCTGGTTATAAATGTTTCTCCAAGAAGCCCAAGTAGTTTTGTGTCCAATCAGACTTATGCAACTCATCTAAAAGACTCATTTTGCTTTGACAAAGATCGTACTTGTTAAAATTGCACAGAGCAAGTTCCTTAAAATCCACCTAAGCTGACATTAAAGATTTTAAAGCGAATCGGTAAATTAATGGCTTGAATAGACTTCACCAGGTATCTTCAAAAGGAAACCCTAAAAAATGACACTTGAATAATGCCTTATTTACTATAAGACTGTGTGTGTTAAAAGGTTCGTCCACGAAAATTTTCTTTGTTAGGCATTTCTTACAATTAGTACATAACAATAAGTACACGTACAGTCGGCCTAATTTTCTAACGATTTTATGGTTTCATTTCTTTACTGGCTAGAAAAAATTGCATATCTTCAAACTTTGTACGTATCGTAAAAGAATTGATTTATAGTTTCAGAGTTGACCGAATTGTACCCTTGCCTTTGGAAACGATTAGTGCGGGTAAAGAAAAAACTCGCCGTCTGGTCTAAATGCATAATAATGGGACACGGTGTGGATTTGTAAGAGAGAAAGGTATCACATAATCGACCTCAACACACAGGTTGATTCTAAATGGTGCTTTTTCTTTTTTTATTTTCAGTAATTGCGAAATATTTCCCAACAATTCTAAAACACAGTTGAAGAAATATTCATGATGGCGGCGGCTAGGCAATGGTGACCGATTAAAAACAAAAACATGGCGCACGAAGATTTGACCTAATTGTCGCATTCTCAAACGAATTAATAATTAAATTCAAAAACAATACGATTTTTATACCTTTTCATTTATTTATGCATTTGTTAGTGGGGGCATTGAGTAAACAAATAAAATAATATAACAATAACGGATTGAGTTTCGAAAAGTAGGACTCGAGTATAACCAAACACGGACATGCAGAAGGAAATCATGATAACTGTAAAATAGCAAGGACCGCCTTCTGGTTATTGCTGCTTGTTAATACGGATTCGGCATTTAAACATCTACATATAGATAATTTGTAAGACATGTAGGCCTTTATTAATTTGTTTTTATTTTACGATTGTGAAAAAACAGAAACTCTTATTTTCCATGATTAAAGCGAAAATTTTCAGAAATATTGCGTATGCGGTCTTTGTCTATCGGCTAGCCTCGATTTTAAAGGAAATTGTTGGAAAACCCCAAAATCGGTGTCAATACGTTCGACTTGACCCAAATAGCTGCATTACGCACTTTTTTTAGTCGGTTTTCCTTCATTTATTTTAAAACAATGACGACACGATTTTTATGCGATAAAATCCGTCATTTCGATACTGATAACGGTTATCACACATTATTGGCGTGTGCTTTTTTTCCTCCGCTTCAAATCAAACAAAGACTTTTTGAAATTCTCTTGATTTGAGGAAAATCGACCCAGCATCAAGTTGTTTATGTGTATGACGTCACAAGGATGCAATTATTAAATGTGATCGGTGCGTGTGTGTGTGTGTATGCAAGACAAAGACAGTTGGATTTCCGTACATGCGCTAGGCGCGCGTTCACAAATTTTCTTTCTTCCCGACCATGAGATCAAAAATTCTACAATCGCCCAAATTAATTAGCAACAATTCGTTTAGAATCCCGTGATATTGACTTGTATTGATCGACTGGTTTTTTGTGCGTTCTCTTATGCACATACACACACATATCGTAGTTTTTATTTTTTGTTTTGGGATGCGACGCAGTAGCACAAAGTATGCCATGAAAAACAAAATACAAAAATAATAATAATTGTTATGGTCTAACGATTGTTTACGTAGCAGTGACGTAAATAATCGCTGTTGTTTTTCTAAGAATTTCGTATTTTTCGATTATTATTAATTTTTTTGTTATTGTCGGTTTTTGTTTTTTTTTGCCGTTGCTGTTGTCATTGCCTACCTCAGTTCCTGGTGGATGTATTCTGATGATGACCTCATCTCGATCCGGGTGATGTTTGCAAACTTCCCCACAAACTTCCCGACCATTATACGTAACGAAACATTTCTGTCCAGGTACTAATTCTAAATCTAACACCGATTGAAAGCCAGGCCCAATTAAGTCCATTTCGAGGAATTCCGCCGTGGTCCGTCCTAAATTCCCTTGACGCGAATCAAAACGTACCGTATAACGTGTATTTGGTGTTAGATTGATACAATTATTGTTTTCCACATAATTGGCTGGTGTTTTGACCGCTTGTATAACGCCGGAATAGTATTTGCCACCTTCACCGGGTGCACAGACGCGCGTACCGATGATGGAACGTTTCGCTAAACGTTTACCCGTCGACATATTATTAGCAAAATTATTCAAGTTCTAATTAAAACCAACACAAACAGGCACAAAAACAAGGAAATTTAGAAAATTTCAGAAAAGTTTTTCCACAAACAATTATCAATTAAACT
Source organism: Epicauta chinensis (assembly GCA_021725515.1). Classification (NCBI taxonomy): domain Eukaryota; kingdom Metazoa; phylum Arthropoda; class Insecta; order Coleoptera; family Meloidae; genus Epicauta; species Epicauta chinensis. Next base: position 127,306 of record JAEDXX010000104.1, on the reverse strand, counting down.
CTCAATTAAAACAACGATAAAATAATTAAAACACATAATTATTAATTAATCGAACAAAAAAAAATGTTATAATTTTTTTTTTGCTAATTGCCAAGTGAACTTGGTGAATTCGGACGTCTAGTAGGCTTTGTACTGCACCACTGTAAACAGTTGAATGCCGACTGGCTGAGCCTTTGCCGGCCGGCTAGCGTAACAACAGCTGATCGCTCACATACTACTGTAATCTCTCCATCTCTATCATTTTGAATCGTTTAAAACGGGACATGTATAGTGAACGTTGTTTAAGTTTTATTACATACAAACATAGCGGCCCGGCCACAGCTGATGATAACAACAAAACCACGTGACCACGTATGTATTGTCGGATTGGTCGACCAGTTTGACCTACATAGAATTATTGGCCAATATGATGGAGTAGGGAAAGGTCACAAAGCTTACAAGTTTATCTATCTCTATTCAATATTAAAGAATTCCCTTTCGCATAAATGGGGTGTAGATGCAATAAATTTCACCCACAAATTCTACGGATTTTTTCTAATTGCAAACAAAGCACGTATATACGCATTGTAACTGTGTAGACAAAGATAAGATGCGAATACGCTGCAAAATTGGCATAATTCTGTGGTTGTATAATTTAGAACCTTGTTCAACCCTCAAGGACGTCGCGATCAATGTTTTAAAGTCAAAAGCACTCAAAAAAAAGATCGCAACATTTTTATTTTTGTCTCCTAACATGAATGAGTAAAATTGCCGTTATCAGTGACGCAAATTTCCGAAATTTCGCATAATTCCGTGATCCATCATTGCCGCACGGTATTATCGAGGATATGACGAAAATTGTGGATTTTTCTATTATTATTGTTGCTAGGATTGCCCAATCGGCCTTGGCACTCTCCTCCCATACAAACATCATCCCATATAACTTGAGGAATTCGAATTGTTTTTCACACAATTTTAAACGAAAAATTCGACAAAAAAAACACTTGATTTAAATATCATTAGCAAAGGAAACCTTGGACTGGCACGGTAGTTTTGTAATATTGCCAACCTTGATACAACTGGATACATACAGATATCGTACAAGTGCGACAGAGATGCTGAATCATTTCCGGAACTTATCGAAAAACTGGTAGTTATAATAACCAGATTTTCGCTATTTATAATTATACGAACAGATAACTGTTAGTTATTCCAATTAATTTGTTTGCTCTTTTTGGTTCGCGATTATTGTAGAAGAGAAAATTAGGTAACGGTTCAATCATCTCAACGGTATCATCAATAAGTCATCATCAATGACCATTGAATTGTGTGGAATCAATGATATTTGATGGCCAAAGCAAACACGAAAAAATACTGTGCACGTGTGCGATTATTAAACAACAAAATACGAAAACAGTTGCCAGACTAGCAGGCAACAAATTTGTCCACACAGTGTATTATTGTGTGTACAAATAATCAACCCAAAAAAAAAACAAACGTGCAGTTATTTTTTTGTTTCGCAATTCCACTATTTATTGATTGACGTCATATTATTTTATCAATGTCGTCGTTGTTGTCGTTATTATTGTCGAAAAAAAAACAATTGCATGGACGACAACGCCGACGACGGCATTGAAAGCTGCAAATAAGTTGCAAATTAATCCAGCAATTGTGTACATGGTAACAGTATGTGATAACAATTGTTTATACGTATCCATGGGTATAAAGTACAGTGCACGTGCCTGCAATTGTTAATTGTTATTGTTCATTGAATATTTTGTATTCGTACACGACCAAACTGATTGAGGAACGTGTTAATGTTAATCGTCTTGTGTAAACATAATTATAGATCGTTGAATTCGTTTTTGTTTTTAATCTGATTGTAATCAGATCGAATATAGGAAGATGAGACCCTTGGTTTTTAAATGAATATTTATAGATTTTTATCGATTAATAAAATATAATAGATTTTTAAAGATCATTTACTGTTTTAACATTTTTTCGAAAATATCTTTCCAATCTCTCGAGCCTGAAGCAAAAGAGTTTAGCTTTGAAATTACATATTATGAAATTTTCTATCTATTTATCGAACTAATAACTTTATCATTATTATTATTATGATGAATGGTAATAAATGATGGTAATGGTGAAAGTTGTCCAATATTCCATTACATAACAGTATCTCTATCTCTAACTCTATATTTCTGGTAGAAATATACGGGGCGGCAGATGAAATTAGCGCATAGTTGAATATAGTCACGCCCATTTAAATCTGTTCCACTAGTTTGTATTCTTGGTATCTACAGCTTGTCAAATCTAGCATTGCGGGTGAAAATTTCAAGGGATGCGCAAATGAAAAAGTGAGAAAGTATTTAGAATAGAGAGATGGAAATATAAGACGCTCGAAAGTACACTCTGTGACAGAATTCTGTTTTATGAATTGTAGGATATAATTATTTAGAATAAGAATAATGTATTTATAGATCAGTTAAATCATAACTACTTATAAAATTTTACTTAACTAATAAAAGAAACAATGAAATAAAATTAGTAATTAGAGAATGTTAAAAAATATAAATTTGAATTAATCAGATAAACACAAAAATTACATATAGCCAATTGCTTCGTTTTTTTTTTCATTTTAGAGAGTTGATCTTATACAAAAATCCATTGAGAATACGAATAAAATTCTAGCAAAGCTAAGTTTAATTCTGGGAATATTTATTCAGTTTTAATAACATAAAAAAACAAATCCAAAAATTCACTCTTGTTTATAATTATAATTGTTTCCATAGTCATTAAGTGGTTTATGTAGGTATCTATAATAATTTAAGGGGTGATTATGCGATTGCTGTAGACGATATGAATCGTACGGGAATCTATACACAAATGAAAAAATTACAGTAATACTTTTGCTGTTGAATGTACTTTAGTAATGTGCATCAAATTTTTCTACCACGCAATTAGGGGCGGGACTATTTCACCCGCAATGCTAGATTTGACAAGCTGTACATGTTTTCTCGACTAATAAGACCCTATTCTTCTATGCAATTTATTTATCAACTTTTCTATTTTTTTATACCGATAACTGTTTTATAGTTTTTGTTGTTTTCATTCTTCCCAGTGTTAGAAATTATGTATCTAGCCATGTCTATTTAGATATCATCTATTCAAAATTTCATTGGTACATGTTCTCTCGTCTAAAACACCCTTATTCTTCACTACACTATTTTTAGCAAATCTGTATAGTAGACCAAATTTCGTATCGATTTTATAGCCTGCTGACTTTTGATTTCTAGATAGTGATGAGCAAAATTGGTCTTGGTCTTGGTCTTGCAAAAATGCAAGACCAAGACTGTCTTTATACAACAAGACCAAGACCAAGACCGAATATGCAAGACTAAAGGAAAATTATTACTTCCGGTGAATTTATTAGTTAAACTTTTAATATATTCTTTTCTTGGCACGAAACATTTTTTCTACTTGATATTTTTAGTTTGCTTTACTAGATTTTAACACTAAATAAAAAAATAAAAAAACTTTACCTTTGTTTGAAAAAAGGTATCTACAAGAATGTCCTCGGTGTAAGTGTTCTTTGTTCCTATATCTGGATCGCCCCCCCTCCCGTGCGTTTGTGCCGCCCGTGTGCAAAATCTCTTGAAACCGGCCCCTAACAAACAATTTACAATACTAACAAAAAACTGAAGTTTTTGATACCGAGTAAGTATAATAAATATTTTCTTTGAAGTTTCTCCATTTGGGAGCTTTGCATAATTTATAATTTATACCTACAAAAAACCTGAAAAATTCAAGACTGAATACGCAAGACCAAGACCAACACCAAGACTTAATGAGCAAGACCAAGACCAACACTAGAAACATTTGTGCAAGACCAAGACCAAGACTGATTAGGCAAGACCAAGACCGATACCAAGACTATTTTGGTCTTGGTCTTGGTCTTGCTTTGCTCATCACTATTTCTAGAATTACTGCAATAATTTAACAAAGGAACTCGTAGAAAATAAACAACTAGTTGTAAATCACCATAGATCTAGAGATTGCCAATGGACGAAACATCTGTTCAAATTTTTTGGTGGAAAGAAGTTTATTAGGGGTATAAATATTGTCTTTTTAATTCGTATAGTTACACAAATAGTCCTAATATTATTTAGATTGTGAAATAGTTTTTTAATGAAAATAATACCAAGATAGTATTGCAGTGTTTTCAATATGTCCATATTACAGACACTCTTCAGTTCTATCTAGTTAATTTCATAAATATGAATTCAGAACTGTGAAGAATCTTCCTTTATGTCAAGGAAAATGCAAAGTCACATCAAGTTTGAGACGTTCAAATGTACGAACCTCATTCTGCTGGTACATTGAATAAATAGTTTGTCGAATTTTATTTTTGCCGACAAATCCAACTTTTCTTATGCAGATTTGAATCTTTTTTCTCATTCCGCAAATCATATTTTTGATACCGCTGTACGGCCTTTTTAGGAACTCAGTGGATAATTTGAGTGGCATCGTTGCTCCACGTTCTACAACTGATGAATGGAGCGTACGCATTAGAGTTAATGCAAAAGAAGAATGCAATGAGTTTTGAATTCTTCTTTTCGTCGCGATATCCGAAATATTCAAATAATATTCTTTGATTGATCTACGATTTTTGTCAATCCTATCTGCATATTGATGCAGATATTGATCAACAATGTCTTTTTCAACTTCATCTACTTCATCGACAATGCTGATCTTTATATCTTCATCTAGATTATAAAACGTGTCTGTGATACGGACAGATTTAAAACAATGCAATACTAATAAAGTATTCTAATTTTTATTAGATAATGTTTGTCTTCTTACAGAACATTTTATTAAATTTTTATACCACAATCTAAATAATGTTGAGAATATTTTTTTTTTTTTTTAATAAATAATTTATTACCAGATCAACTATTTACATAGTTATACATAGTACTGTTCTAAGATACAAGTATTTAGAAAATTCACAAGAGGAGTTGGTAGCACTCCTTGAGTAATATTAGTGTTAAACAGTGGTTATTGTTCATCATCAGACAGGTAGATGTCTTGTGGGAGTCGTCGTTTTAATCTGGTGTGCAAAGCTATTCGACCAAGTTGGTTGACGATCGGGTTTTCATTGTTGGTTAGCTTCTGATGGAATTTTATTGTCAATTTCTTAATTTGTTCATGTATAGTTACGATAGAAAGATCATGATGTAGTTGCTCATTTCGGACGAACCATGGAGCATTCGTAGCAATTCTTAACACTTTATTTTGTAATGCTTGCACCCTTTTGATATTAGTTGAGTTTGTGTTACCCCATATGACACAAGCGTACAGGATAAGTGGTCTTATTAAGGATTTATATAACAACAGAGCACATTGTATTTTTAAGGTTGATTTACGGTTTAATAAGGGATATAATTTTAGAAGTCTTGTGTTAGCTTCATTAAGCTTTTTGCAGATGTGGTATTTCCACGTTAAGCGTGTGTCCAAGTACACTCCCAGATATTTCACGGGCTCATCTTTCGTTTTCCAGGTGACTTGAGTTTCTAATACATAAATGCTTTGCGGATTTGAGATTCGTCTAAGTGAGAAGATTTTTGCTTCACATTTATCAATGTTAATTTGCAGTTTCCATTTGGTAAACCATTTGCAGATGATATTTGTTGATAGTTGTAGTGAAGAGATAGCTTCGTCCAGGTTTTCTTGTTGAGCAAAGAGTGCTGTATCGTCCGCGAACATCGATAGGGATGATGTGGTTGATGGTATGTCATGAACGTAGATATTGAAAAGTAAAGGGCCTAGGATGCTTCCCTGTGGTACTCCTGCATTGATGTATCTAAGCGTTGACATAGTGGAATTGATTTTGACCACAAACGTTCGGTTTTCTAGGAACGAAAATATTATTGCTTTAATATTTTCATTCATTTTAAGATGTCCAATTTTATATTTTAGGCCCTCTATCCAAACTTTGTCGAATGCTTGTTGGAGGTCCAAGAAAAGGGCAGTGGTGTACTGTTTGGCCTCGTAGCCTGCCTCGATCATTTCCACTATTCGTTGTAGCTGGCGGCTAGTCGAAAGGCCAGTCCTAAATCCAAATTGGAATGGCGGGAGTATATTGAGTGTTTCAATTTGATTATTAAGTCTTATTTTGATTATCTTTTCCAATAGTTTAGACAGGACGCTCAATAGGCTAATGGGCCTGTAGTTTGCAGGAAGTTTGTTATTTTTGCCTGGTTTTGGGAACATCAGTATTTGTGCATGTTTTAAAGCACTAGGAAAGTATCCTAGTCTTAAGCATGTGTTAAAAAAGGTCGCCATGTAGGCTAGGGCTTTTTTGGGTAAATTTTTGATAGCAATGTTAGGAATTAAGTCATAACCAGGCGATTTTTTGAGGGGGAGCGATTTAATTATGTCCTCCAATTCTGACGGGGAGGTAGGTTCGTATTCGTTGGTGGGTATGGGAAGGTGATTTTCGTTGTGACATAGTACATATCTTTCAAAACTTGCATTTTGTGACAGCTTTACTGTAAAAATTTTTTCAAGGTTGTCAGCGAATGCAGTACATTTTTCTGAGTCTGTATATAAGATGTTATTATCCTTTAGTAAAGGTGGAATTTCAAATCGTTCGTTCATTATTCGTTTGGTAGTTCTCCAGAGACCAGGATCATTATTCTCTAGTTCATTAATTGTTTTTTGGAATTTTTTAATTTTGTAGTTATCTAATTCTCTTTTGACCGTGTGGACCAAGTTATTTAGTCTGTTTTTTAATTGTGGCGTTCTGAATCTTTGCCATTCGCGTCGAGTTTGGTTTTTTAGTTTAATTAGGTCTAGTATTTGTGCAGGTAAGCTATTGAAGTTATAATTCCCTCTTACTGTTTGAATTGTTGCACTTTTCACACTAACCTTTATGCAGTTGGTAATGTTTACTAGCATATTGTCAGTATCACGTTTTGTTTCTAGTTGTTCTGGATATTGGATCGTTTCCTCTATCTTTTTACGGTAGATATTGAAGTCTATTTTACCGTTGATTAGCCTTACAATAGGTGGATGAACGGCAGGCAATGTGTTAAAAGATATGATGAGAATATTTGTGTAACCATTTTGATAAAAAATTCATTCAACAACAAAAATTTTGAACAGATGTTTTGTCCTTCGACCATTTCTAGGTTCATAGTGATTTACAACTAGTTGTATTTAATCTAATACTTCAAGATGTTTTGTTAAATTATTGCTGTAATTTCCTGCACTATACCTTTTCTTTTTTTTTGTTCCTATGACTACTTTTTGCGGTTATTGTTGTATGCATACATTTCAAAGTTTGAAATTTTGTTCGTTAAACGTTCCTAATTGAAGTACCACTATTTGTGAGACTCGTATTGACGTTTTTTTTACGTTTATAGAGGTAGGAGGAGAAGAAAGAGAAAATTTATCGTCTCAAGTCCCAACTTTTTTACAGTCTGACTCTTTTTCTGCCATGTGATTTCTATTATTGTTTAATCTGTTTTTCGGTGATATTTCGTATTGATTTTACTATGGATTACTTATAGGAGTTTTTACAAGGGTAGAAATAAAATATTGTGCGATATCTGTAGATCAAATTGTCTGTCTTTGTGATATAGCGTTATTGCCGCCATACCATTCATTGCGTTACGTACGTGTGAAAGCTGGTGATTTAAAAGTATTTTTGATGCAGAGCAATATTGCAGTGTTTTATTGCTAGCAATATATTGCCCCGTGTGAAAAAGCTCTAAGTGTTTCTTTTTGATCGCATTCGACAATGATATAGCGAGAGCTTTCACCTGAATCTTTGAAAGTACAAAATAGCACAGTAAATCATTTACCATACGAGCGAACTCTTATGCTATATAATAATTAAAAAATGGTAGTTCTTCTGAGGAAGACTCAGTGCAGCGCCTTCTGGTCTTTGTTATAGCAACTCTTGACCTACTATTCTACTATTGCCCATTTAATGTCCACTATAACTAGATTTGAAATATTATAAATTTAACAATGTCTTGTGTTCCTCTTTTGAAGCATCTACTATTACTACATGGGCTGAAAAGTCTCGGGATTTTCCAGTGGCGCCACTAGAAAACGAACATGATTTATTTGTGGAGGTTCATCTGTCATTAGTTTATGTGCGAAGTTTCACGACATTTCGTTTATTCGTTTACAAACTACAGTCGTTTAAACATCGCTACCTTGGCCTTCGTAAAAAACGTGGAAAAACAGGAATATCGCTTAATCAATGAAATAAAAAGACATTATCCCACATCTGCTCCTTCGAAAACAACAGTTTATCGAAGACGCTACTTTGTGTCGATGGATAAAACGTGAATTCATTACCATACGCCTGAGTCCAGTCTACAGAGTAGCTGAAAATCCATGAAAGTCGACCAAAGCGGCCAAAAGACCAACGCTCGGTCGGGTAGGTTGTGGCCTTGGTTTTTTGGGATGCGTATGGCATAATGTTCATCGATTACCTTCAAAACAGAAGAACAGTTAGTATTATATAGCGTTATTGGACAAACTGAACGACAGAGTAAAGAAAAAACAGCCCCATGCGGCGAAGAAAACAGTTCTGTACCATCACGATAACGCACCGTCACACAAGTTTTTGGAAGTTCTGGAAATGAGGAAGTCATCGATGAAATCGAGGCGTTTTTCGAAGGCTTGCACATTTTGTACTATAGAAGGAGCATCGAACTGTTGAAAAATCGCTATACAAAGTGTATCACACTCGACGGCAACTATGTTGAGGAATAAATATAACTTTGCCCAAAAACTGCTTGTTGTCATAAAAAATCCTGAGAGTTTTCAGTTCATATACCATATAACACTCGGTATTTTCAGGAAAATTCTCTATAATTAAAACGCATATAGATACTTATCAATTTGTGTTATTTTGAAATGCGCGCCTATTTCTAATATTAACAAATAGGTTAAGTAAACAAATTTGAGTTGTGATGCTTTGCATGGATTTTTCCATGAATGAGGAAACTTTAACGGAAATTTCCGTCATTTGATAGAAAATTTATAACATAATCATTGTGTAGTTTATTTTTGTATAATAAGTTATAATATTTGTATAAAATATATTGTTTTCAAAATTCAAATAAGCCGTCTTAAAATGTCTCAAATCTCTAGATTTTAGAATAGAAATTTAGGGTCTTTTATGTTTCTATGATTGCTTCAAATTTTACGCTTTGTCTATTCGCCTGTAGTTTACGTATAAGTATAAAGTGGCGAGGCAGTAAACCACGTGATGAACAATTTTTTTTCCAATACTAACTGTTAAAATCCTATTTTATATGGATTTATGAAAACAGTAAATAAACAATAGTTATTTACTTTACAGGGTGGGAAAGTGACACTTTTCCCAAGAGCGGATAGTTTGGATCACGAGGCCGAAGGCCTAGTGAGCCAAATCCGCGAATGTGAAAAGTCACTTACCACCGTGTAAAGTACAACATTTTTTTCAATACTAACGACATTCGATTTAATCTATTTTTGTATTATATTAAAGAAATATATAGGGGAGACCTGGGCACGACAGACCCCCTAAGCCGGTAATTACTTTTTGTGGCTTTCTACTAACAAATAAAGTTACTTTTGCTCTAATTTAAACAAACCAATACAAATTTTGTCGAAACTCTAAAAAAATTTATTTTGTTTTTCTAGGGCACGACGGACCCCTTTAAAAATGAAAAAAAATTTATTTTTACCTTTATCGAAAAAATGTATTTGTTTATTAGTTTTATTTTTAAATTTCTAATTTTAATAAAAAGAATTTCGTTTATAAATTGTTTTTCATGATTACTTTTCCCCAGTATATAATTTTTTTGGGTGGTTTATTATGCCTTAAGTAGCGCATAGTGGCTTAATAATTTAATAATAATAATATTTTATGAAAAAACAAAATTTTTTTTCACCAAATTTTGGAGGGGGTCCGTCGTGCCTCGAGCTCCCCTATATTTTATATATATATATATATATATATATATATATATGTTTATTTGCATTTTCTAAATTCTAGTTCCTCAAAGAAAGATCTTCGAGAAAATACTGCACAAGGCCAACGTGCGTCGCAAAATTTGAGACAGAGACACTTGCAATCACTTGCAATTTGGTGTTTGATGAGTTCAGTTGCATTTCATTAAAGTAGACGATCTGTGATAGACGCAATTGTTTTTAATCGAAAATTAATTTAAATTGAATCACTGGGAATCATTAATATACATAGGTATAATTTAATTGAAGATCGAAGTATTTTAATTGTCAGTTTTTTGTTTTTTTTTCTTCTTATATTCCAAAGTTTAATTTGTGTATTTTTGTATTGTTTAAAATGTGTGGTATTGAGAAAAAAATTGCGTCGATTTTGTCCCACAAAAAAACTTGATGAACATCATTTTTAGTACCCCCAATAGAAACTAAAAGTCAATAGTGAAGAAAAGTGTCTTTTCTTCACTATGGACTTTTCTTCACTAGTGAAGAAAAGTCTCACTTTACCATTACGATATTAGTAAAGTAAAGTCTACTTTCAACTGTTAGTATTGAGAAAAAACAATGGCAAAAGTGGATTCAAAGACTAAAGGGTTATCGCTGACAGGCTTATCGCTAAACAAAGTACGTAATCCTAGTATAATAGGAAAGATAAATATGTAAACAAAAAAATCACTAGAAATATCACCAGATTCAAGTGTACCACCCGAAATCTGGTAACCTTTTGGTCCGTGAATATACCATATTGGTCTAGACTAGAGACATCCAATAGCAATCAACAGCCATTGACAACTGTATAAATAGTGCACGTATTTTTTGTCCTTGCAATGAAAAGTGTCAGTTTCTCTTACAATAGACCAATAATAGTCACCTAACATGGCTTCGTCCCAATATTCCTGATAATTTTGCTGAAAAAAATTCAAATCCTGGTGAAAACGCCCACCATGCTCGTCGCTGATGTGTCCAAGGTTTTCAAGGAAGAAATCGAGATCAAAGTGAAGGAAATTAACTTTCAGTGACATGTTGACACCCATTCGTTAAAATTATGTAATAGGTCTGCAATTAACTGTCAGTGATTTAAATTTTTTATTTGTTTCCCAAATATGCTTGGATAACAAGTCTTAGTGAAATCCAAGCAGCTCTTTCAGTATTCGAAAGACTGTTTTAAAAAAAGAAGGCTTCAGTGTGCGGCCCTCATGTAGGGCCTCTCCCAAAAAAAGATATATTGAAAACAACATTGCTCCAACTGCGTCAATTTCGCACGAGAGCGAATTTGTATTGTAAATAGAGTGTAACTTAAATTTTTCAAAATCAGCGATTCGGTACTGCAAATTCATAATTTCGCAAAACAAATTCACCTTCAAGTAAACTGAATATACATATACAGTAAAAGGTTGAATTCGTTTGACGTTAGTTCCTTGACGTTACACCAGCTAAAGCTTCCTGCACGGTGACCTTAATCTACAAAAGGTTGAATCTTACACGCAGAAAGTTTAATAATGTGCCTTACAAAAAGCTTCTTTCGTTCTCAAAAACATTTACAATAAAACTCGATGAAAATTTGCACTTGTGTTTTTGAATAGTTTCCCAGAATATATCAATAACAATAGAGATCAGGATCGAGAGTGTTTCGTGCAAAACCAATAAATTTTGTTATTTCTTTTTTTTTAAATAATTTATGTAAATAGATCGAAATTTGCTTGCATTGTTAACCTCATAACTTTCGAAGGTTAATTAATTGAAAAAAAGATCATTATTATTCTCCAATTTCCATACAAAATTACTCAAAATAAAACGGAATTGCTTAACGCTTGTTATTTTTCGGAATTTGCTAATAAAACGTTCACAAAAACAAAAAAAAACAACCAAGAAACAGAAACACAAATAGAGGTATCCGCAGTGAAAGTGAAAGTTGACTGAATATTAATTAATTTTTTCTCGCATTTAATAAATTAGCTATTTGAAAATTGTATGATAATAATTTACCTTGAAATAACCTTTGAACAATAAATCAAAAATAAAGGCGTTTCTGTTGTTTGTCTCTTTCGCTCGCGTATTTTGGTTATTGCAAATTTTGAAATGATTTGGGGAACCAGTTATTCCGTCTGGATAACGAAATAGAGCAAACATTTTGAAATCAGTTAAAAATTTACAAATAAACAAATAAATTTTATTAACGAAATGCACTGCTTGGTATTTATGTGTTTTGGTTAAAATAATTTAATGATTTATATAAATAATTACATGTATAACAATAATTTTTCACAAAATAAAAAAATCAATAATTACGACAACATGTTTACAACAAATTCATCGCTTCAATTATAATAACATTGCGAATAATAGGGACATTTTAATGTTTTGTTATTTATTTGTATATATATTTGTTTATTTGTTTATATAATTTAATTATAACAATTATCAATTGTTTATTTATTTATTTATCACTAAAGATGAGGAAATAATTCCAAAAAAAATATATAATTTTATAAAAACATAGAAAAATTTGAATGTAAATCAAATTTCTTAATGTTAGTGACCTTTTTTCGGTATTTCATTGTTATTATCAGCTAATGGATTCAAAAATTATTGAATTTGTGGAAAATTCTGGATATTCTTTGTTATTCTAAATAAATATTGATAACATAAATTGAGGGATTAATTAGTGAATAACTATTATTTAGATATGAACGGCTCTTAAATTATATTCCGTCTAGTTGGATTCGAATTGCTTAACTATCCGCTACTGTTTCACTAGACAGCTTATTACCTATCACTTTTTTAATCAATCAAGTTTCAGTTTCACTATCCGATCATTTATCTATACATTCTAAAGTCTAGGAAAGAAGCCAAAAGTCCTTGCAATTGTGCCCAATAATTTTTCCAAGTTCAAAAAGAAAAGATATGGTTGTTGTCACAATATTGCTTTTCATTTGAGTTTAATCAACTGGACGTTATCAGCTTAATAAAGTACAAACAATGCCCACCCCTAGCGGTAGGTCTAGGGCAGTTTTTCTTATGAGGGCCAATATAGTACTGCCCAATTTTAGTAATGTTTTGTTATTTATTTTTCATTACACATGCGGCGTTCATGCCCAATTGACAACCTCCCGCTCTAGTTTACTTATTTATTATTCAATAAAAATCGATGTCGCGGACCTCATTCACAGGGTTTGAGGGCTGCACTTTGGGAACCTAAGATCTAGACGCATGAATTTCTTACGGGAATGAAACCGGAAATGAAAGTTTATAAAGAAGTTCGTTATTTCTTAAGCAATATAGAAATTCGTGCTTAGATTTTTTTGTTCATAAATTAAACGTATTGTTTTGCAATACATCTTAGATAAGGGACGAAAAGAATTTTGGCAGAAACTCTCTTCGTCTCTGATATCCAATAGAATCCTTTCTCTTTCTGTATGATCGCTGCAGGATTTACAACGTCGCCTAACAACGTTCGGCATTGGAACTTTAAACGTCTATTTCGCCCAATTCCCATTCCTCTGTTGCTCGCCATAATGTTCCCCCAATAGCTGTCTGCATACTAGTGCTATATCTGCTTTCTTTTTGGAAAGAATTATGACAGGAACTCCCTTTCCCTCAGACGCTGCAGGATTTGCAACGTCACTGGAATTTCAAACTTCTATTTGGCGACAATTTTCACTCCTCAGTTTTAGCTATCATGCTCCACCAATAGCTATCTAGCTACTAATGGCAAGTCGGCCAAATTATCTTAGCTGAAGAGTATGTAAAGTTTACAAAATAAGGCAAATTTGTGGGCCGTCGCGTATGTTAATGTTGTTTACAAAATACTGGTCAACCGACTGACATTTTCCTACTTAACAAAAAGAAAAATGTCTTCAATGTTTTTTTTTGAGTGAAAATCCTTTAAAATTACATCATCTCATTTGTTTTCTATCAATGTATATGTATATTTGATTAATAATTAAAATTAATGAATTTTTTAAGAGAAACTGAAATTTCTCTTCTATTCGACCTATTATTTTTTTATTTATTATTATAATTTCTATTACTATTATAGTTCTTCTTCTTGTTCATCGTCATCAATTCTCTCACATTATAATCGAACGACACACTTACGAAATTCCAAACATAATTGGCAAGGTAACAGTGGCGGCGCGATGGCATTGTAGAAAAAGCATTCACTCCCCTACTTACCTCGACTATTATTATTGCCATTATTATTATTTTGAAAATGTATCAACTTTCATTTTTTCTCTCAATTTAGCAAAATACGGAATAGATCGGTTTTGACGAAACGATTATTACATTTTACAATTCTATGCTCAATTATTATTATTTGCCAATTTCGTAACCTAATTCTTGCTGTTGCATTACAAATTTCTGTTTCAAAATGAAATTGTGCACGTGCTTGTACTGATTGCATTTTCTATTTTAGAATAGATCGACAAAAAAAATATGTAGCACTCAAAAAAAAATCTAAACGGGAAGGGGAAATGATTGCAAAATCACAACAACGAGAAGTTTTGTTTACAATTAACTTAATTAGAATTAATTGATTAATTCATTAATTTAATCAACATTATCTTAGAATTGTTTATATAGATAAAAATAAGCTGATTCAGTCTATATTGTTTTATTTATTATAAACAATAGGATTTTATAATTGTTAGTTTTTTTTTTCTAAATAGAAATAATTAGTATTGAACAGGTGTTTGGTGATTCTGTTATACTTTCTTTGTTTGTTTGGAATTCCAACCAATTACACATTAAACAAACATGTCGACTTGTAACTATTTCGTATTTTAACGTGAAATTATTTACAATAAAAATTGAATTGAATCAAGGACCTTCAAATATGGACAAAAGATCTTTCTTTATAATACGAATCGATAATGCAAGCCGTTGTTTTCTTTTGGATCAAATTTGAATCATTTTATCAACCGTTTATCTAATATAGAACAAAGATCGACAGTGGCGCAACAAGTAGCTGGAATAGTCCAAATAAGCCGATTCTGATATTCGAAGCAGGAAGTCGCTAGATACAAAGAAAGGCAAAAATTTATATACACAAGAAAAAGTGAAGCAAATTGTAGATTAGTGATTGCATTTTTTTTTTGTTCGGGAAGTAAATCCTATTCACATTGTCAAAGTAAAGGCTGAAGAACAATATTATAATCTAATTTATATTCTTAATTGAAGCTATGGAAAGTCAAATTCATCCGTAGCTAATCCACTTGCAAAGCTATTAATCTGCTATCACGAAGAGTGCCTTATTCGCCTGAGTTGGAACATTTACACTTTCATTATCAATACATTAACATAAAATCGTTTACAATAGAAATAACACCGAACAAAGGATCAGCAAATATAGACAAAAACCCTTCCTTTATGATGCGAATCGATAATGCAATGCTTTGTTCTATTTTCGATAAAATTCAAATCACGTTATCATGATTTATCTACGAATATAGAGCAAAGATCAACAATGGCGTAACAAGTAGGTCAATCCCTGGCCCACTTAAAATATCACTGAAATGGCAAAAGGTCCTTTCATTAAGCTCTAAACGAGAAAAAGTAGACAAACAGTATAATAATAACAACTAAAAAACAGGTTGGCACAATTTGGAAACGTGACAATGTAAAAAAAAGTATGAAACGGCTTCAATCTTGAATAGAAAAGTTTCAACAATAAAAAAGGAACTATTGTTTAAGGTTGTTCGAAAAGTAATTTTGTTTTTCCCAACAGAGGACTTATCTGTATTTTTTCACAATCAACTTTTCAGCAAAAAAACGCCAATCCCAAAACTCGTTTGCAAAATTTCAATACGGTAATTTTGATATTGAAGATGCACAATGTTGTTGAAGGCCGCTTAAAGCTGATGAAGACACTTTAAAGGCATTAATTGATCCCGACCGTCTAGATTTAGTCTCAAAGCTTGTCATGTAGGTTCCTCATGTCCTTACGGAAAGAAATGTGTGTAATTGCATTGACGTCTGTGATTTGCTTCTCAAACTTCAAGAAAATCGTCCATTTTTGAAGTACATCATCAATGGGGGCGAGAAATGGGTTGTCTTTAACAATGTTAAGCACAAGAGATTATGGAGCAAGAAAGACGAACCGACTTAAAGCAGTTCGAAAGCCCATATTCATCAAAAAAAAGGTGATACTATCTGTTTGATGAGATTTCAAAGGAATCGTTTTTTTTTTGGGATTCTACCGGACAATACAATTCTAAAGTGTACCGTCACTAGCTAGACAAATTGAATAATTCACTTAAACAGAAGAGAAAAAGTATAGTGTTTTACCAAGATAATGTGAGACCAAATGCAAGTTTGTTGAGTCGCCAAAAGCTGCTACCGCTTGGATGGAATATAATGGCACACTCACCATATTCTCCAGATCTGGCACCATCTGATTATTTTTTGTTCCGGCCTCTATAAAATTTTTTATACGGTAAAACCTCTACTTCAAATAATTCGGTCAAAAAACTACTATTTTGGTAATAAAAACCAAACATTTTATGGAATTATGATACTACCAGAAAGATGACAAAAGGTATTGGAACAGAGTGGAGAATATCTAATTTAATTTATTCGCCATAAGAAAATCGAAATGATTTTCTCAACAACCCAAGCCACCCTTTTGTGAAGGGCTTGTTGAAATTTTGCCAAACTAAGCGTTTGATTTATATAGGACGTTGAACTTGTACAAGATTCCACAAAAGTTGTAACAGATAGGACCTTTAGCTTTTTGGAGTTCGCTGTGCCTCCGAATAAAATTGATAGTCATTCAAGGAAACTCAGAGTGGAAGATAACAGAATAAGTTAGAGAGCGAAGGGCTGTGCTAGGTACTAGTGAAAAAAGACACAGTAAAGAGGGTGAGGGTTGCTGAGTTTTGTTAAAATAAGGAAAAATCGGGGTAAAGTGACAGAGGAAAGAGGAAGACAATGGGTAGTCATTTAAGTAGCAGGAAGTCTATACGTTGTGGTAGTATATGACCAACGGTAGATGAAAAGGTGGGGCAATAGAGCGAGATAATAGTACTACATACTGTTCCATAGGCGTCCCGCTAGTGGCAACCATAACAATAACTCTTATTCGGGTTAGAATTAATGGACATTTATTCTCCGCCACTGAAAGACTGAGTAAATTTAATTACTCGCATTAATTACTTGACCTTTCCTTGATTGGCCAGCTACAACCAGTGGCGTATAAATAGGACTCGCAGAGCCTTAGGAACTTTAGGAAGCCCCACAATATAAGAAAAAGAAAACATTTTCATGAATATGTCCTTATCTGCAAAAGAAAAACACGAAAAAATTGTCTTTAAAAAAGTAGTTGACATATGAAATAGGTATTCTTCTAAAAACCTCCTATATACGTAGTCTAGACTTCATAAAATCAATAGTACTTTTGTTTTTATCTTAAAAAACATAACTAGACAAAATGTATATTGTTAACATCACTAAGGAGATTTGAATTAAAACATTAGTGGGAATAAATGAAGAAGAAATTATTTTTAAATCAAGAAATCTTGCAAATAAGTACCCAGAAGATACTGTTTAGTAAATAATTAATTTGAAGACTGTAATACTGTCAGAACATTCAGATGTAGCAAGTACCTACATAAGATTTGGCAAATTTTTTATTCGTAAAAAATAGATGTATCATAAGCAATTTTGATGACCTGTCCACTGCAACAATTATTTTTGATACTTCCTGTTACTTCTGCAACATCCAAAAAGTCATTTTCGAAATTAAATTTGATAAAAAGTTATGTGAGAAGCACAATGTCACAATTTCGACTTAAAGCTTTGAGTGAAAGCGATTACACACAAAATATTAATTTGGACGATATTATCACCGTATTTTTAGTAAAAAAAAACGAGCTTTTGAATAAACATATTATTAAAGTAATTATAAATAGTTTAAGTGTGTAACAAATGTTTATGAGACAAATTAGTATCATTTTGAAAGCAGTGCATTGGGAATATAAGCAACTTAAATGATTTTAAGTTATGGACCATCTTAATTTGTAATAGTTCTTTTATTTTAGCGAGGGCCCCCCGAATTTTTTTGCGGGCGGGCCCCTAGATACACCACTGGCTACAACATTTTATCGTAAACATTTATATATAGACAAATAAGCAGATATCTAAGCAGGATTGAACGGACTCTACTGAACAGGTCTAAGGAGAGAGCGGAGACCAACAAAAGGAAGAAATTAAACCGTGTAAACGATCGCTACAGCACTTTTCAGTTTTCTTCTGATAAACAAAAACAATAAATCATAAGCGATAATCTCATTAGCCTCAGCTACCTGTCTAGACGGCTAGATCGTTCGCCAACGCTGTATAGCAGTGAAATTTTTGTTTTGTGCACGATTTTATCTATTGGAAATGATCGATTTACAATGAAAACCAAACAGGATAGATCATTCATTTATTGTCTTGCCCATGGGCTTGGATAAATTGGATACATCAGTCAAGAGTGAACATATTATTTTTATAAAGACGGACATACAAGTGGACGCTTCTTACACTTCCAAATTAACAATAATCATAATAATCATCATCATGATAATAATAACAAAGGACAATTTGAACAAAAAAAAAAGAAAAACGATTTAATAAATAAGATAAAACAGTGAATGATATGCACAGTTGTCAATATTTCTATATACAGTTCAGTAAAGTCGAATTTTTTGGCCCTTTTTACAGATATAATTGAATCATCTCACTTATTAGTGAAAAATTCAAGGCTCTTTTGATTAAAAACAATTAAACAAATTTTTCAGATACGAAACAATAATCATCAGACAAAAGACAACAATGTCTTATCAATAGATGCAGCGAAAATGGGAATCATTATTAATACATTTTTAGATCGTTATCAAAACAAAAACAAAAACAAAATCAACAACAATCTGAACTGTATATATTTGTAAAAATTACAATAGGGACTAACTGATCACAAGAGAGATAAAGAGATAGAGAGAGATAGATATAATGAAATTATCCGAATATACAATGATGCAGGAAACTTACAGGGCATTTCTTTCATTAATTTTTTTTTGCTGTTTTTGTGTTTTTTTTTTCTGTTTTTTTATTTAATTATAATATGGTTCACTTTTCATTAAAAAGCGACTTTAAAGCTTCACTATTCCTAGGTATGCGAAATGAATTTTCGTCAAAAATTCTCCTCAATCTAAATCTATCAAATTAAAATTTTTTGGAAAAGAAAAAAACAAAATCGCAACACCTTCCGTTTCCACAAAGGCGGCAATACTTGAACATTGTCCCAAAAATCTAATTTGATAAATTTAGGTAAAAATTTTGTTACAAAAAGTATGTCTACAAAAATATTTAAATCCAATCGCGAAAAGAACAACAAATTCGAATTAAATTATCAAATAATTGTAGTTAGCGGCATCTTTGTCCGACCAATCGAATTACAAATGTTCTATTGATGTTGTCTTTTGTTGTTGTTGTTGAAAAAGCGGGAATTTAAACAGCCAAAAACATAAAATCTCTCCCAAGTCAATTATCATATGCAAGTCAACAATTAAGAATAATTTGTTGGTTTGTTTTCATTTTTTTTTTACAATTAAACGTTCATATACAGTTCTAATAATAGTAGTAATTTACAATGGGTATTAACATGATTCCTAAACTTCCTTAGTTATTCATACAATTTTTCATTAATTTTTAAGGGTTTCAAGTAAAAAAGCAATTTATCAATTCCAATGAAGCATTTTTGTTTATTTTATATATAAAGAACGTCCCAGAAATATCGTGTATCTAAATTGTAACCAAATTTCTCTTGAATCTTTATATCGTTGTAACTGTTTATCAGTTGTAATGGAAGCAATTTCTGGGCCGTTCTCTACATCATGAATACATATTTTTTTCATTTTAATTAGATATTATTTTTTTTTACGTGACACTATATATTTTTATGTGTGCGCGATATCTACACTTATCATCGTTATCATTATTATTTCACTTCATTTACACTAGATGATTCCTATTATTTGTATTATTATTCTTATTATTATTATTATTATTTATTATTATTATCATTATTATTATTACAATTATTATTAATATTATTTGTTGAATTAACTATCGCACCTTCTCATCTAGTTCCAGATCAGTCGATTATTTTTACGAAAAATATTGGATATAGTCTTAAGTATATGTTCCAATTTTTGTTAAAATAATTCTCGGCGAATTTTCCATTAGCAGTAGAGTAATTTTCACTGGAAAACGAAAATTTTGTCATAATCATCAAAGTAACGATTATAATCGAGCTGACTCCCATTGATAAAGTGTCCAATTTCTATTGTATTCGATTTTAATGGCAATTATGTAGGGCATCAAGCAAGGTTGGACTGACAAATTAATTTTATATTGAAATTTGAAGTAAACTGTGTCTAATTTTTTTAGATACTTTTCCATTTCAATTTATAAACCAACGAGATATTTGAGGTAGTAATACTTAGAAAAAAGTGAATTGATTATTCCTTTTAAACAGGACGGTGGAGCAAAAAATTTGGAGAGTTGCTGCTCTATCAATATCTTACGTTAACCTATTCGCTGTCTAAATCATAAAATGACTCCCACATCAAAAGCACGAGTTTTTGGACAGCGAATGGGTTAATAAGTCGAAACAATAAGAGAAGACGACTGAGTCTAGTTATCGCATTTAAGAGTGTTCCAAAATTGGTACAAAATTACTGAGTCGCAAACATGATGGATGCCCTACAACAGCAACATTTTTTAGAATTTTTCACATGGGAGCCGCCTTAAATCGACAAGAATCCATGCAATTTTTCTAATTTCAGGTGAAATGAGTGATATTTCAGACAACATATGAAAAATGTGAACGTGATTGAAACCTACCCCCATCTTAAAATTTTTAGACTGCCAATTATGGTTGTGTCTGAAAGCAAAATTAAAATTTATATAATTTTGATAAAATTTTGTGTTTATTTTTATTTTATTTTTTTGATAAGGGGGATGATTCATTGAGGGGTGCTGTTAATTCTACAATCATACCTATTACTAATTTGGAAGATAAGGTACCATTCAGCTGCGTAGAAGAACTATACAGGCTAGGTGTTTATGTTTATTTTTTGGATTCTTTGATAAAGAGACAAATTAAAAGATAGATTGATAGATAGAATGTGTTTGTGTAATAAGTCTACGTGTAATCAAAGATGATAATGTAAGTCAGAGATGATGTGATGTGGATGTAGTGTTACAATTTAAGGGAGTCTAAGCTAGCCATTGAATTGCGTCGTGATAGACCAAGCGATGGTAACCCACTAACCAGTGATGTTGTTCCAAATAATTTGTACCATCCTATAACGATATTACTTAAATTCAAATCAT
Organism: Epicauta chinensis; assembly: GCA_021725515.1. Taxonomy (NCBI): domain Eukaryota; kingdom Metazoa; phylum Arthropoda; class Insecta; order Coleoptera; family Meloidae; genus Epicauta; species Epicauta chinensis. Next base: position 105,916 of record JAEDXX010000104.1, on the reverse strand, counting down.
CGAGCATGATTTGGGCAACACCCATGAACACTTTTTTGCCTTCAATACGTCCATAATCACCCCATACAGTTACCTAAAAATCATTACAATTACACTTCAGAAAAAGCAGTTTTCAACTAAAAACAATTACTTGAAGTATACAGCCTTGAAAATTCTCTCTAAAAGCTAATTGTTGTTGATATAACGGATCTAACGTACGTCTTGCAGTTGATGTCTTCGCTTTGGCTATACACTTCTTGCCATTAACTAAATAGACTTTAACGTAAGGCGCTGAAATTGGCCTATTAATAGAAATCATTTTATCGTGTACAAATAAATACCTGGTAAGACTTTGGAACCGGGTCGAGCTTGAAGACCTCTAGCACGTATCACTTCCACTTCCAAGAATCCCTTTTGATAACACAAGGAGAGTTGTATATCGCCTAAAGCAGGCGCTCCAAGCACTTGTCGACCAACTAATTGTCCTGGACCAAGACCATCGATGAATTCTGCCAATTGGCCACTTTCACCGGCTAATCGCAATGACGGTGACCACCTGATATTATCAAATTTGCGATTTAGGCACTCAATTCGTAGGAGCAAAAATATTACACAAAGATAATAAATATACTAAAAGTACAACACATCAACCCTCAACTCTATTGATTTATATTTGTATATAAATTTCTTTTAATAGTTTCATAATTCAAAAAATTGGTTAGAGCAGACACAAAGATGTACATAGAGAGAAAGAGAGAGAGATAGATAGATAGAGATAGACAGATAGATAGATAGGATTGAATCGGGCTGTAACTAAAATCGAAAAAAAAAGTATTAAAGGCTACAGTGTTTCTCTGAGGTGATCCTTCAGTGTACAGGTGAGGGAGTCTCTTCAATAAACCGTGCCTTAGAACGGTGATTGTGCCGAATCATGCAAAATTCCACATGCTATTGTGTGTTGTTTTAGAATAAAATAAAATACATACCAGACCAGAAGAGCAAAAACGACCATCAAAAAAGCTGTGTTAAAATGTTTTTGTTATATTTAATTTGGCATGCAAGTGATGCTTGGCTAAAGTTTTCGGACCAAACAAAACGACTAACACCAATCAGCAGCCAAAAACTGTAGATTTCGCCAGATTTTTTGATACCTTAAATGGTATCATACTTACGAGGATCCTTCCGAGCTTGATATCGAGTTGAGACTAGATGCCCTTTGGCTGCTATCAGCTGACCGTGTCGGTATACAAGGGACGACCTCTTGTGACCGTTGAATACTGCTACTGGTAGATACACGTTTTCTATTGTATCCGCTGTCTGCACCATTAAAAATATATTTGAAATTTAAAGATAAACCGTGTTTTGATTGTATCGTTTTAATTTTGTTAAAATTTGGTATTTTCACCGAATTTGTCAGACAACAGAAGACAACATAGAAGCCAAAGATTGGCTAAGAAAAAAACGGAAACAAGCATAGCTTTTTTGTTACTAAAATCTACATAGAAGTATCAAGCAGAACATCCTAAATAAGTAGAATAATAGACACTATTTTTATTTGTTTTAATAGAACAGAACTATAACTACGTAATGCAGATCTATGCTAATTCTCTTGTAGAGACTAGTGATTATTTTTGGCCGTTTTGTATGAGACTTTCACAACGTTAGTTTGCAGTGATTGAAGCAAATCTAATTGTTACCAAATACTTCCTTCATCATCCCTTTTGGATAATATCCTGACCTTACACGAACAATCAAAATAAAAAGAATAAAAGAAAGTAAATCTACATAAATTTCGACAAATCATCTCTCTATGTACCCCTTAACGTGTTTGCTCTGAATAGGATCAGAATAAAGGGTTGATTTAGTTGGTAAAGGTTAATAATAACCTGTCGCCATCAGCAGATCCTTCACCATCACTGGACGCCGACGATCCCTGTTTCGATAGTCGCACATCACCGGGCAACACCTCTTCGGATCGATGTACAGTAAACGAGGTCTTACCGCGCCGCCCAAAACCCATCCGGCGTTTGCGACCTTAATCACAGGTAAATTTAAGGATGGCAAGGATTAGAGCGTACACGTGTTATTTGAGGGTCTTCTTATCAACGAAAAGAATAAAGAACAACTAATCTAAAACGTTTAACTATTTTGTTGTTTTTTGTTTTGTTTTGGAAAGATATTACTATATAACATCTGCTATTGTCCAGGATTTTTCGAAAGTGATTTGTTTCTGTTTTTTTTTCTTTCATCTCTCTTATTACGGCTTACCTGTTGCCGATAGTTGGCTAGTAGAGTTGCTCTTTTTACTCAAACCAACGAATTGGGCTTGACGATCGCGTTCACGTTCCCGTTGGCTATCTTTCCGCGTCATTTCTTTTTGTGGTACTTCTAAACCATGCAATTGTCCAACTGCTGTATCACTCAAACTACCATCTACAAAAACAGATTTGATTAGATTTTTTTTAGATTTATTGGATGTCCGTTAATTACCGGTTTTCTCATCATTGGGCGTTTCTGTATTCGATAGACTCCTAGTGAATTGGCCACGTTTTATACTACTCTCTCTATGATGATGATGATGGTGGTGATGGTGGCGATGATGATGGTTGTGATGTTGGTCGATATTCTCCATAGGTTCCCTCATTTCTGGATTACGCATATTTCTCGAAACGCCCCGATGTTGTGCCGTTGTGGTTGTTGATGATGTTGTGTAACCATAACGATCACTGCCTCCACCATAATCAGTACTACCAATAGGAGAATAATCATTCGTAAGGGTACTAGCATCATCTACTAAATCATTATCATTATCAACAAAAACAAAAGATACAGATTTTTTGCATTTAGGGATTTTTTCGAAATTAAACAATTTTTCAGTTGTATCATTATTATTATTATTATTATTTTCATCATCATCGTCAGATTCAAAGGCTGCAATAAGTGTCTTCTCAGATTCGTCATCATCGCTTGGATTATTTGCTAAGTAATAATTCCTCTCCGCTTTGCTGTTTTTATCGCACTTTTGACATTTTGCCAAATTTCTTGTGTCTTTCATCAATTCATTCCTGACCTCGTTAATTATTGATTTTACAATAGAAACAGATAGGATTTCATCTTGTTGTTGTTCATGGGAGGGTAATTGGGCACTACTACCATCACCACGAAAACTACCACGCGTTAACCGGCGTAATAATGGGATTTTATTCGATTGACTACCATTGCAATGCTTTGAAATTCGATTAATTTTGAATTTTAACAGAATATCTAACGGATTCGGTAATAAGCGTTTTGTAGGTTTAATGTGTGCATTTTTGAAAAGCTTGGGGCAATTATTGTTGGTGCTATAAGATTGTTTTAGGAGTTTATAGCGTTTTGGGAGTGATGCATGATGGATATGGTTAATTATAGTCGATTCCGATCGATTTCTGCTGAAAATACTGAGATATTTTTGTTCCGCAAAAATGTATGCGTTCTGTGAAGTGTTTTGTGCGACTCACCTGATATTTCTAGTGCCTCTGGGCCGTTCCGATTGCGTTGAAAACGCACTACTTGTCACCGACGCCACCGATTCCATATCACTATCGAAATCAACTAATCCCAATGGATCCCGTTCACGATCCGGTGATGTGGTCGTTCGTCGTGTACTCCTGGTATGATTCGCTAAATCACTATCACTTAATCCACTATACCTCCTTTCCCACCCTGAACCAGTACTACGGTATGTGTGCACATATCGCATCCGATGTCTACCAATACGTTCCTGATCGAAATCCTGAGCGATACGTTCCTGTAAGGCTCTCGTTAATGCCTGAGGTACTTGTGGTAGTTGGCGTTTCTTCGGTGAACCAGTCGGTGTGGCTGTGGCGGAACGTGACTGAAACCGAGTGGTTGCCACATTGTACGTGATCGGTTGTTGGTAATCGGATATTCGGACATCAGGTGGTGATAATGAACGGTGATCGGTGATGGCACGACGTGGTGATTTTGAACGAGATCTTGACATGTGCATGCTTGGCGATTCACAGGGAGCAGCCGAATGGGAGCGTTGTCCAGCCATACCGCTCTAATATTCAACAATAAAAAAAGCGAATAAAACATTTCTAATTGGTAGAGAAATATTTACCCTTCGATATCCTTGATTGTTATTATACGGATGCATATTTTCAAAGTCTCGTCGTGATTTTCTTTCAGTAGTGTCCCGTGGTGGACTCGCCGAACTACCAACACTACTAACACTAGCACCATCAGCACCACGTCGCTCTCGACCACCATCAATTTCACATTCTGACGGTGTATCCGAATCGGAGAATCTCGATCCGGTACTTGGTGGTGATAGATGTTCGCTGGGCGTCAATGCAACTTCTTCGTGCGGCCCTAAGGTACGCCATGTCGGTTGTTCATCTAATGGCCACAATTCAACAATACTTTCACCTAAAAAATCATTGGCACCATAACGCACATAATCCCAAACGGTTATCTCTAAAGCACGCAAACGTAAATCTGCCCGACGTAGACCCGAATAGACAAAAGTCTGATTCCACATCGGCTCCGTTGTGTCTACAAAATACACACAAAGGATTAATATTGGAGGAGTAGGGTAGTCGGCGAAAAAAAAAACAACAAATAGACTTACTGGCAAGTGTTCGCGTCCTTCGTTTCGACTTCTCCGACCTATCTGGCAACAGAAATAATTTACAATATGGATTTCTAGGTTGGTGCGGTGAACGTGGCGTTAATCCAGCAGCACACACAATTGTAACAAGTAATTGTAGTGTTGTTGGATCGAATCCGAGACGTATCTGTATACGGCCACCGACGCTCGGTGCCAATGCTGGATTTGGTCGGGGACGTTCCGGACTGCCTGGCGACGTCACAAGGACATGGGGCCGTTCATAGCCTTCCATATCTTGCTGATGCCATTGGCCACCAGTTTGGCCTAATTTTATAGAAAAAAACGAAATTGGAGACAAACTATTGCATCAAGAATCAAACAATTTATAGAATTAACCATATTTGAACACCATCGCTTGGAATTATTTGTCGTTTTTTCTTTTTAAAAAAATTGTCGAACAAGAAAAACACACACAGTTGTTGCTCCCATTACAGATAAGAAAAATTGTAAGAAAAATCAGAAATGAAAGGTGGATTATCAAGAGATGAACAAACAAACAAACGAACAAACAAAACATTCACACAATAATTTTTAGAACTGGAGGGGAAATCATATGAATAAAGAGAGAATTTGTGTTTTTTCTTGTATTATTTGTGTTTAATTGTAGCAGGAAAGTGGTGCTATAGTGTTAAATATGGTTTTAATAAGTGTGTGTGTTTTTGTGCAAAATTCGTTAGGATTAAGCTCACAAGTGGACTTACTGCTAATAATTTTGTCGATATCTATTGAAACAGTTCTCATCAATAAACACAAAACCAAAAAAGATCAATTCATTACATAGAAAATGATCGTTTTTGGTACGAAATTCTGTTGAATTTTCATACCTCTATGTGCCATTGATTGTCGCCATGTAGCCTGAGCCGCCCTTCGATTCCCCATACTTCTTGATACGATCAATTCGACATTCACCTCATGTTTGCTTTCAGCAATAATATCAGCGACTTCTTGATATGTTTTGCCTTGTAGTAATCTACCATTCCATTCGATCACCTCATCACCTACAACCCCATAAATAATTTACCACACTAGTTGAGAGATAGAGAATCGTGTAGATACCTGGTCTAAGTTGGCCTTCGACATCGGCAATACTGCCACGTTTTACCTTCTCGATAATCGCTGCTCTTTGGCCGTTCTCTAACAATTTACCACCGACCACTTTTAAGCCTAAGATGGCCGCACTTGAGCCGCTTGTTGTTTCTCTAGTGCCACGTCGCAGGATCATGTGGCCGATCATACGAGTACCATCGGAGGATACTTGCCATGATAATGGGTGCTAATTATTGGAAGAATTCAAATTACCGACCAGTTTTTTTTTGGTGTTGTTCATGTGTTATTATCAATTTTGAATAGAATATCAAAAGTTGTATGAAAAAATTGGATTGTGGCCAAACACAAACAGAAAAAGAGGATACATCTAGAGCCACATAATATTTTTGTTTTTTTTTTCTCCAAAGAAAACGGTAAAGCCGTGCATTGCGTTAATTTTCATGCAGGATTAAGGCGAATTACTTACTCTAATCAAGGGATTCGTTTAAGGACAAAATTCTACTACGATTTAAGGAGATGAAATTAAAACAAAATAAAAACTATTTGATGATTGTTGGATTTTGTTTAAATTTCTGTTATTGCTAAATAGGCACCTTTGGTAGATCACCACGTGTCGAATCTTCACTCGATGTGAATGTTGATGATGTATCAATGCCGGAATCACGATGTGAATCCTGTGATCCTTGTCTATCCCATGATGTGTCGTGTTGATCGAAACGCACAGTTTTCTTTCTTCGTTCAGTAAAACAACGATTGTCTGCCGTCACATCTTGCAGTGGCCTGTGTTGTGGTGCGACGATATAATGACTCAAGGGTGGCCAATCACCGTTACCCCCTGATAAACAATTCTTTGTTGTCAGTCTTTTTTTTTAGCTATTATTTTTTAGAGTTATAGTCGCCAAGTCTGCTACGCCACTCTTGAATCACCTAATCTCTTGATTGTTCTTGATTAAAATTGACTAATATTTATACATTTAATAATAATAATAATAATGATAATAGTAACATGAAGAAGAAAATGAGTGCGCAAGCTGCGTGAACACGATCATCACATGCAGAAGACTTAGTTTTTAATATAGTTAACAAAAAAGTAATCAAACCAAAACATAACAACATTGACCACGTCTGAAATTTATAAAGGAAATCGCTTAAAATCTTGATGTCTCACCGCTAGAAACTTTTTGATTTTCTCATCAAGTATGGCCTGTCGACTTAACCTGTCCGATATTTTATCTCTGTCACGACTTCCTGTAAATCGCAAGGCAAATCAAAACTGATCCCCAAAAAGAGAAAACATTTGTTTCTTTAACAGTACTGTTTTTTTTCTTATTCTTGAATTACTTACAGATATTTCGCGAAAAAGCTCTGTTTTTTTTTTAGAGAAATAATAATAGCGATAATTTTTATGATTAGAACATTGAAATGTCTATAAAATACATTATGGGAGCAACAACCTTCACCAAATTTGCAATAAACTTTTATTAACACATGTAGTGTTACCTTTTTCGCTGTCACGATCATCGCTACCATACTCTGGCGTCGATTTCAGATCGTCTTCAGAACTCGAGAACGAGCGTTGCAATTGCGGCTGTGGCGGATTGTGTTGATGTTTCTTTGTCGAACCGCCACGTTTGTGTTTCTTATTGGCACTAGTATTCGGTGGTAGCCGTTGTTGTTGCGGCGGTATATCCATTGGTAATTGTTCCGGTTCCGGATCCGGATATCTACAATTATCTGTTTGAGTTTCAAAATTGAATCGTTAAAGTGATATTTACCGTTTCGGTACTAGATGGGGATGTGTTCGCATCAATCCCTCCAATTCGCCTTGATAATATCGGGGATCATCTTCATTATATTGTTGATTGTAACGTTCACATGATGGTGGACGTGGTTCCTGTTCGGAATATTGTCGACGCAATACACTACCAGATCGTTGTAATGGTTGATTCTCTTTCTCGGCAGCTGAATGGGCACGTTCTAATTTTGGTCGTTTGTCGGATGGTTGTTGTTGGTGGATGGTTGGCATTTCGGCGTCAGTTTGTGGGGTGCCCAACATCCATTGCCCAGTTTTACTAAGTAATTCCTGTTTCTTCCGGCATAATATACACACCCAAATAACCTATAAAAAAATCCAATCAAATTGTTACCCGACGCCTCCACCATTTTACTTTAATCATCTAACATTTTTGCATTACAAACTAAAGACGTGGAGTTTTGAAATATACTTGATAATCTATCAAAGAAGTAAATTATATACTTTGTTAGAGTGCTACTTTATAACAGATAGAAAAAGGCAAGACCCAAAAAAAGCCTTCAACTTGATTACCGATTCTGAATTTGCGATTCGATATTATTTACAACAGAATGGTGCCTTAGTTCAGATTCTCGGTGCATTAGTTTATCGATATTTTAATAATTATTATTACTCTAGAACGTAGCCTTTTTACGTCAACATTCATGGGTTCTTAAGGCGCTCAGTAAAGTCTACACTGAGTAGCGGCCTTGTAGGGAAATCTTTATTTTTATATTCTCGTCCCTTGTATCGATGAAAATAATGAAAAATCTCAACAATCACTTTTCTTCTAAATATTTTCATGAACTCTGCAGACACTGCTAAAATGATGCTCATTTATAACCCTTCTTGATCTACAAGGAATGCTTTGAAATTTTCAAAGAAAAGTCATTTTATCTGGAATTCTTCCTGAGGAATCATCCGATTCGATGTTGAACTGTTTTTTGTTATAAAGCATTGATCACGCTGACTCTTGGTAGATCATGTTTTTATCCAAACTATCCTTACAAAGCGTGAAGATTGTGACTGTAACGCAAAACTAGAGGAAATAATGGGTTGTCCGGAAAGTTCGTGCCGATTTTCGGTAGGTAGCGTGAGAAGAGACCCGAATATAGGTGTTATAATTATTGAAAACAAATGACATGTGTACATATTCCTAAATAGATAACTTCAGCCATATTTGGAAAAAAGTTTGGTTATGATTCGTTAATTTTTATCAGTTTTATGCACCTTCTTTAGTAGAAAAGAAATCGAGGCGCTAGCAAGGGCCTGGCTAGTTTGCCTAGATTGAAACTAAGTACTAGCCAGTACACGGAAAAAAGAACCTGTAGGTGCTACATGCTGTAGCACCTGCTACATGTAGCAGCAACAGGATTAATCCTATTGTAGTTACAGGTCTTTCCTGTTGGTACTACAAGACTATTCTTGTTGTGGTTGCAGTGTTGGCCTTGTAGTAGCTACAGAACTTTCCTGTTGCTGCTACAGGATCATGTTACAGGTCTACGACATATAGCACCTAAAGGTTATTTTCCCGTGTACTGGCTAGCACCTGGTTTCAATGTAGGTAAACTAGCCAGGCCCTTGCCAGCGCCTCGATTTAATTTCTACTAGGGTTAGAATAGTGTGCATTATAGATATTTAATGTTTTTCTTTTTTCAAAAGGGAAAAAATGTCACACAAGCGGTAAATAAGATATGCGCCTTTTATGGCGAAGGCTCTGTAGCTGAAAGAACTGTGCGGAAATGGTTTGCTCGGTTTAAAGCTAGAAATTTCGAGCTTGAAGATTATGAATGCCCGGGAAGGCCGTCCATCACAAACGAAGATCTGATTAAAACAGAAATTGAGAATAACCCACGCTCAACATTACGTCAATTAGCAGGAATGCTAAATAAATCAAAATCAACCATCCACAACCATACTGTGAATGTTGGCTACGTAAACCGTCTTGATGTATGGGTTCCGCACGATTTAACGGAGAAAAATCTGTTCGATCGCATCTCCATTTGCAACTTGCTTTACAAACGCAACGAGGAGACACCATTTCTGAAGCAATTAGTGACGGGGGATGAAAAATGGATAACTTATAAAAACGTTCAGTGTAAACGGTCTTGGAAAAAGCGTGATGAGCCACCTTTAGTCACCCCAAAAGCCGGTCTTCATTCGACGAAGATAATGCTCTGTGTCTAGTGGGATTGGAAAGAAATCTATTATTACGAGCTTTTACCAAACAATAAAACAATAAATTGGGAAAAGTATTGCTCTCAATTAGAGAAATTGAAGACATCACTCGGACAAAAACTTCCAGAAATAGTGAATCGGAAGGGCGTCGTATTTCATTAAGATAATGCCCGACCTCTTGTGTCTTTGACAACTCGACAAAAATTATTAGAGTTTGGTTGGGATGTTTTACCCCATCCACCGTATTCGCCAGACCTCGCGCCCTCGGATTTCCACCTTTTCCGATCATTACAAAATTCCCTTAATGGGAAAAATTTCAACTCTTTGGTTGAGATAAAAACTCATTTAGACAAATTTTGTGCCGAAAAACCTGAGAGGAAGGACGGAATTCTCAAGTTGCATGAAAGATGGACAAAGGTTGAGGAACAGAATGGTACCTATACAAAATTATTAAATTTATACCAAAATTTAAATGAGTTGCGTTTCAATTTTCCTTAAAAATCAGCACAAACTTTCCGGATAACACAATACTTCCTATCATAATAGACAAATGAGTATGTCATAAGCGGGGCGGTGCAAGCGCCCCACGCGAATTGACTTTCGGCGCCCCTCTCTGGAAACATAGTTAAAATTTAGTACTATTTCTCTAATACTAGTCAGAATACTCTTAACAAAGTCCTACAAAATTAAAGTTGCACTAAAAAGTGCCGCCCTTATAATTATGTCGCTTTAGACAGCTGCATGCCTTGTCTGGTTACAAAAAACACACCTATTCATACCCCACAATAGGCCATTTTTACCGTTGCCCGGCGTCGCCTTCATTCCGCCAATTATTTTGTACGATTACAAACGTTTTCAAGAAAATTATTCGTATTACAAAAACTAGAAGATTTCGGTTGAAAAGCAATTTTCATGAAAGATATTTTCGATTGTGTTTTGTATCTTTTAACAACATAGGGAAAAATAGCTGCATTGTATCGATGTCAATAAAGAATATATCATAAAACGTCTCATTTCCATAAAGAAGAAGGCAACCTAAATAACGCAAATTTCACTTTTTACATAAAACAAACATATGCACTATTTATGGGGCTATCAACTTTATTATCCGGCGCATCCACCATTGTTATTTCGGAGGAAAAATAGTTTTCTTCACAAGAAAATTACACTTCGTAGTTGGATTCAATATAGTTTTTCCTTCTAATCTAATAATAGATCGACTTAATAAATTCGCTATTCTCCACAATTATCTATATAAGGCTTCCTATGTATGATACTATATAATATATAAAATACACCCTTTAATAATATTGGATAAAGTAGTGTAAAATTGACGTAATCATCGCAAATTCTAAACAATTTACCCAATTGATAACGTCCTAATTTATTTATTTACTTATGTAATCTGTTCATTTCTCAAATGCTAGTCCACATCGAATTTCATTTATTTATTGCACGATGTACGAACATGATAGTGTCGTACAAATTTTCGCCTGATAAATATCCCCCTGAATTTTAGTGTTTTATCAATGATATGATCGAGAGAGGTTAATTATGTATTGTTTACCATGTAAATTATTAACTTTATAGATTTTAATGTTAACGAAGAAAAAAAGACAACAGAATTGATGAATACTATATCATTAAACTTTGACATTTAAATACCATCAGAGGCAAAAAAAACTAGAAACTTTGTATCAATGGAAATGGTTCACAGGGTAGGGATTGATACTATATTGCCTCCCCTATTCACGCCATTATCACCCACATTAATTCTAGATTAAAATTCTTAATAATTATAATTTTTTTTTATTGTTGTTGTTGTTGTTGTTGTTGGTATTATTAGATTGATGTATAGTTGTGGTATTAATGTTGGAAAATAGATAAAGATAGAGTACGGATGGTATGGAATCAATACGGTACGTCACGTCCGGTAAGCGTGACGTAAACACCCCCACGCTTTACTGGGACCAACTTATACACAATGGGCTACCCACGCGTTTTCTGGGTCCGGCTCTCCGTCAATGACGGCGGATGATATAGAACGTAATTAAGCATCTTAAACTTATGCCTACGTAAACACAACAAAATGCCAAAAAAAATTCGGTGGCGAATCGATGAGCAAATTTATGCACATTTTAGTTCACTGACCAGATGCGATCTTTCGTCTTGGAATATTGGCGGAGGCGCCGGGCGCAAAAAACAAACACGACGACGACTTCAACTAACCTTATTTGAACGTAGAGTGACTTTACCACCACACCTGGCACAACAGCGTATCGAACAGTAATTACAAAGGTGGCCGACACCGTCTGCGAATTTCGTTTTCAAACAAATGTGACAGGTTGCATCCAATTCGATACCAGCTTTCTTGTGTTGTTCGTTACGGGCACGTATCGTCTCTTCTAAAATATGGACTTCGTCGGCTTTACGTCTGTAATTGATACGACAAAAAAATATCTCAATTATCATTAAAATTATTTGATGAAGTGCAGATTCATTATCGTGTAGTTTATTTTGTAATTATCGTAAATTATCGGTTGTATACAATTTCAAATGCCACAGGGTGGTTTTTCCGAATAATTATCAACTAAATACAGATATTTAGTGAAAAACGACTCACTCAATACGGGATAGAATTGCAGACATTTTCGCCTACTAGTTTCCCGATAATGGAAAACTACCCTTATAAATGTACGAAAAACAAAACTAATACAATTAGTAGGGGGTGGGTGTACAAACCAATACGATTATAGTGTTTCTATGTAGAGTCTATATTTATAGTCGTCGTCTAATTAGATCAAAAGTTATAAAAAAAAACCACCCATGATTCCGTATCGTTTCTTTAGTGGTAAATGGTTGGAGAATAGTGTTTACCTCATAATCTCCTGTTCGCGTTCCTCTTCTTGTTTCTGTCGTACCATAACGGACTCGATGATGGCCCGTTCTTCGGGTGTAAGATGAGACAGATCCGGCCCTTCCTCCATTCTAACCCTTTTCAGACATTACTATCCACCTATTTACTGAGTTTGTGATTTTTCAAAGAAACATTCAAAGAGTTAGTCAACAAAAAATTGACGATATCTCGTATGATTCCAGTCACATTTTAATGTTATCGTCATTTTCACTGCAAAAGTCTGGATTTATATTGAAAAAAAACACTGTTTCTATGTGTATTTCTGTAGCGGGTAAGTATTAAATCAGCCAGGCGTTGTCCTTCTGTTTCTAATCTTGTTTTCACTTTGATTCACTGTAAAACGGCCGTATTCTGTATATAATTTCTCGATTATACGTTGAGAATTTTGTTAATTATTTGTTCACTTCAATGATTCGTTTAATCACACATTTATCCATAAATCTTATATGTCTGACACAAAACACTTGACACATTGTTTCTCGACTCGTAACGGTTAACTTCTTCTGCTTCCAGTTTACAATTTCATCTCATCATATAAAATAAATAAATTCAAAATAAAAAATTAAATTGTTTTTAGAAAATCACACAACACACCGGATCAGATGTTGTTTAACCGTATATATCGTTATTTTTCAAAAGATTGTCTAAGCCGTTGTCCGGCCAAATATCACAGTTTGCAATTACCCATTCATGCACCTTTAATAAATAATAGGATGAGTTAAAGGAGGACCAATGGTAGCGTCTTGACGGCATGACGTCACCATAGATATGTATTGATTTGATATGATGGGCAAGCGCCACAATATCACACAACGACAAAATATCTAAAAAAGATCTGCACCAATCCCGAAACGAGATGTTGCTATCAGAAATGTTATTGTGGGATTTTCAAAATCGTTGGCGGCATATCGACGCCTTGGTGGTAGCACAAATTAGTAAATTCTACAGATTAGTGGGATTCTTATTTATGACGTTCAGATAAATTATTAGCATTGGATTAGTATTGGATTAGTTTATGAGAAAGCTTAAAATATTCTTTTTAAGTCAGTTTAATCGATAAAATTGTGTCGTTATTAATGTAACTTTTCATCCAACACGATCGAATCGACTTACTGTAGGTGTCTTAATGGCAAATTTGGTGGATGCGCTGGGTACTACATTATTTGCAGGACTGCAGAGTCGGTTATTTTTTTACCGACTCCTACTCTGACTGGGGTTGAATATATTCTTACAATAATTTTCATTACAGTGAGTACGGTGTGGCTATTAGTTTTGTAGGGTATCTCGTATAAGTTGAATCGGTACAAAATAATGGATGGTACATTCCCATCCTATTTTTTCGAAACTAGTCAGATGGTGTAATTAGATCTTTGCTAGTTCTTTTGCTTTCAAGTTATTTCCGATTTTTCCTTTTTTGTGATTTTGAAGACTTCCAAAAAAATTGACTCTTTTTCCTCTGCTTCTAATACAGTTTTTGTAACTGACTCTATTTAGATAATTAGATTCTTCTAACCGACACTGTTTTCCAGATATAACATAAACTTATATATATATATATTAGGGTGGTCGTTAAAAATTAAATTTTTTCAGCCGCCCTAAAAAAACGTTCCTTTTGATGAAACAATACGGGGGAATTTTTTTCTTTTTTTTTGGACAACAAGAACACGTGCCGCACGGCCTTTGAAGATTATTACTTCATGAAATTACAGTTTTTTTCAAAATATCTCTTAAAGTAGACGGATTTGAGAAAAAATCATTGAAGCAATTTCATAGGAAATAAAATCCTCCACAAAAAAGGTCTCATTTAATTTTTTCAGAAACTTTATATTTATGGAGATATTTTCAATTTAGCCGCGCTTGGGTGTAAATATTTTCCAATGCATTTTCCCTATGTAACGAAAATGCGAGACGCCGTGAGGGGAAACACTTCTCCTCTAACAGATAGCTGAGAGGGAAGAGTGGGGGCGTTGCCAATAGCGTCGCTTTACTGTGTCAGCTCTGCCAGCTGTGTAAAATAAACACTAGGGTCTAGAGTTGGTGTCATTGATCATCATTGAAACGCCGAAAAACTGCAGAACAAAACGAACAAAAACGAGCCTTCAGGCAACGATAGAAAGAAAATAAACCAAGAAAAGAATGAACTTCCTCTGTAACCTAAGAAGTTTCACTTCTAACGCGCGGCGCTCCACGCACTTTCAATTTTTTTTTTTAATTTAAACTATATTTATTTTTCTACAATTATTTTTAAAAATGTATGAATTATTTTGAAAATTTTGTTTTCGAAGAGAAAATCCCAAAAATTATATTTAACTCACTTTAGAGTGCCATTTATTCCTTTGTTTTCTTATTTTGTACTAGGTAATATTTGTTTCATGGCATTCTAAAGTCCTTTCAAATATAATTTTTGGAATTGTTCCCGTAAAAAGTAAAAAATTGAAAAAACCGGAAATAACTCGAAAACAAAACAACATAGCATAAATTCAATTACATCATCAGATTAATCTCAAAAAAGTAGGACAGGAATGTACCATCTGTTGTTTTGTACGGACATATTATTGTTTGTCTGAAGTATTTAGACACTGTTGTTTAATTTCAACAGAAATAACAAGTTCATTAAAATTTGACCAGCCGACAAAGGTAATACCAACATCATAAAGAACTCTAAAGGCAATTAGTGACCACTGCTTCAAGGCCCTATAAAGTCACTTGAGACGAAAATAAACAAAGTCTTGAAGAAATACCAGAATTTCATATCCGGTAATGTCAGAACAAGATTGACTCCACACTACAGTAAACCACCACATCTTTACACTTCGTCCCATAATCGGTTCTCGAGGATGTCCCACAAGTGACCAATAACACAACTCTTGGCAGGAAGTACTGAAACATATAGTATGTCAATGACTCAAACCATTTTGTGGAAAACTTGGTATTCTCATCTGACGGCAAACTTGTGAATTTCGACATAGAGAGTTTGTACGCTAACGTACATGTCCCCGAATCCCTGAAGAAAAAACAGAACTATCTAAGGACCTATCTCTAAAAGATCGGACCACACTCCCACTGGAGGGAGTAATAGAACTTCTCGAATGTGTGTTCATTATTTTACTGAAAACCAAAGTAAGAATTTTTACACTTGATGTTCCAAGAAAAGCCCTTGATGAGAATTTTGTCTAGGTCCCGATTTTACCTTAGTCCGCCTCTGAGTTCAAGTGTTAATAGTTTATTGCACGTCTTATTCCATTCTGTTCTTTATTAATACGTTCCACTGGTGTTATTATTTTTTGCGATATTTACGTTAAAGCGAAATTGGTTAACAGAGAGTCGACTGTATAGAAGAATGGTCAGCACCTCATTATGTCAGATATTTTGCAGGAATCTTTCCACTTATTGTGTAATTTACTCTTACTGTTTAATTAAAATAAATGGAGTTAAAAAGAGAAGTTGTCTCTTCTTTTAGATACCGTAATTCCTACACAGAAGTGAAATCTTGAATTTCATGGCAAAATTGTCAATTAACATCTTTTCGGAAAATGATACACCACTGTATTGTCCTCGCGCCAGGCCGAGGCGAGAGTTGACGCAGATGGGTATATACAGAATGTCCGCCGGGAAGGTATACTACTTTGTTTTGCCGCCATTTTGGTAAACATTAGTCTTGACAGTTCTTGTTTGGCAGTCGTGAAGTAGAAACGTGTCAAATTTATTATGGAAAAATATTCGGTAAACCAACGTATTTTAATCGTTAAAACATTTTATCAAAATCAATCAACGATTACTGTGACGATGAGAAAGTTACGCGAAATTTTTGGGAGAAACAACGTGCCAACAAGACGCACTATTTATCGTGTAGTGAATGATTTCGAAGAAAGACGGACTATAGCTGATTGGCCCAAGCATGGACCACAACGTACTACAAGATCGGCTGAAAACATTACTGCTGCTCAAGAAAGTGTTCAAAACAATACATCAACCTCAATTCGACGCCGTGCTCAGGAGCTTGGTCTTCAAAGAACAACTTTGGCCACAATTTTGCACAAGGATTTGCATTTGTTTCCATTTAAGATTCAGTTGACACAAGAGCTTCTCCCAGAAGACCATTTACGCCGCTGTACAACAACCCCGATTTTCACGAAAAAATCATAATGAGTGACGAGGCACATTTTCATTTGAATGGATATGTGAATAAACAGAATAGTCGGTTCTGGGCAATGGAAAACCCTCAAATTATTCATCAGTCACCTTTGCATCCATTAAAAGTGACAGTCTGGTGTGCAATTTGGTCAGGAGGAATCATTGGACCTTACTTCTTTGAAACTGAAAACGGCGTAACGGTAACTGTCAATTGGGAGCGATATCGTGATATGATTGAAAACTTTTTAACGCCACAACTGCATGCTTTGGGCTTGATTAACATGTGTTATCAACAAGACGATGCCACATCGCATACAGCCAGGATTACAATGGAATTACTGCGAGACCTCTTTCCACAACAAGTTATTTCAAGAAATGATGATGTTGATTGGCCTCCACGGTCGCCTGATTTGACTGCTCCGGACTTCTTTTTGCGGGGATATCTGAAAAGCAAGGTTTATGCAAACAAACCAGAAACGCTAGAGCAACTCAAACAAAATATTCGTGATGAAATTAATGAAATACCGCGTGAAATGTGTGAGAATATAATGAAAAATGTGGTCAAAAGGGCTCGCATTTGTGAGGCTAACAGAGGCGGACATTTATCTGATATTGTATTCCATACATAATTGCCGACATTAAATAAAACATTTATCAATATAAGATCCATTCTCTTTCATTTAATCAAAAATTATAAACAAACAAAGTAGTATACCTTCCCGGCGGACAGCCTGTATTAGTGATAGGGTGGACGACTCCCTATTCTGTTATTTATCAAATAAAAAGCGTTGTAACTGATCTGCAATGCATAGGCGCCCTTAAAGGATATTAGTTAACAATATAGACTGTACATCTTTTGACTGGCAATGAGGAAAAATTATAACAAGTTTGGCAATAATTTATTTTTACTGTGTTCATTGGAAAACTTCTGTCTGTGCTGGTTTTCTAAAACGCCATTTTTATGAAACGATTTGTTTGCCCCTAGACCGACTATGGTTCTTTAACGGCAACAATTCTATTGAGCATCCGTCTATTTCGCCTCGATCCGGCTCGGGAGCAGTAACTCATTTTATACAGTAATGGCAAATCAGAAGGATCGGCTAGAGACCACAGCAAAACAGGAAGTTGCCTGGAGCGGCATAATTTTTGGAGCGGCACTTTTTAGTGGATCTTATTCTGGACGTGTATCATTTTCTTTTTTTTTAATAAATAATTTATTACCAGATCAACTATTTACATAGTTATACATAGTACTGTTCTAAGATACAAGTATTTAGAAAATTCACAAGAGGAGTTGGTAGCACTCCTTGAGTAATATTAGTGTTAAACAGTGGTTATTGTTCATCATCAGACAGGTAGATGTCTTGTGGGAGTCGTCGTTTTAATCTGGTGTGCAAAGCTATTCGACCAAGTTGGTTGACGATCAGGTTTTCATTGTTGGTTAGCTTCTGATGGAATTTAATGTTGATCTTTGTGTTTTGAGGCCATTAGCATTCCAGTTGAGCACTGTTAGGTTCTGTAGGGTCCTTAAGCTAACGGACATTTAGGATATTGGGTAGAAGATTTGTTAAAAGGTAATTTTTAATTTTTTCGATGTAAGGTTCAATTGCTTTAAGTAAGGATGTGAATAGGGTATTGAGTACAGAGGATAAGGTTGGTATTGTATCGCTTGTGTTTAGGAAAGGTATGTCGCTTGTCGCGCTAGCGTATGTTTTTGAATTGGTAGGAGAAGAAGTAATTCGTTGGGTACGATTTTGTTGATGATGTGTCTTCGTTTGGGAATTGACGTGTGAGCGTACACTCTTTTGATAATATTCGCAGCCTTTGTAATTAGCCGGATGTTCACCATTACAGTTGACACATATAGGTTTTGTGTTTCTACTTTTGTCGCAATCTTTATACAGGTGGTTGCTGTTGCAGCGAACGCATCTAGGTTGTAATGTACAATAGTTTTTGGTATGCCCATAGCGTTGGCATCTGTGACATTGAGGAGTGCTATTTGACTTTTTCCGGGGTTCTATTGTTACGATCGAGTGATTAATTAGATTTATTTTATATATTTCTGATGCTTTTTCACTTGCTTCAAGGTCTATAACGACAACAGGCATCGGCGTTTTATCTTTATAGAATAATCTTGTGATTTTGATAATTGGTAGTTTATATTTATCTAATTCTGTCTTTATTTCACCTTCAGTTAAAGAAGGTGGTACGTTTTTAATGACCACCGACATGGGTTTTAAGCTATGGTTTTGGTATGTATGAAATTGAATGTTGTGTGTTGTATAATATTTTGTTAGGGTTCTATAATCATCTTCTTTTGTTAGATTAATTTTGAGTGAGTTTTTGTTGAAACTTGTTGTGAACTCACCAGTCGCAAGTCGCCGGATGTCATCAATTACTTCCTGGTGTTTTGGGTTACCATGTAAGTATATTGGGGGTATTTTTTTGCTTGAATTGTTTTGTGTATCAGTAGTATCCTGAGACTTGCTAGTTGGTTCTAGGTTATCCGGGAGATAATATCTATTTTGCTGTAATAGCAGTTTAGGGTCCCATTGGTATTTTTTCTGAACTTCGTTAATTGGTGGTGATAGCACATCAGAGCTTCGTTTTTCAGACATTTTAATGAACTAGCTCCCACAGAAGTGGGAAACTAGTGGTAAGAGTTTGTAGAACTTTACTATTTTTATTATTATTTTTAATTGTTCAACGGAATATTTAATTTGTTTATAAGTTAGCACGATTTGGCTATTTGATTAAATACAGGTTTTTACTACTCGAGGACACTTGATAAGCAATATCGCAGCGGTCAGATATACGTCCGAACCACACGAAGACCACGAGAAGACTCAGCATTTTCTCAAGATGATTATAAAAGTATAATTGACAAAAAAAATTATGATAGAACAGTCTTATCTCTGATGAATTTGTTTAATATGGGATTGAGGTACTACCTTAGAAGTCTTTGGAACTGCTGCTAAGCACGGAAGATACGATTCAATCTTGAAAAAAGTTATTTTTAGAGGAGTCAAATTCTATCTTCAGTCCTGGTAGATTGTAAAAAGGATTCAGTTTTTGGAAAATTTTCCCAGTCAAAATGCTAGAATAAAAATACAGTCGAACTTCGTTAATTCGAACCTTCGTTAACTGGAATTTTCGATAAGTCGAACAAAATCTCTTGGCAATAGCGGCAAGCATGTAAATCCTATGGAATTTTTGCTTGATAAGTCGAACTTCTATAAGTCGAAATTCTCGATATCTCGAATTAAAAAGCTGACACATAGATCTTATAAGACGAAGGTTTCAACAGAATTCTGTTCCACTGCGATTATAATTGGCAACTGTGATAAGCAGTGTGTATGTTTTATCGTTTTTGAAAATTTGAACACTATAGAATATTAGATTAGGATGTTGTGCCATCTTTAGTAATATAATATTAGATATTTTTTTGTTCGATTCCAAAGAGATTTTATTTTGAAGTTATCGGGCAACCGGTTTCGGCCTTAGGCCATCTTCAGGCCCTATTGTCGATAATTAAATTAAAAAGAACGGTCTTATACTTAAAATTATTTACAGACAATCTGTTGTTATATATAAAATTCTTATTAAATACCGATAAAACTACCAATGTTTAAAATTGTCTTCCTTTCTTTTCTTACAATTTTGAACATTGGTAGTTTTATCGGTATTTAATAAGAATTTTATATATAACAACAGATTGTCTGTAAATAATTTTAAGTAGGGGAAATACGTACAAAACGACATATACGTACAAAATGACATAGGCACCATATTTTGCATATGACCGCCTTCAGCCCACAACTGACAATCGTATCACGTGCCCCTAAGGGCTTTTACCAACCTGTCAAAACGTGAAGGCGCGCATTTCATTCATTCGTGTGTTATAGCCGACGAAAATTGTTGGTAAGTTACAAGTTTTTTTCGTTGCAACAAGTTTTTTGTGATTACGTTATGTTTTTCGCTATGTTATCTATTTGTGTAGCATTTATTTTAGTCCTCAAGAACTTGTTGTTGCACTAATATAACTTTTTCCATAAAAAACATCCTCTTTGCATTTATTTTTGAATTTCGTTGCTTTACAAGCTGATATGGACAAAACGACATATATAAACAACGGACAAAATGACATAGGTTTGTCATATTATTCATAAAAGTTTAGTGAAGTAGATTACGTTTATTTAAAGCTCTGAAGTTTGTAAAAGCACTAAATCCTGAAATATTTCCCGATTATATGTACGAACCTCCGGAGACTACAAGCATACCACTGGAAGACATCTCTAATGCGCAATATTATCAGCAAACGGCTCCTAGTCCAGGTTTCATAGCTGGACCATCTACACTGCAAAGCGATCATTTTTGCTTCCTTTTACATATGATACAACTACACCCCAGTCCCAGTTTATAAGTGCACAAGGAAAACGTAAGCCAAAGACTCGACAAACCTCTTTAGTTTTGATTTCTAGTCTAAATATGAAAACAATTAAATCAAAAAATGAGCCCAAATTTCCCCCAAAGAAGAAGAAACGAAGCGTTACTAAAACATTATTTGAAGACGATAGTCAAGAAGAAAATTTTCCTGATAACTCTCAAGATGATAAAGAAGACTGTGCATGCAACGATCTTTTTTCCCGATCAAAGCATAGAGATGACTGGTTGCAATGCTTAAATTGTTTACATTGGGCTCATACTTCTTGTGCTGACGTTCCTAAACGAACCAAACGTTTTACTTGTGAACTTTGCCAGTAACTTTAAAGCTTTAATGTGTATGTCATTTTGTCCATATATAATATGTCATTTTGTCCATAGCATATGAACAAAGCGGATTTTGGGTGATCTCGGTTAAACGAAGATATTTTTTGTTTTTGTTATATTTATCTTTTGAATGTTTATTAGATTTCATAGATAAAGAACCAAAGATGATTGGTGTAAAATATGACAGTGATGCGATTTACCAATAAAGAGAAATGACCCAAATATAAAACTGTATGTCATTTTGTACGTATTGCCCCTATAAGACCGTTCTTTTTAATTTAATTATCGACAATAGGGCCTGAAGATGGCCTAAGGCCGAAACCGGTTGCCCGATAACTTCAAAATAAAATCTCTTTGGAATCGAACATAAAAATATCTAATACTATAGAATATATACAAAGGCATAAAAGAAGTGGAAAATGGTTCAAGAAAAAAGGATGTAGCTGTCAGATTCAATATTACAATTTTGAAAAATAAAGAGTGGACTATTAAAGCAGTCGAAGGTGATGTTACTTGTGGAAACAGCAAACGTCTAAGGAAACCACTGAAACCAGTATATGAAAATTTGCATAAAGCAAAAAACGTCAAGAAACAAAACTTGCCTGTATCTGGTGGTAGCCTAATTAAAGCAAAAGTTTTAGAATTTTGTCAACAGTTAGGGGAATCCAATTTCAAAGCAACCACTGGATGGTTGGATAATTGGGAAAAAGTATACGAAATAAATCCTGTTTTATAGAGAATTATTTTTTAATTTGGCATGATTGTTTTGATTTAGGTATGGTATGTGTTAAAAGAAGACTGTGATAAATGGAAACATGACATTTTACCTACTTTATTAGGAAATTATGAAGACCGAGATATATTCAATACGAATGACACAGAAAGATTTTGAGATGCCTTCCAAATAATACTTTAACATTTAAAAAAGAAAAATGCCATGTAGGTAAACACAGCAAAGAAAGGACAACAAAAATGGATGGATCGGAAAAGCTAAAAATACTTTTGATTAGTAAAAGTAATTTGCCTCGTTGCTTTCGTGGTATTAAACAGAGGGCATTTTAAAAAGCAACATTAGAAAGAAAAAACGCTACAACCGAAAATAACAGAATATTTTAGACCATAATTGATCCTTTTTTATATTATTCTCTTTTTTTTGCATTTTTTGTATTTATATTGATTTTTTTCACTTAAGTTAAATTCTTCATCAATTAATTGTTTCTTGTTTCAACAATTCGATAATTCGAAGTCTTGATAACTCGAGCTTTTTATACTGGCACATCATGGTTCGAGTTATCGAAGTTCGACTGTAGTTGCCTTTATTTTGAGAGTGCGAAAAGTAGCAACGCTGCAATTGAATTCTGGCTAGGACTTGAAATTCGCCAAATCCACTCTTGGAAGTTTTTCTGAAGTTTCCAATTGGCTCCTTACTATCAAATCCTTCACCTGTATTGTGTTCTTCACTTGAGTAGCCGTATTTTCATTTGCAAACTACATTTTTAATATTTGCCCACTTTTTTTTTGTTATTGTGGCGATTATATTAATCGCATATGTATGTTCTTGATAAGAACCGGAACAAAGGACACTTACTTAACATCCTTTTTAGATTTCTTAGTTCTTGTTCAGTTGTGTTCTAGACTTTGAAGTTTTTTGTTAATTGATAATTAATCATTTCTAGTACTAGTGTTAGTGTAAGTGCCAGTGCCTTTCAAATAATCATGTTGTTTTTCTTTCAATTTTTGTTGCAGTTATGCAACTATCAACTATCAAGTAAACTGTGAGTTTCTATTTCTCAACGGTGTCTCATTCGAAAAGATTACATCGTTTTGAATTCTTTTAATACGAAATCTTTTATGACTCTTTTCTATGGGACACCAATCTTTTTTATTACAGAGAATTATCATAACTATTTTAGATTTTGTTATTGTTTTCAAAAGAAACTATTTTTGATGAGAAATTCAATTAAAAATAGTGGTTTAAATAGGAAAGTAATTAACGAAGATGCCAAAGAATTCGACTACGAAATACACAAAACTAGTGCACTTATCATTAATTGCTGGATAGAGGCGCCGAAAATTAGCTCGCCTGGAGCGCCAGGGCAAATGAAACAGACACAAAACTAGATTATACGTTTAATCACATGAAATCATCTGCGATACAGAGATTAGAGCTTTTACGGTCTTTCTCTGTTTGTTCTTTTATTTATAGATTTTTCCACTGTAGAACCAATAAGCAAATCCAGTATGTCCAAAATTTCCCAGAAAGGCATGAAACTTAGACGGTAGTGTTATTCTTTAGGCAATTTTATAAAATGCCAGCCCTGTATATTCATGGTGAATTCCAAAATATAAAAATTTTTCAAAAAAATCTGAATTAACAAAAATGTTGGATGCGCCAGGTAAACAAGTGCTAGTTGCAATTCTGTTCGGTATCGTTGTCTTTTTTTAATTATTAACCACAGAAACTCAAAAATAAACAAACGGAATGAATGCAATAATCTCAGGGGAACAATATACGTTGTATACGCCAGTATACGTATTGCTTCAAAGAACTTGCAAAAAGAAGTAATTTATTCAAAATTGCCGCGTTGACGAAGCGCGACCGTCACTTTTATAGGTTATGTTGCATAACCTCACTTTTGATTGTTTTTCTCAAAGAAAATGTTGCGTTTAACACAAAATTTACAAAATTTGAAATTAATCCAACCATTAAAACAAAATTTCCAATCTGTACGTAATTTGCCACGTAAACCACGCAAACCATTATGGATGCCAATTGCAAAAAGTAAATTATTCCGTATCGCTCCTCGTCCGGTACTACCACAAGACGAAGCGGAGGAATTGAAACGTTTACACAACAATTATCGTACCCAAATCAAAACGATACGTCGCTATTTAACGTACAAATATAATGTGAAATTATTGGAACGTTCCGATACAGAACTAATTGAGAAACAATTCGTTGAAGATTTTAAACGTTGTAAAGAAATCAATGATGAATGGAATGAACGTATACGAATTGAACGTGATCAACGGATACAGGAGCAATTGCAACATGATCTGGAATTCGCCGAAGCTAAATTACAAGAGAAGATATGGAAGCAACAACAAATACGGTTGGAAGCTGAGGAATTGGTGCGGCGGGAGAAAGAAGCAGCGAAATCGTTTATAACACGCGAGAATCTGGATGAAGCTATCGAATATGCTATCCGGAATCCAGTTGATTATAATTTTGCTATTGATTTAGATGGGAATCGTATAGAGGGACGTGAAACACAACCAGACGTAATAAAACAATAATTTCAATTAGTTTTTATTTAAATAAATATTTAAAAAAGAAACAAATCACCATAGACTTTCAATTAATTCGCGTTTATCGTCGGATTGTTCGTTATCATTAACAATTTCCATTTGTTCATCCAGATTTTCATATTCTTTATTATTAGTTTCGTTCGTTTTCCGTTTGCCAACCATTCCAGTAAATTTAGCCGAACCGCGTTTCGCTCTCTCCAATTCTTTACGTAATTTCTGTCGACTAGCAATCTTCTCGTAAATTAACCGTTCATTCAAATGGGCCCATTTAAAACTGGGCAAATACTTTAGATTCCATATAGAATCGTAATGTTTCGATTTTTTACGTGTATCAACTTGTTTATTGTTCAATAAAAGTGCGACTTTTTTCGCCACCGATTTGCGCTCAAATTCCACCCAACCTTCAACGTATTTCACTTGACCTTTCTTTTTCGTCTTCTTCTTCTTAATCGTTTGTCTCCAATCTACAATTAATTATCATTAATTTTTAGTAAATTTAATTAATCAATGTACAAACCAAGTGTTTCAGGTTTTTGTAAGTAGACACGATCGACTGTGCCAAATTGGCTGAAATATTCTTTGATTTGTGACACATTCATGTACGGCGGTATTGTGGATAGGTAGATAATACCTCGTTTTGGGGGCTTCTTTACTTTTGTATTTGTCTCATTTTCTTCAATTTCTTCGTGATTTTCCGCAGGCTCTGTCATTTTTGTTTATTTACAAAAACACGTGTATTTTTTAAGGTTAGTTTTCAAATTTTATCCAGCGTTGCCAAGTCTAGCCATAAGATAAATGGAGTGTTATTTATTTATATAAAAATTAACACAAACGTATACTTACGCTTTCGAGAGGCCTTTTAGGTCCAGAGCTTTATTATTTGTTTCCAATTATTTCTATCCGCCGCTTTCTCCTTCCAGTTTATTATTCCTTTATCCTTCAGATCTTCCAGCACCGCCTTTCGCCACCTTTTCCTCGGTCGTCTTCTTTTTTCCTCTTGTAAACCTGGTGCTTTCCATGCTATCTTCCGAACCGTTCTCTATTTTCTTCCATTCTCATTATGTGCTCCAACCACTGTAATCTTCTTGCTTTAATTACCAAATCTGTATGTGGATTTTTTCATATAGTTTGAATTTTGCGCTTCATGACAGCTGTTTTGCTCTTATTGTTAGTAAATAATTCACGACGCCCGCAATTGGATTAGCTAAATTCAGTCTGGCCTCAATTTCCAATTGCTCCTCGCACCTACTCGTTATTAGTGCTCCTAAGTACACAAACTGGTGTACCTCCTCAAAATTCATCTCTTCTCCAAGTATGCACAATTTAAATTCTGTACTTCCTCTTGTGGCTCTTTCAATTTCCATAACCTTTCTTTTCTTTTCATTTATCTGTGTTATTTCTTTGAGTTCTTATTATTTCTGGCCATAACGGCTAGGTCATCTGCATATCTTATTATTTGATGACTCTTATGTAGTATGGCTCCGTTTTTGCCCCTTCTGAAACCTGCATGGTACATATTTTCGGGTTTGCGGTTCTACCATTGTAAATCACGTCTAACAAGGATATTCCTTTGTAGTTATTGCACGCCGTTTCACAGCCAAGTTTCAAGATTAGTATTATTGAAGCTTTTTCCCATTTCTCTGGCATCTGCTCTTTCTTCCAGACATCTTTTATGAGTTCATCAATATTCTGTTTTCGCTTCTCGCTGGGCGTACTTAATGATGCCGATTGTTATTCCATTCTGACCTTATTATTTCGCCTATTTCTTCTCGTATTGGTTCTGTTATTTCTTTATCATCGTCTGTCACCATTTGTTCTCCTTTTTCTTCTGTTTCCCCATTTAATAATTCACTGAAGTACTCTTTCCACCTTATTTTTATCTGTTCGTCTTCTCCTATTAAATGTCTCTCCTTGTCTTTTATGAACATATTTTAGTTATAGTTTTGTTACACCGTCTTGCTTCTCTGTAGAAGTTTCTAATTTCCTTCTTCTTGTAATGATCCTCCAATTTTGTCACTTTTTGTTCATTAAAATTTCTCTACTTTTGTATATTAATTCTCTTCATCGTTACTCTTAGTTGTCTGTATGCTTCCCCATCTTCTGTTCTTTTTGTTTGTATCGCCCTCATTCATCCCACCATGACTCTATCCTACTGTGTTTTTTTAATGGATTGGTTTTCTCTGTAGCGTCTTTAATTACGTTTCTTAAGCGATCCTCTTTATATCCATGTCCTCGTCTCTCTCCTACTCTCTTTCTTGCCAACACCACTCTATCTGTTTATTGTACTTTTGCTGAATGTCCATTAATTGTAGTTGCTCCATGTCAAATTGTTTTATTCTTCTGGGAAGAGTCTTTTCGCACTCGCGGATTTGGATCACGAGGCGAAGGCCGCTCTTGTGAAAAGTGTCACTTTCCCACCTTGTAAAGTAAATAATTATTTTATGCACTTTTCCGAACACTGATCCTAATGATGTAGAAGTAATTCGAGGTCATTAGTGTATCCCCTACTTCCTTTTGAAGTGTGAGCATGCTCATCACCTTCAAGTTTTTTTCTTCCGCAAACGCAATTACTCTTTTTCCACTATCATTTGTCAGCTCGTGTTTACTTTCTGATGCTACTAGTTCTTTATATACAGTTGCGATCAAAAAATTTTGAACGTTAAGGACATCTAATAGTCAGTTGGTGTAGGATAGCCTTTAATATTTTATATTGAAAAAGTCATTAATTTTGACATTTAAAACGTCAATAATAATAGTAATGTTTGGCCCAGATTAAACATTTTTAAACGTCAAAAAAACGCCGTCCAAATTTTTTTGATCGCAACTGTATAAGTTCTTTCCTTATTGTCGCGTTCATATCCCCCAAATGTTACATAAATTTTAAATTATAATATCGATAAATACTATAGTATTTATCGATGTTACGAGTGATCTCAAATATCCCATAATTAAGCATTTATGATTCAGGATGGATAATAGAAATTGGTGAGAATGATCTAATGTTATGGCTTCATTACTTCTTTTTTTCCCCCCCAATTACACAAATCCGTAGATTTAGAGGCAAACTTTCAAGACTTGGCATTCCACCTGGTAAATTGTGTAATCATCAAATTCCCTAAACTACAGCGTCCGTCTGTACCGACATTGCTTGTCATCTGTCAATTTGTTTCCGGATTGTCGATTTTCGATCAGTATTATTAAATAAATTTCTACGTGAAATTGAATAAATTCAAACATTAAATTGGTCGAACCATCAACTGTCCAGTAATTATGGCCAATATTAGCCCAACAGGTAATTAAGAATATATAATTCTTTCATAAATGATTCATTTGTTTTTTTCTTGTTAATTACAACAAAAAAATCCACAACCTATTTGTGTTTTTATAATTGCTCAACAATTAACAAACTACAATTTCTTATCATTGCTTCGCTTATAAATAATTAATAATACATTTTTTGTAAGTCATCAATAACTGGACATGTTTTTTTTTGTTGGTGTATTATTGTTGTTAAATGACGTGTCACTAAAATCCCGTTAGAAATCTGTTTCATTTCTTTCAAATATCATAAAAGCGATGTTTTATAAACATTCTTATCGACTTGAACAAATTTGTTGATAGTATTGTTAATAACAAAGAAAATAAAGCAATGTGGTTTGCCTATATTGTACCACCAAATAACCCCAGGGTGAAAGTTTTCAGTTCAACTAACAGCTTTGTTGTTAACAGACGCAACAATATTTCTAATAAATTTAATAGAAACTAATGTGAATTTGTTTTTAATTAATTAATAATAAATTAATTCTTGTTGATTAATTCTTAAATAATTCGTAATAATAATGAGTACACAAGATGATGAACAGACTAGTTTAGATTATATCGAAGATCCATATTTTAATCCACAAAGTGCAACAACAACACCAAGTCTCGATGATTGTTGTGATTATTTAAATGATTACGATATTTTAGAGAATGATATTGAATTGTTTGATTTAAGACAATTAGATTTCGATGATATCAATACAATTAAACATGATGATGAATCGATAAATGTCGAAGCGGAATTCTTCAATGTAAAACGTGCTAATGCAATAATTCGGGCATTCTTTAAACGTGATTTTAAAAGACAAGTCCGTGTCACTTATTGTGATCTAACCAAACCGTATCTAGCCAAATTACCTAAAGATAGTAATTTTCGTAGATATCTCGATATTACTAGTAATGAAGGTAAATGTTGTTTTTGTTTACGGATATCTTTACACTCTATTTAATAGAATGTTAGTTAATTGAATTGTTTTTTTCGTTGAGTTATTATTTATAGATTTGTTCCACTTTTTTCTACATTTTTTTACTAATTGTGTTATAATTGCAGAGGAAGCAATCAGTGCTGGTAGCCACCATGAAGTCACTGATATTTCAAGCTTGTCCACTGAAGAGAAGGAACGTCAACATGCCTTGTGGAATGAGGAATTGGCACAGATCGAAGATGAGATTGCCACTTTACGTACGGTATTGGCATCGAAGATGCGCCGTAGTGCTGAATTGAAACGTAATCTGGGCATTACCGTCTGGAAGGAAGTCTCCGATGATATCAATCAAGGCCTTAAGAACGTTAAAGAGAGTAATGTGTAAGATTTCTTATTACTATGTAAAATTATTATTTTGTAGAATTTTCGAATTTTCCAATAATTTTCAGTAGTTTGTTGCATGTTAGCTCTTTTATTTTATTTTAATTTGTTTTATTAGATATCAGACAGTGGAAACTAAGGTTGGTCAAGTAACTAAAGCCGTAACTGATGCTCCAATGTAAGTACAAGTTTTTGATTCAAATCATTTCGAATTGCTTAAATATTATATATTAATAATTGATTGATATTTATGTTTAGTTATCAGAAGACTACAAGTTTAATTGGTGGTATTACTGGTAATATCAGTAATAAAATCGGACAAATGCGTCATTCTGAATCGTTTCGATCCATTGAGGAGAAAGTCGGTAGTGCTTATGAGAATGTGAAGGTATTCCACATATTAATATTATTGTTGTTGTTATTGTTAAATTTGTTAACGGTATGATTTTTAGACGAAAGTTGTGTCACGTTCATCATCACAACAAAGTTTAGATGAAGCCGGTCGTTCACGTTCAGGTTCTGTTGTAACAAGTCCAACAATACCTGAAGAGAAACCGATTGCATAGTTTTATTGAAGTAATTCTTGGGGTTAATTCAAAATGATTCAAATTTAACGGCCACCAATGCCTTCAATTTGCTTACTTACGAATTATTCGTTACTAATTTATTTTAAAAAAACAATACAAAAAAAAAACAATTTGTTTCGTTCTAGTTCTTGTTTATCATATAAATTGTGACGCATTTTTCTAGATTTATTTAATAATAATAATGATTAACAGAATTATTAATTCAATCATCAGAAATAAGTAAAAGACTTAAAATAAGTAGAATTTTGTACAGATTTAGTTTAGTGGAGATTTGAATTGATAATGATAATGGAAAATGCTATTTTGCATACAAGGCTCTACTTTAGGTTCCAATCAATTAAATATTAAAAAATATTCTGAGAATTAATATTTTATTACTTGAAAATCCTTTGAATTCATATCCTATTTTTGGTCGACTTAAATTAATTCAATTAGATTTAATTTTATTTATTTGTTTTTTCTTAGTTAGATTCCATAAATTTTGGGAAGGTAACTCAATTAACAGTGTCAGTATGTATGCTGCCAAAATAATAGATATCGCTTCTTGAATAGTCAATAAAATCGTAGATACAGTAAAATGTTGAGCTGTCCGTGTCGTACCTATATTATAAAAGAATATGGGTATTTGCACTAAATATACAGAATAGGCAATTTTCGACCATATGAGAAAAATAGGTTGTGAGAGAATACGACCAACAACACCCTTATAACCTAGATGTGTAGTAAATATGATCCAAGCAAACGGAATACACAACAAAATTGGTGCGAATGCTGCATACCATGCAGCATCAGATGGATCGTATTTGTAATCGATTGTACCCATAATTGATAATTTCCAAAACGGTACAACGAAACAGAAGAGAGCTACAGTGTTTCCAGTATAAATTTGTATCTGAAATTTTAGAAATTTACATAAATTCTAAACTGTTTTGTTAACATTACTTGCGATAATGTGTAATTTTTGTATTTCGTTAAAATATAACCAAGAAATATTCCCATAATGTAAACGGTAATTCTATAAGCTGGTAGAATGTATATTTTATCAACTGACTCGAATAATTTGTGATTTCTAGAAATGAAAGGGGAATCTTATGTAATTTTTCAAAATTGTGAACTTACGGTGCGCCAAAATACAAAAAATCTGATGATAACTTCAACGTGTACGTCACATAATATCGCATTATTGTCGTTATTATTGCTACACCAGCCAGAAACAGACCACCTTTCTTTGGCCATTTCCATAACATTAAAACTAATATTGGTGATAGGAAGAATAATTGTGTATCAATTCCTATATGATGTGTATGTATGCAACACTAAAATTTGAAAAAAAACATAATTCTTTTCTAAATATAAATTATTTGAAACTATTACAAGATTTCTATAGCCGAAATAATTATGTATAAATAACAGGTTTCTCCACCAGTATTGTTTACAGATTTGTGAATGTTGCGATATAACCATATTCCATAGTGGCCCAGTGTTTAACCAAGGTAATATTAAAGTAGTGAATGCAATCAGTGCCGCAAATGCTGGTACAATACGTATTAAACGTGAACAATACTCTTCTATAATATCAATCTTTTTACTGCGTTGTAATTTACCAAATAATGAGTATGCTGTTAATGTTCCTGATATCATAATAAATATGTCAGTATAAAGACTACCAGCACGAAAAAATACACTAATTGACATTGACACAAGCTGGAAAAAATGTAATTTTGAACTTTATTGTATCGGATTTTTTAATTTAGGATTTTCCTTTAAACGTGTTTGCATAGAGTTGCGAGTATTTTGGATTCATGTTTCAACATGGGATTGGTCTGGAATAGATACTGTAGACAGTAGAGCTCTACTGTATCTATTACTACTACACACAGAAAAAAATATGGTAGGTACTATCATCTGAGTATGGTAAAAAATTTTGATAGTAGCGAACATCATTTGCATTTTTAAACGCACAATGTGAATAGTAATATTCACTATCTGTATGATAATTTTTACCATCTTGCTGGTTACTGTAAGATTGTAACCTTTATTATTTAAATAATAATTGCTAAAATCGTATTAATAAATCCTACGATCAATGATGGTAATCATTACCATCGGAGCTTGTATTATGTTTCGTTAATTTTCCGCGCTCCATAGTGATGCTTGCAAACTTTTGTAAGCACAAACATCTTATCTAGTTATCTATGATAAACAATAGATAATGAACGCGCCCTTTGTTTTTACAATTTTTTACAGATGTCAAAAATCATAGATAAATTTTTGACAACTGTAAAAAATTGTCAAAAATCATCTAGCTAATAAATTGTACGATACTTGATGATAACAATTACCATCTTACGATTATAGTAATTATCATAATAAATTATTGTACATACAATTTTAATTTTTATATATTTTATTATTATCCTAGATAGTAAGTACTACTATACAAGTATCGTTGGTGCTACCATAAAATTTTCTGAGTATACTAGTAGATTCGATTATCCGGACGAGCAAATATATTTGTTTACGTCAAATAATAACTACCAAACATTTTAAACAAAATTAAACTACATACAGCGACTGTGTGGTGTAACTGTTCTTAGTATTTAGTCAAGTTTCTAGTTAATTGGAAAATATAGAAAATTTAACTCAAGTGTCATATAATTGTTCGTATACCAATGCAACTATCACCACAAGAATGCTCTCGATACATGAAATTCGAACATGGTTTTTCATTTCTTAATCAGTAAAACAAAAAAAAATCAGAAAATTGAATGCATATTATGTATGGTTAGTGGTCCTGACATTCAATATTGCAAATGCATGCAATCAGATGTTGGTGTACACTGACGGCACCACAAGTGTTTATCGTTTAGATTATTGACTTGTCTTTCAAGCATA
This sequence comes from Epicauta chinensis, assembly GCA_021725515.1. Classification (NCBI taxonomy): domain Eukaryota; kingdom Metazoa; phylum Arthropoda; class Insecta; order Coleoptera; family Meloidae; genus Epicauta; species Epicauta chinensis. Next base: position 73,008 of record JAEDXX010000104.1, on the reverse strand, counting down.
GGGGAGTTGTATGCAATCAGATTCAGTTGGCAATGGTGATCACCACAAAATATCTAAAAGCCATATATTTAGTACTACATACCTATATGCTAAAACCAAATGCGAGCGTGTAATGCTAACATACATACGCGCTAGCTTTGAGTCATTCCCGCAAAGTCCATTTCATCTTCTAACGTTTTTTGACTTAAATCATAAATAAAAATTTGTGGTTTACACAATAGACGTAAAATTTACAGTAGCCGTTTGGAGATATCGTAAATCATACAGAGTGGTCGACCAATTCAATTTTGTACCTGCTGCAAGAAACATCTAAATGTGTATATAAACAGATGGTGAATTGGTTGACCACTCCGTATGATTTACGATGTCTCCAAACGGCTATTGTAAATTTTACATCTATTGTGTAAACTACAAATTTTTATTTGCAGCTTAATGCAAAAAACGTTAGAAAATGAAATGGACTATACGTAGGCGATCGCTCACTCAGTTCATGCAACGCATTGGAGAGATACAGACAAGTGACGATTTTGTTCCATTTTGATCTAATTTTTCGAGAAGATAAATCCGACGGTAAGTCTTAAATTATTGAAGCTTTATTTCTGTACTTTTGATATGTAATCATCGTAACATTTTATTTTGCGATTCAAATCCCAGATCGTTATTATAACTTAAAGTTTTTCGTTAAAATTTTTTTTCTCCTTTCCGCCCATATATGCAATCAGGAGATTCCAATTGTCTACACAACCAAACTTTATTGAAAAAGACAGCTAAAGCTACGAAAAACAAGGGAAAAGAAGTGATAAAGAAGACCAAGCCACAGAGGATTAGTATCGAGAACGTTAAGAAGAAAATTCTGCTCGTGTATTGTATGTGGTGAATTCGGACGAGACCACAAAATTTGATATCGGTGTACTTCTTGAGGGCTTTGGGCTTATGCCGAGTGTACTGGGTAGGAATCTGCTCGCAATTATGTGTGCGATATGTGTTGATCACCATTGTACGCAAGCTGATAATCATTGCCAACCTATGTTGACAATGGTGATCGGACCTGACTTTTTTACATCTTTATTGTTCCAAAATTGATAAGCCAAAGTGATTTAAGTCGATTGGAATTAATAGTTAAATATGCAAAGTTTATTATAAAAACATAAAAATAAATAGTTGATTAATAGATTTTGTTTTATTTCAATTCTTGCTTAAGTAACCCTTATTACCTACATCTCCCATAATTTGAGTTTAAAAAATTAAGAAATAAAAGAATATTTTTGAATTTCATGTAGGAAGAGCCTTGTGGTGGTAGTTGCTTTGATGTACAAATAATTATATGACACTTGGGTTAAACTTTCCGTATTTCCCGATTAGTTAGAAACATTGTGAGGTCCTAGGTCCTTCTTATATCCATACTTAGGTGTCCACGTTCTGGGGACTTTTATTTATTTTGCTAAACGGCTAATGGGAGATCTCGCTGCCCTCAACACATAAAAAGAACAATCTGTATATTGTCGGTGTGATTTGTAAGGACAAGTTGAGGACTTATCTAAACAAGTTTCTGGTATTGTTTTGCTCATTACTTTGATTTTTATATTTTCAATGAGAAGTTGTAACTGTAGATACGAAATACAAACTTACCTCAACTACTGCTGTACGGTTTATATGCGGGAAAAAAAATGCCATGATTATTTTATGGGTGAATAATAGCATAAATGCATTTAAAAATCGTATACCATGTATTGCATGAATATCATTAGGTGATTGTTGTTGAGACAATAGGAAATTCAAGTTTTTCCTTAACGAAAACGCAATTATCCATTTATCTGTAATATTAAAGAAAATTCGTTACATACTCGTGTATTAATTTTATTAAAACATTTCTTACTTTTATCATCAATCGTTTTATAATCGTAGATAGTTGCTACGATCACAGTAAATGATAATATTGCAAAAACACCGCTGAAAACCTCTTTAATTTTAGGAAATTACAATAATTTCAAAAACAAAACTTACATTGCTAATAATGTCGATATGGGTATCTGTTCTTTATGTTGATTGTGACACAGTTGTGGTTTGACTCGCACATCAAACTGTACATTGGTGTCTTCAAAGAATTTTTGTAATTTCGCATAAATCGCTATTTGAATATCATTGAGTGTACAAGCATCAGGTACACATAAGGCCCAATAAATGTCAGATAAACTTGGTGCAAAACCTATCACCTATTAATAGAAATTAAACAATGTCGTATTTTCAGCTGTTAGACATAGAAATTTACCTCATCTATTCGATTTTTAGTTTGATAATGCGATTCTGCTAAACGATGTAAAGCTGCTAAATACGGTGTTGGAAAGCTTTGAATGTGTATTGTAGCCAAACAATATTGGCCTTTAATATTGTTTTCAGGATTAATTGTTTGTAAACACATATCGAAATCACCGAATTGATTCACGTTACCATTTAGAATACCTGAACTTAATTTAGCAGAAGAATCGTACACTAGAAATATTTTCAAAAACTTAATAATAATTTCAACAAATTATAAAATGATATAAATTGTTACTCTTTAAGGCCCATAATTTAAAGTTTTGTAAATCGTTAATGTAGTGTTGATTTTGTTGTTTACACTCCTGGCTAACACCATCAATTCCATTAAAATCAAAAGGTGGTGATGATGATGTGAAAAACAATTTTAATAATCTTTTAGCAATTATCTCATAATCATGATCTAAAAAATTGAAAGAATTCTATTTTTCATTTATAGTAGTGATAAGTATGAAAATTTGAAAATCATATCCACATTACGCCAACTTCGGGTAGAATTAAAAGACATATATTTTACAATTAAGCTAAATGTCTCATTTTTGTTTAATTATTCAGATTCTTTTTATTATTATGGGTTAAAATTTATAAGATGTTTTAGGATCAAATAAATTAGTTAATATTTATTATTATTTAACGCAACGTTTCGCAATTTTTCTATTGCTTCTTCGGGCGATCTACAAATGTTAATATAATTAAGCTAGATTTTTTTACAGTAGAATTTCAATATCGACAAGTATCGTACATACCATAATATATAATATTAACTTTATCAATATTTAAATTGTCCTGCCACATATCTTATTGTTTTTATTTTTATAGTCATTTGTAGCGGTCTATTTTTCTTATAATAAATATTATAATTTTGCAAATTACTTTTTATATACAAAACTTTCTCGTGTTAACTTCGTCAAACACAACATTTTTGGGAGATTTACAACAGGGCAATCTATCAATTCTTTTGTTACCGAATCTATTGTTAGATAATTTTGTAGCTTTAGCAATTTAAACACCAATCTCTTTACTGTGAACTAATTGTATAGTTTTAAGAATTGTAATAGCCAGTCTCTTAAGTCACTTTTCTTCCCATATGTAGTGATTCTTTATATGGATAATAAATGGTTAAAAAATGACTTACCTTCATGATAACATTGTTCTAAATTCTTCAAACAAAGCCTACCACGTTCTTCATTACCTAATGATAGATCCATATACAAATTACTAACATTTGTAAAATTCTCTTTATTCTGCTGTTGTAGATCAATCAATTTTCTTTCGCTGATTTTTTGTTCATCACCATTAGACTGACAATGAACAGTTGTAAATAACGTAAGCCCCAGGAATACAAACCAAAATGACTTCATTTTTATATGTCAATATTTTATCCGAAAAATCTTAATGAATTCAGTGTTCAATAATTTTTTTAATTGTATATCCACGCAGCTATATTTTCTTACAGATATCAACACGTTAATTGTCGCGCGTTTTTCAGACGGTGCACAACGGAGGCATAAAATAAATCCTTTATTATGGTCACCAGTAGGCGCTTGTTGTACTTAAATGGGCACAATGTATTTCTAATGATCAGATTTTTAGAATGTAATACGTTTTTATAATGCTGTTGAATTAGGTTATTAAAATTTAATGGATAATTTGAATTTTTTCGATTGTTAGATTTTATTGAATAAAAGATGAACGTTGCATAACGAAAAGGTCAGTAATATTAAACAGTTTTGGGAAATATTTTTTGTTCAGTATAGGTTTCTTCAGCTCTTCTTGTAAAAAAACCCTTTCAACTTTCGTGGGCAGAATTCTATGAGATTTTCGTACCAGTTCTTTTGTAACTTAACATCCATTGAAGGAACGTCTTTCTTTTTATTATCTGTAAATAAAGATAATTATATTATAATTAATACGAAATTAATAATTTACAATAGGTATAAATTAATAATTATGATTTATTTTAGGACATGCTCCTTCCATTTTTCATGCATAGAAAATTAGTATATTCGCTTTTATATCCGGCTTGAAGTACCAATAAATGTTTGTATATATACATATGTATACAGTTGAATATATAGATATACTAACGCCTATAACACTACTTAAAGGATTATAAGTAGATCAATGATAGAAATATTTGATTATGTTTCAACTAATATATTGATACAAAAATGTTGGATGCAAACTGTTCGGTTGAGATTGTGTATCGGAATGATCAACAAAAATTAAGAAATTTGTATGAAAGTATAACGTTGGGAACAAAGAGTAATCAAAACGAAGGACGAGCAATAAATGACGGTTGGTTTGCAGCTGGGGACGAGACAAATTTATTGTTAAAATCATAAAAACCTGTTAGGTTCTACGAAGAGTATATAAGAGTATAAAAGATCATTAGAGGAACCTAGCCTAGCGCCTTCGACTAGCTAACGAGGACATATTAATACAGTCAAACCTGTGTAAGGGTGCGCACATGTCCAAGATATCTCACTGCGATACCTCGATGCCTCGCTGCCTCGCCGCTTACATAGATACCTCGATGTCAGATCAAAACCATGTATTCAAATGGGAGTGTGCATAGCGAAGATGTTTTCTGCGCTACATAGGGGTTCAAAGCGAGGCTTGAAGGTTGACATCCTTGTATCCATGTGGGCTTGACTGTGATTGGTCAAATTACATTTGACATTCGATTTTAAAATCAACATCATAATACCTATTACTTAAATTATTAATTAAATTTATGTCATACGTATAAGGATATTATTGAACCATTAATAGATATCAAAACGATCGCATTAATAAGCAAATAATAATTGTTTACTTGACGACGGGCAGTTATAAAAATGTGATCATAACCTCAATTTTTCAGATGTTTACGCACGTTTAGTTGATCGGCGAATAAAAGTCAGTGAATTCGCAGAGGCCGTGGAAATGTCAACAGAAAGCATCCATAACATTTTACTTAAATATTTGGACATAAACAAGCTGAACTCTAGGTGGGTGCTGCATTTGCTCACTACTGACCAAAAAGCCGCATCGAAAAATCTTTTGAAAGGATTGACTTCAACTCTTGCAGGGCAATTTAATGTACCTAAATTTTTGGTCAATTTGTGACTGTAAATGAAATTTGGGATCACTACTACACTCCTCACACCAAAAAGCAGTCAAAAAGTTGGATTGAGAAAGGACGACCTGCCCCGAAACAAGCAAAGACTACTTTTTCTTTCAACGAAGTGTCAGCGACTGTTTTTTGGGATGCACAAGGGATAATTTGTATTGATTATCTAGAAAAGGGGAAGAGAATAAATGGCGTATGTTATGTAACCCTACTTCAGCGATAAATTGATGACACAACCGTCATATTTGGCGAAGGAAAAAGTGCTTTCCATCAAGACAACACTCCGACTCACACTTCAATCATTACAATGTCAAAAATCGACAATCTGCAATTCGAATTGCTCGACCATTCTCCATGTTCACTTAATCTAGTCCGGAGTGATTATCATCTGTTACCCAATCTTCAAAACATCTTTGATTTTCAAACAACAGAGAACTTATTGATGCAAAAGATGGTTATTTGGACGAACTAGACAAATCAACGACTTGAGCTGACATAAGACTCTATAATATACAGGGTGAGTTATCTAACCTGTAAAAGTTGTAGAGTAACATTATATCATATGTATACAAATTTGAAAATATGACAAAAAGGCTGTAAATTTTGGAAATCATTCAAGGATCAAAAAAATAAAATAAAATTCAATGTTTGTACCATTTTTGATGCGAAAGGGCTTTTTGGTCTAAAAAATTTTATTCTTCAGTCTGAAAAATGTTTAAAATAGAAGCAATAAAAGCAAAATCAATGAATTGAAAAATAAGTCTTGTTGTGAGTTGCAAAAGATTCTAGAAGTAACAAAAAATGAAGAAGTTGTCGGGATCGATGCAATGAACAGAGTTAATTAAGTGCGAAGATAGTATATTACGTCATCTGAGATCTATACATCTTATTAATATGTGTTGGCAAGGTTGCGAAATGAATTAAACTCATAGAAACCAGCAGAAGTTTAAAAAAGGCAGCAGAAGTGACTGTGAAAATTATTTCAAGATAATAAATAACAGAACAAAAACCATAGCTGAATTAATTCTATAAGAAGAACAAAACGGATAATATAGAAAATATATTTTTTTCAAAATTTACAGCCGTTTTGTCATATTTTAAAATTAGCCACAAGAACACCTTTTAGATGGCCCAGCCTGTATAGGACAACTATGAATTCAGATAATAGAAATAAATAAAGGACTTTAAAGTTTATTAATTTTTTTATATTTAATTTTATTTTGATTAATATAATTTGTCACTTTTTTCTTAACAGTCAAGTACCGTAAATTTTGGGAAGGTAACTCAATTAACAGCGTCTGTATGTATGCTGACAAAATAATAGGTGTCGCTATATAAATTGTGACGCATTTTTCTAGATTTATGTAATAATAATAATGATTAACATAATTATTAATTCAATCATCAGAAATAAGTAAAAGACTTAAAATAATTAGAATTTTGTACTGATTTAGTTTAGTGGAGATTTGAATTGATAATGATAATGGAAAATCCTATTTTGCATACAATGCTCTACTTTAGGTTCCAATCAATTAAATATTAAAAAATATTCTGAGAATTTAATATTTTATTACCTGAAAATCCTATGAATTCATATCCTATTTTTGATCGACTTAAATTAATTCAATTAGATTTATTTTTGTTTATTTGTTTTTTCTTAATAGTTAGATTCCATAAATTTTGGAAAGGTAACTCAATTAACAGTGTCAGTATGTATGCTGACAAAATAATAGATATCGCTTCTTGAACACTCAATAAAATCGTAAATACAGTAAAATGTTGAGCTGTCCTTGTTATACTTGCATAATAAGCGAATATAGGTATTTGCACTAAATATAAAGAAAAGGAAATTTTCGACCATATGAGAAAAATAGGTTGTGAGAGAACACGACCAACAACACCCTTATAACCTAGATGTGTAGTAAATATGATCCAAGCAAACGGAAAACACCACAGAATTGGTGCGAATGCTGCATACCATGCAGCATCAGATGGATCGTATTTGTAATCGATTGTACCCATAATTGATGATTTCCAAAACGGTACAACGAAACAGAAGAGAGCTACAGTGTTTCCAGTATAAATTTGTATCTGAAATTTTAGAAATTTACATAAATTCTAAACTGTTTTGTTAACATTACTTGCGATAATGTGTAATTTTTGTATTTCGTTAAAATATAACCAAGAAATATTCCCATAATGTAAACGGTAATTCTATAAGTTGGTAGCATGTACAAATTATCACATGAGTCGAATAATTTGTGAGTTCTAGAAATTAAACGGAAATCTTATGTAATTTTTCAAAATTGTGTACTTACGGCGCGCCAAAATACATTAAATCTGATAACTTCAACGTGTACGTCACATAATATCGCATTATTGTCGTTATTATTGCTACACCAGCCAGAAACAGACCACCTTTCTTTGGCCATTTCCATAAAATTAAAACTAATATTGGTGAAAGGAAGAATAATTGTGTATCAATTCCTATATGATGTGTATGCATCCAACACTAAAATTTGAAAAAAACAAGTATATTTCTTTTTTAAATATTAATTACTTGAAACTATTACAAGATTTCTAGAGCCGAAATAATTATGTATCAATAACAGGTTTCTCCACCAGTATTGTTTACAGATTTGTGAATGTTGCGATATACCCATATTCCATAGTGGCCCAGTGTTTAACCAAGGTAATATTAAAGTAGTGAATGCAATCAGTGCCGCAAATGCTGGTACAATACGTATTAAACGTGAACAATACTCTTCTATAAAATCAATCTTTTTACTACGTTGTAATTTACCAAATAATGAGTATGCTGTTAATGTTGCTGATATCATAATAAATGTGTCAGTATAAAGATTACCAGCACGAAAAAATACACTAATTGGCGTTGACAGATTCTGGAAAAAATGTAATTTTGAACTTTATTGTATCGGATTTTTTTTAATTTAGGATTTTCCTTTAAACGTGTTTGCATAGTGTTGCGAGTATTTTGGATTCATGTTTCAACATGGGATTGGTCTGGAATAGATACAGTAGAGTAGAGATTCGATTATCCGGACGAGCAAATATCTTTGTTTACGTTAAATGATAATTACCAAACATTTTAAACAAAATTAAACTACATACAGCGACTGTGTGGTGTAACTTTTCTTAGTATTTAGTCAAGTCAGCCTATGGTACCTAATTTAAAAAAAAATATGGACACAGTTGTTAATGTTTTAATAAATATTGAATTTTGTTGATTTCAATACATTCAATTAATTTCGTTAAACAAGAGAAATAAAAGTCCCAAGAACGTGTAAAGCTAACGATATAAGGGCCCCATAAAGCTTCTATACTCAGAAAATTTTATGGTAGCACCAACGATACTTGTATAGTAGTTTTTTTTAGATGGTAAAAATTATCAAACAGATAGTGAATATTATTATTCATATTGTGCATTTAAAAATGCAAATGGTATTCGCTACTATCACAATTTTTTACCATACTCAGATGATAGTATCTACCATATTTTTTCTGTGTGTAGCTAATCTAAAAATAGGGAAAATTTAACCCAAGTGTCATATAATTGTTCGTATATCAAAGCAACTACCACCACAAGAATGCCCTCGATACATGAAATTCGAATATGTTTTTTTCATTTCTTAATCTCCTCAATTTCAGTCAAAAAAATTTCAGAAAATTGAATGCATATTACAACGGTGGGCAAATGCGGCTCTTCATTGGGCTAAGTGCGGCTCTCATTGAAAATATTGTTTCTTATTATTGCAAAAATTTTTTTACTGAATTCTGTGAAATTCATCACTAATATCTTGTTACAGAATTTATGTTGTGTTGATTTACAGATGTTTTGCAATTTTTATGTTGATTGTAAATAAATGCGCACCATCAGCGAATTTGAGCACCCGTACACAGGCGTGCATAGAATATATATATAATTTTGCCTAGTTCAGTAGGTTCAGTAATCATTGTCTTATTAGCAATATAAGTGTGTATTTAGTGCTTTATCAAGCAATCTATAGGTAAGTGGACTGTTTTACTTTTTTAAAGTTGCCCATGGAATGTAATTTATTCGTAAATTTAATTGTTTGTTTGAATTTTTTTAATTTCGGACTTTGGAAAAAGATTGGATAGAAAATTTTGCTTTTATTGAGAATAAGGGAAAGTCATTGTGTCTTATTTGGAAAACTACAATTGCAAACTACAAAGTAAGTAATTTAGGTCGACATTACCAAGTAAATCATCCCTACTTTTCAACTCAATATCCACCTAATTCAAAACTGCGAACAGAAAAACTTAAGTCCTTGCAGTCGAGCCTTCATAAGCAACAACAACTATTCTCTTCATTTAGTCGCGAAGATGACAGAGCGAACGAAGCTAGTTTACTGATAGCTTGGAATATTGCTCGTACCAAACGTCCATATGTGGAAGGAGAATTTATTAAAAGAAATATAGAAGAAGTAGTTAAAGTTTTGGAGCCGAATAATACAAAACTGCATAAATTAATCGCACAGATTCCTATTTCACGTCGTACAACTGAGCGTCGTATTGGTGTAATTGCCTCGTGAAAAACTTGTAAGTGTTGCGACTGATGGAGCGCCTGCAATGATAGGAAAAAAACAAGGTCTCATTGGTTTGTTAAACAACTACTCTAAGATTCAATGTTTTTTACCTCTTCACTGCATAATTCACCGCGAGCATCTCATAGCAAAGTACTTTAAATTCGAAAATGTGTGGAAGATTGTTTTGCATTTAATTAGAACAAATGCCAAAACACATCGTCAATTTAAAAACTTTTTGGAGGAGCTGCGAATGAATAACGAAACAAGTGAATTTCCTAGTGATTTATCACTATGGTGTGTCGTAATATGCCTGTCAAGTTACAATGTTTTGAGCCGTTTTGTGGAACTCCTAAATCCAATCATAATATTCACAAAGCAAAAAGGAAAAGAATACTTAGAACTAGAAAATGAATCTTGGCTTTCTGACTTGATGTTCCTTACCGACCTGCTAGAACATTTGCAAACTTTTAATTTGGCTTTACAAGGAAAGGAAAAAAATATTATTGATTTGTCACAAACTGTATTTACTTTTGACTCTAAACTTCGGCTTTTTGCGCACGATCTTACGAACAAGATATTTAGTCATTTTCCACGAGTAAAAGCAACTATAATTAATATCAAAGAAGAAAAATTAGATGAGTACAAAGAAAAACTGGAAGAATTGGAAATACATTTTAAACATAGGTTTGAAGATTTGAGAAGCTTGAAATCAACATTTGCATACTTTGTAAACCCATTTATTTGTGATGTTATTGAAGATGGTTTTTCAATTTCTAAAATAATTCTTGTTGAAAAGCCGGCTGGACAACTGGAGTTATTAGAGATGAAAGAAGATCAAGCGTTGCAAATGCAGCACAAATGTACTTCTATAACTGAATTTTGGAAACTTGTGCCAGAATCAAAATATCCACACTTAAAAAAAGCTGCTTGCCGTTTTATTTCAATTTTTGGTACAACATATTGCTGTGAATCTTTATACTCTACAATGAAGTTTGTGAAGTCAAGCTATCGTTCACAGTTAACTAACTAACTAACTAACTAACTTTAACTAATTTTACGCCAAATTTCAAAGATTTGATGAACGTTGTTCGTTGAACTTGACTTTCAATTAATATTTAATTTTCATTTTAAAATTTTGTTGTTATTTATAGTAAATTAAGGCTTAAGACTTATATATTATATACACATAAGATATGTAAGATATGTAACCATATAATTTGAAATTAAATTTGAATTCTGTATTTAAGTATTACTGTGTAACTATTGTGTGGCTCTTTATAACATATGAAAAACCAGACTGCGGCTCTCATTGTACAGGGTGGACCATTTTCGATGGTTTTGCAGGGTATCTCCTATAAGGAGAGCTCGTACAGAATAATGGATAGTACATTCCTGTCCTACTTTTTCCTGACTAGTCAGATGGTGCAATTAGATTTTTGCTATGTTCTTTTGTTTTCGAGTTATGGCCGTTTTTTCACTTTTTTGCGATTTCTAAGATGCCTTATATCTCGTAGGCTTTCAAAAAAGTTGACGCTTTTTCCACAGTTTATAGTGTAGTTTTTAAAGCTGATTCTATTTAGCTAATTATATTTTCTCTAGCTTTTACCGTTTTTGAAATATAACACAAACCTGTGTTTTTTTAAATGGAACCTATATTTAATTTATCGCTCATTAAATTGCTTATTTTTTTCTGATTTCAAATATATGTGGTTTGCTATAGTTATTTTCAAAAATGTGAGAGTTATTTGAAAAATTTCGATTTCGAAGGGAAACATTCCTAAAATCATATTCGAAAACACTTTAGAGTGCTATGAAACAATCGTTTTTTAGCTTGTCAACGAACTATTATTTTGGTTGCTATTTATTTATTCTTTTGTTTTCGTATTTTGCAATAGGTAAAATTTGTTTCATGGCACTCTAAAGTCCTTTCGAGTATAATTTTTGTAATCACTACTTGCGAAATCGAAATTTTCAAAATAACTCCCGCATTTTTGATAATAACTATATCAAACTATATATATTTGAAATCAGAAAAAAATAAGCAATTTAATGAGCGATAAATTAAATATAGGTTCCATTTAAAAAAACATAAGTTTGTGTTATATTTCAAAAACGGTGAGAGCTAGAGAAAATCTAATTAGCTAAATAGAATCAGCTTTAAAAACTACACTAGAAACTGTGGAAAAAGCGTCAACTTTTTTGAAAGCCTACGAGATATAAGGCATCTTAGAAATCGCAAAAAAGTGAAAAAACGGCCATAACTCGAAAACAAAAGAACATAGCAAAAATCTAATTACACCATCTGACTAGTCAGGAAAAAGTAGGACAGGAATGTACTATCCATTATTCTGTACGAGCTCTCCTTATAGGAGATACCCTGCAAAACCATCGAAAATGGTCCACCCTGTACAGGATGGACCAGGGTATATTGTATATTGTATATTGTCGGTAAGACTAGTAATGACAAGTTGAGGACTTATCTAAACAAGTTTCTGGTATTGTTTTGCTCACTATTTTAATTTTTATATTTTCAATGAGAAGTTGTAACTGTACGAAATACAAACTTACCTCAACTACTGTTGTACGGTTTATAAGCGGGAAAAAAAATAAAATCATTGCTTTATGGGTGAATAATAGTATAAATGAATTTAAAAATCGTACACCATGTATTGCATGAATATCATTAGGTGATTGTTGTTGGGATAACAGGAAATTCAAGTTTTTCCTTAACGAAAATGCAATTATCCATTTATCTGTAATATTAAAGAAAATTCTTCACATACTGTTGTATTAATTTTATTAAAATATTTCTTACTTTTATCATCAATCGTTTTATAATCGTAGATAGTTGCTACGATCACAGTAAATGATAATATTGCAAAAAAACCGCTGAAAAGCTCTTTAATTTTAGGAAATTACAATAATTTCAAAAACAACACTTACATTGCTAATAATGTCGATATGGGTATCTGTTCTTTATGTTGATTGTGACACATTTGTGGTTTGACTCGCACATCAAACTGTACATCGGTGTCTTCAAAGAATTTTTGTAATTTCGCATAAATCGCTATTTGAATATCATTGAGTGTACAAGCATCAGGTACACATAAGGCCCAATAAATGTCGGAGAAACTTGGTGCAAAACCTTTCACCTAGTAATCGAGATTAAGCAATGTCATATTCGCAGCTGTTAGAAATAGCAATTTACCTCATCTATTTGATTTTTAAGAGCATAGTGTGATTGTGCTAAACGTTGTAAAGCTGCTAAATATGGTGTTGGAAAGCTTTGAATTTGTATTGTAGCCAAACAATATTGGCCTTTAATATTGTTTTCAGGATTAATTGTTTGCAAACACATATCGAAATCACCGAATTGATTCACGTTACCATTTAGAATACCTGAACTTAATTTAGCAGAAGAATCGTACACTAGAAATATTTTCAAAAACTTAATAATAATTTCAACAAATTATAAAATGATATAAATTGTTACTCTTTAAGGCCCATAATTTAAAGTTTTGTAAATCGTTAATGTAGTGCTGATTTTGTTGTTTACACTCCTGGCTAACACCATCAATTCCATTAAAATCAAAAGGTGGTGATGATGATGTGAAAAACAATTTTAATAATCTTTTAGCAATTATCTCATAATCATGATCTAAAAAATTGAAAAAATTCTATTTTCCATTTATAGTAGTGATAAGTATGAAAATTTCAAAATCACATCCACATTACGCCAACTTCTGGTAGAGTTAAAAGACATATTTTGTTTGCAATTAAACTGAATATCTCATAATCATAAAATCGTGACAAGTTGTAGTTATTAAAATCAGTATGTAAATGACTGAATCTAATTATCTATAAATAAATTCATGCTCGTGTAGACGCGTGTAACACAGAGAAGAAATATCTTAGTTTAGGATAGTTACAAAAAAACAGTCGATAAATATGGGAAGAAAAGTGACTAAGGAGGCTGACTCCTGTAATCCGTAAAACTATAAAATTAGTCCACAATAGATTCGGTAACAAAAGATTTTATGGAAATGATGACAGATTCCCCTTTGTTTTATATTATTTATGACATACGTACATATTATTGGACTATTAACAGATATCAAAACGATTGCCTTAATAAGCAAATAATAATTGTTTAATTGCCGACGGATCATTATGGCGTTGCGATGTCTTTATGAAAAGTAACAGCCCGTTGCTATAAACAACCTTTTTTGTAGTCATTAAAAAACGTGATCATAACCTCAAATTTTCAGACGTCAAAGAAAAAATTAAAAAAAAAGGTAAAAATAAAGTTAAATTGCTTCTTTTACTGATGATATAAGCTCATGAATGCACTCATGAATGGGTGTTATGGGCATAACGCCCTTGATACATTAATTAATATAAGATATTCACATCTACACTGTGATATTGATAATTATAGGATTACAATTATAGTCAGTTATGATAGAAATACTAATTGTTTTTATTTAGTAAACAAAAAGACTTTCATCCAAATGAGATTAATAGTTACTAACTTAATTGATTGTGTAGTTTTTCCCGAAATGTTTTGTTTTATTTTCACACTTTTTCTCCTGACAACAATTTTCATTCTGATGATTTTCCATTAGCTATTCATTAGCAGGAAAATGATCTTCACTCCTAATGAAATTGGGGAAAGCTTGTCTCCTCATCACAAGGATGAACCATTTTTCTGTATATTTTGTTTGTAACGAATATTAGCATATCAAAGCTTTTATTTTTATGAAGCAAACAAAAATTTAAACAAAAAGAGTTTAGTCCAAATGAAATCAATCAAATTAATTGGTTAAGTAATATTTGTCGAAACGTTTTATAGAATTCCTACTAGTGAAATTATTGTCTTTATTATAACTGACTATAATTGTAATCCTATATAATTTTCAAAATCACTTAGTATACGTTGCATGTCTTAATAATATAAAATTAAAAATATTTATATTGGGTGATAGTCACTTGTTGTTTCCTTCAAATAGATTCAAAATTGTAGTTGAAAAAGTAATACCTGTTTGGGTGTACGTGATATTTTGCAAATTTTACAAAACCCATCTGCTTATTTTCAAACACAACATTTTCGGGAGATTTACAACAGGGCAATCTATCAATTCGTTTGTTACCGATTATATTGTTAGGCAGTTTTGTAGTTTTATCAATTTAAACACCAATCTCTTAACTGTGAACTAATTTTATAGTTTTAAGAATTGTAATAGCCAGTCTCTTAAGTCACTTTTCTTCCCATATGTAGTGATTCTTTATATGGATAATAAATGGTTAAAAAATGACTTACCTTCATGATAACATTGTTCTAAATTCTTCAAACAAAGCCTACCACGTTCTTCATTATCTAAAGATAGATCCATATACAAGATACTAACATTTATAAAATTCTCTTCATTCTGCTGTTGTAGATCAATCAATTTTCTTTCGCTGATTTTTTGTTCATCACCATTAGTCTGAGCAGATGTAAATAACGTAAGCCCCAAGAATACAAACCAAAATGACTTCATTTTTATATTTTATTCGAAAAATCTTAATGAATTCAGTGTTCAATATATTTTTTTTAATTATATATCACACAGATATATATTCTTACAGTTATTAACACGTTAATTGACACGGGCTTTGCAGACGGTGCACAAGGAAGGCATAAAATAAATCCTTTATTATAGTGACCAGTAGGTGCTTGTTGTGACAGATAATGGGCACAATGTATTTCTAATGATCAGATTTTTAGAATGTAATACGTTTTTATAATGCTGTTGAATTAGGTTATTAACATTTGATGGATAATTTGAACTTTTTCGATTGTTAGATTTTATTGAATAAAAGATGAACGTTGCATAACGAAAAGGTCAGTAATACTAAACAGTTTGGGTAAATAATTTTTGTTTAGTATAGGTTTCTTCAGCTCTTCTTGTAAAAAAACCCTTTCAATTGTCGTGGGCAGAATTCTATGAGATTTTCGTATCAGAACTTTTGTAATTTAACATCCATTGAAGGGACGCCTTTCTTTTAATTACCGGTAATTAAAGTAAAGATAATTATGATTAAAACACTTTTGGACTTTCATTATCTTTATTTTTATTTATTGTGTATGACGTTTCGGTTAGTATTTATCTAGTCATACACAATAAATAAAAATAAAGATAATGAAAGTCCAAAAGTGTTTTAATCAAGAATCAATATTATCTAAGACCTTTAAACAAAGATAATTACATTATAATCAATACGAAATTAATAATTTATAATATAAATTAATAATTATGATTTATTTTGAGACATGCTCCTTCCATTTTTCATGCATAAAAAAATAGTACAAAACCGATAAAACTACTTCATTATCCCATATGCTTCAAAACCAATTCACCACTTTTTCACTATTTAACATATATTTGAGTGAATAAAATTTGTAAAATTGTCTTCACTTTTTCTGTTGTATTTCTGCTTCATTAATTGCTTTGCATAAGTACAAAACACATTTAGCTTTTCCATTGGTCCGCGCAATCGTTCATGGGTAGTCTTAGATAATTGTCTAATTCCCCGAAAAAGCCATAAAAGTGCTTTCATTAATAAGTTATGGAACGTACTGAGTGAATTACTGTAACATTTCGGGAACAACAGCTACCTTATTTAGATTTCCTTCTTTTTAATTAATATTTACTTTTGCTCAAATAAGGTAGCTGAACCAAATAAAACTCATCTAATAATGTTTCAACTAAAAGTGGCATTATAAGAGAATATAAACAATTACCAAAGACCTTGAAATAACATGTTTACATCATTGACTATTACTCGTTACATAACCTGTATGTATATGCTATACAATAAGCGTTAACTAGGCAGTCTTCTAAATGACGGATTTTACAGTATGCCGCCGACATACTGCTTAACTATCTAGTCATTTAAGAAGAAAAATGGGTGGAAGTCTCCTCTTATTCACGGATTACGATAGAACAATTGTGTTGTTAGAGTAGGTCGAATAGGAGTATTTTTATTATGTTTATTACTTAGTTAGACCCCCACTGTTGTTAAGATACGCATACTTACAATTAGTCAATGTTAATACTTGTTATAAATACGGGTGGAATTCAACTAAAGATAGAGATAACATTATCAACAAACATGTGTTGCCTTTGTCATACTCATAATGAATTTGGATAATTCTCCTTATACTCTTATTGTTAGACACATCTCATTCTGTAATGAGTTAGACGAAAACGGACTCTACAGTGTCTTATTCTTTTCAAAGTTACAAAGAATTTAATAGTCCGTTGCTAAATAGATAGCGTCATGAGCTTAATGCTGAACAGGAGGTGATAGGTTCAAATGTCTTGATCGATAAAATTCACTTTTTTCTTTATTATGATATAATAATAATAATTATTCACAAAAGTAAGACAAACAACTTTTCATAAACGCTTAGTTGACACTAATAAGTACATCACAAAAAAAAAACAGAAAAAGTGACAACGAAGTAATTAACTATAAAATTCTCGATTTACGATAAATTTTATTTAATTTATCATCAATAAAAAAAGATAATAATAATAAATAAGATAAAAGATAATAATAATGTATGTATGTAACGGAATCTTTCAACGTCATTTTCACTAATTTCAAGAAGTCTGATTAACTTGAAAATTTGCACAGGAGTCAAGGGCCAATTTGTTAGTCTTAAACTTAAATTATAGTTTAGAAAAACTAAAAAAAACACGCTTTAATAGCAAACCGAACTAAAAAGTAGAAAACAATTCAATTATATTGTATTAAACAGCGTGGGGTGCATTTTCTATATAACAACTCTATTCAACAATTCTAATTTTATTATAGTAATTGATGCATCAAGGGCGTTATGAGACAAATAACGCACGAATGTCGACAGTGTACGGCCCGAGGGCGTTATGCCCATAACGCCCGTGGTGCATTCATGAGCTTATGCTATAAGTAAAAGAAGCAATTTAACTTTATTTTTAATTTTTTTTTAATGTTTTCTTTGACATCTGAAAATTTGAGGTTATGATCACATTTTTAATGATATGTAGCAAAAAAGTTGTTTATCATAGCAACGCGCGCGTTTAACAACGGGCTATTATTTTTCATAACGCCATCGCAACGCCCTAATTGCCCGTTGTCAAGCATACAATTATTATTTGCTTATTAATGTGATCGTTTTGATACCTATTAATTGTTCAATAATATATACGAATGGCACATATAATAATTGAGAAAATAATAAAACGCGACTGTTCTAACCCAAAGAATATTCTTTGGATTAGAGCAGTCGCATTTTATTATTTTTCAATCTAAACAATCAAAGATGGATTCACCAATTTCCAACAAATAATAGTAATGATTAACAGAATTATTAATTCAGTTATCAGAAATAAGTAAAAAGAGTTACTTACTTAAAATAATTAGAATTTTGTACAGATTTAGTTTAGTGGAGATTTGAATTGATAATGATAATGGAAAATGCTATTTTGCATACAATGCTCTACTTTAGGTTCCAATCAATTAAATATTAAAAAATATTCTGAGAATTTAATATTTTATTACCTGAAAATCCTATGAATTCATATCCTATTTTTGATCGACTTAAATTAATTCAATTAGATTTAATTTTATTTATTTGTTTCTTCTTAGTTAGATTCCGTAAATTTTGGAAAGGTAACTCAATTAACAGCGTCAGAATGTATGCTGACAAAATAATAGATATCGCTTCATTAAAACTCAATAAAACCGTAAATATAGTAAAATGTTGAGCTGTCCGTGTCGTACCTATATAATAAAAGAATATGGGTATTTGCACTAAATATACAGAATAGGAAATTTTCGACCATATGAGAAAAATAGGTTGTGAGAGAATACGACCAACAACACCCTTATAACCTAGATGTGTAGTAAATATGATCCAAGCAAACGGAAAACACCACAGAATTGGTGCGAATGCTGCATACCATGCAGCATCAGATGGATCGTATTTGTAATCGATTGTACCCATAATTGATGATTTCCAAAACGGTACAACGAAACAGAAGAAAGCTACAGTGTTTCCAGTATAAATTTGTATCTGAAATTTTAGAAATTTACATAAATTCTAAACTGTTTTGTTAACATTACTTGCGATAATGTGTAATTTTTGTATTTCGTTAAAATATAACCAAGAAATATTCCCATAATGTAAACGGTAATTCTATAAGTTGGTAGCATGTACAAATTATCACATGAGTCGAATAATTTGTGAGTTCTAGAAATTAAAGGGGAATCTTATGTAATTTTTCAAAGTTGTGCACTTACGGGGTCCCAAAATATATAAAATCTGATAACTTCAACGTGTACGTCACATAATATCGCATTATTGTCGTTATTATTGCTACACCAGCCAGAAACAGACCACCTTTCTTTGGCCATTTCCATAACATTAAAACTAATATTGGTGAAAGGAAGAATAATTGCGTATCAATTCCTATATGATGTGTATGCATCCAACACTAAAATTTGAAAAAAAAGCAAATATAATTCTGTTCTAAATATAAATTATTTGAAACTATTACAAGATTTCTAGAGCCGAAATAATTATGTATAAATAACAGGTTTCTCCACCAGTATTGTTTACAGATTTGTGAATGTTGCGATATACCCATATTCCATAGTGGCCCAGTGTTTAACCAAGGTAATAATTAAAGTAGTGAATGCAATCAGTGCCGCAAATGCTGGTACAATACGTCTTAAACGTGAACAATACTCTTCTATAAAATCAATCTTTTTACTACGTTGTAATTTACCAAATAATGAGTATGCTGTTAATGTTGCTGATATCATAATAAATGTGTCAGTATAAAGATTACCAGTATGAAAAAGTACACTAATTGGCGTTGACAGATTCTGGAAAAAATGTAATTTTAAACTTTATTGCATCGGATTTTTTAATTTAGGATTTTCCTTTAAACGTGTTTGCATAGTGTTGCGAGTATTTTGGATTCATGTTTCAACATGGGATTGGTCTGGAATAGATACAGTAGAGTAGAGATTCGATTATCCGGACGAGCAAATATCTTTGTTTATGTTAAATGATAATTACCTAACATTTTAAACAAAATTAAACTACATACAGCGACTGTGTGGTGTAACTTTTCTTACTATTTAGTCAAGTCAGTCTATGGTACCTAATTTAAAAAAAAATATGGACACAGTTGTTAATGTTTTAATAAATATTGCATTTTGTTGATTTCAATACATTCAATTAATTTCGTTGTTTTGAATAAACACCTAATATTATGTATATATTAATACCTACGTATGTAATACAAAAATCGTTTCTCTTCGCACATTCAGTTATACGGATTTTCGATTATCCGAATGTATTGCGACAACAATTAGTCCGGGTAATCGAGTCTCTACCGGATAGAAGTTTTCAGTTTCTATACAGACTGCTTTTTCTAAATGTTGAGGGTTTCGAGATATCCCATTAGCCGTTAAATGAGAGAAATAAGAGTCCCAAGAATATGTACATCTGACGATATAAGAAGGAGCCAGGGCCCCATAAAGTTTCTAGCTAATCAGAAATTAGGGAAAATTTAACCCAAGTGTCATATAATTGTTCGTATATCAAAGCAACTACCACCACAAGAATGCCCTCGATACATGAAATTCGAATATGTTTGTTTCCCTTCTTAATCTCGTCAATTTCAGTAAAAAAAATTTCAGAAAATTGAATGCATATTATGTAAGGTTAGTGGTCATGACCTTCAATGAAATCAGATGTTGGTATACACTGACGGCACCACAAGTTTTATCGTTTAGATTATTGACTTGTCTTTCAAGCATAATTTGAGTTTAAGAAATTAAGAAATAAAAATATATTTTAGAATTTCATGAAGCGAGAGCATTCTTGTGATGGTAGTTGCTTTGATGTACAAACAATTATATAACACTTGGGTTAAACTTTTCATATTTCCCGATTAGTTAGAAATATTGTGAGGTCCTAGGTCCTTCTTATATCCATACTTAGCTGTCCACGTTCTTGGGACTTTTATTTCCCTTGGTTAATGGCTAATGGGAGATCTCGCTGCCCTCAACACATAAAAAGAACAACCTGTATATTGTCGGTGAGATTTGTAGGGACAAGTTGAGGACTTATCTAAACAAGTTTCTGGTATTGTTTTGCTCACTATTTTAATTTTTATATTTTCAATGAGAAGTTGTAACTGTAGATACGAAATACAAACTTACCTCAACTACTGTTGTACGGTTTATAAGCGGGAAAAAAAATGCCATGACTATTTTATGGGTGAATAATAGCATAAATGCATTTAAAAATCGTATACCATGTATTGCACGAATATCATTAGGTGATTGTTGTTGGGATAACAGGAAATTCAAGTTTTTCCTTAACGAAAATGCAATTATCCATTTATCTGTAATATTAAAGAAAATTCTTCACATACTGTTGTATTAATTTTATTAAAATATTTCTTACTTTTATCATCAATCGTTTTATAATCGTAGATAGTTGCTACGATCACAGTAAATGATAATATTGCAAAAAAACCGCTGAAAAGCTCTTTAATTTTAGGAAATAACAATAATTTCAAAAACAACACTTACATTGCTATAAATGTCGATATGGGTATTTGTTCTTTATGTTGATTGTGACACATTTGTGGTTTGACTCGCACATCAAACTGTACATCGGTGTCTTCAAAGAATTTTTGTAATTTCCCATAAATCGCTATTTGAATATCATTGAGTGTACAAGCATCAGGTACACATAAGGCCCAATAAATGTCAGATAAACTTGGTGCAAAACCCATCACCTATTAATAGAAATTAAACAATGTCGTATTTTCAGCTGTTAGACATAGAAATTTACCTCATCTATTCGATTTTTAGTTTGATAGTGCGATTCTACTAAACGATGTAAAGCTGCTAAATCCGGTGTTGGAAAGCTTTGAATTTGTATTGTAGCCAAACAATATTGGCCTTTAATATTGTTTTCAGGATTAATTGTTTGCAAACACATATCGAAATCACCGAATTGATTCACGTTACCATTTAGAATACCTGAACTTAATTTAGCAGAAGAATCGTACACTAGAAATATTTTCAAAAACTTAATAATAATTTCAACAAATTATAAAATGATATAAATTGTTACTCTTTAAGGCCCATAATTTAAAGTTTTGTAAATCGTTAATGTAGTGTTGATTTTGTTGTTTACACTCCTGGCTAACACCATCAATTCCATTAAAATCAAAAGGTGGTGATGATGATGTGAAAAACAATTTTAATAATCTTTTAGCAATTATCTCATAATCATGATCTAAAAAATTGAAAGAATTCTATTTTTCATTTATAGTAGTGATAAGTATGAAAATTTCAAAATCACATCCACATTACGCCAACTTCTGGTAGAATTAAAATCATATTTTGTTTGCAATTAAACTAAATGTCTCATTTTTTTTTAATTATTCAGGTCCTTTTTATTATTATGGGTTAAAATTTATAAGATGTTTTAGGATCAAATAAATTAGTTAATATTTATTATTATTTAACGCAACGTTTCGCAATTTTTCTATTGCTTCTTCAGGCGATCTACAAATGTTAATAGTTTACAGTACAATTTCAATATCGACAAGAATCGTACATACCATAATATATAATATTAACTTTATCAATATTTAAATTGTCCTGCCACATATTTTATTGTTATTATTTTTATAGTCATTTTTAGCGCTCTATTTTTCTTATAATAAATATTATAATTTTGCAAATTACTTTTTATATACAAAACTTTCTCATGTTAACTTCGTCAAACACAACATTTTTGGGAGATTTACAACAGGGCAATCTATCATTTCTTTTGTTACCGATTATATTGTTAGATAATTTTGTAGCTTTAGCAATTTAAACACCAATCTCTTAACTGTGAACTAATTTTATAGTTTTAAGAATTGTAGCCAGTCTCTTAAGTCACTTTTCTTCTCATATGTAATGCTTCTTTATATGGATAATAAATGGTTAAAAAATGACTTACCTTCATGATAACATTGTTCTAAATTCTTTAAACAAAGCTTACCACGTTCTTCATTATCTAATGATATATCCCTATACAAGTTACTAACATTTGTAAAATTCTCTTCATTCTGCTGTTGTAGATCAATCAATTTTGTTTCGCTGTTTTTTTGTTCATTACCATCAGACTGAGCAGATGTAAATAACGTAAGCCCCAAGAATACAAACCAAAATGACTTCATTTTTATATTTTATTCGAAAAATCTTAATAAATTCAGTGTTCAATAATATTTTTTGTTATATACCACACAGATATGTTTATTCTTATAGATGACGGGATTTTTAGACGGTGCACAAGGGAGGCATAAAATAAACCCTTTATTATGGTGACCAGCAGGTGCTTGATGTGACAGATAATGGTTCGTTGTACTTAAATGAGCACGATGTATTTCTAATCATTAGATTTTTAGAATATAATACGTTTTTATAATGCTGTTGAATTACCTTATTAACATTTAATTGATAATTTTAATTTTTTCCATTGTTAGATTTTATTGAATAAATGATGAAAAACGAAAAGGTCAGACATGCTAAACAGTCTGGGGAAATATGTTGTGTTTTGTATAGGTTTCTTCAGCTCTTCTTGTAAAAAAAACCCTTTCAATTGTCGTGGGCAGAATTTTATGAGATTTTCGTATCAGAACTTTTGTAATTTAACATCCATTGAAGGGACGCCTTTCTTTTAATTACCGGTAATTCAAGTAAAGATAATTATATTATAATCAATGCAAAATTAATAATTTATATGATTTATTTTGAAACATGCTATTTCCATTTTTCATGCATAAAAAATTAGTCCAAAACCGATACACCACGTTTCCACTATTTAACATATATTTGAGTGAATAAAATTTGTAAAATTGTTTTCATTTTTTTGTTTGTTGTATTTCATTTAGCTTATCCATAAGTTATGGAAAGTACTGAGTCAATTGCTGTAACATTTCGGCAACAATAGCTATCTTATTTAGATTACCTTTTTCTGATTAATATTTACTTTTGCTCAAATAAGGTAGCTGAAGCAAATAAAACTCATCTAATAATGTTTCAACTAAAAGTGACATTACTTGTTAGAAAAATTGCAAGAACGTTGTTGGATTGCGAAAATAAGCTTTTATTCTTGAAGAAAACATATTTTTCAAAAAAAAGCTCAAATATCTCGTTTGTTTGTGAATTGAAGTGGAAAAATATCTAAAGAAATTAGACTACAACGTCTACACTTTAATTGACCGATGCGATTTACTTTCTAGCTATTTTGGCAATATCAAAACATCATATAAGCTCTTGAAAGTTACTCAATAGTAGGAAACCAATCACCTGCAATGAATACTTTGAATGAATTTGATTTGAAAATTCTTTCTTTCTTTTGAAAATTTCGCGTTAAAGATTGTATTGTAGATGAAAGACGTTGCAATTCATCGCGCAAAATTCCAATTTGACCTTCACGCTAAAATGGTGGAGGTGCCGGACGAATCGCGCTTCCCTATTTTGTTTTTAAGGAGCAAATGAGAGATTTCCAAGAGAATAAAATATAAATTCATTTATAGTATTGGTTGTAGGTGATTGGTCTCCTAATATTGGGTAATTTTCGAGATCTTATATGACGTTCTGGCATTCCTAAAATAGCTAGAAAAAAATTGTGTCGATCAACTAAAGTACGGATATTGTAGTCTAATTTGTTCAGATACTTTTTACTTCAGTCTACAAGCAAATGAGATATTTGAGATGCAACTGTTAGCTGGGACACCTTTTATAACAAAAGCAATGAAATTTTGCTAGTTGGAAATTAGAAAAAAAACAACTGATATAGAACCTTTCCCGCGGCTTTAGAGCATGATTTAATGCAGCCGTCAGATGCGAATAATGATCTGATTACTCGGAAAAGCCATAAAAATGCTTTTATGGCTAATAGTCTAGGCATTTTAGTGAATTTCTCTTCAAGGGCACCGAAAATTATGATCCAGTGCTCATTCGATTCGGAATGATCTCTAGAAACTTTGAAACCTTGAGAGGCATTAGAAAAGATCCGCGTTGGAAAAATTAAAAAAAAAAATTGATTTTCTACTTTATTATCGACAATTTATGAGGTTAAAATTGTTAATTAACAAATGCGTTTTTAAGCAATAAAAAAAATTTTTATGAAACGATTTTGTTCTTAAAAATCATAATATTTATTGCTGATTAAAATCCAAAAAAAGAAATTCAATTAGGTACCTTATACACAATGCATTTGTTTATAACAATTATTGAAATAATTAGAGTAAAAAATTATAAAAATTTATTGCTTAAAAACGCATTTGTTAATTAACAATTTTAACCTCTTAGATTGTTAATAACAAAGTGGAAAATCAAATTTTTTTAATTTTTCCAACGGGGATCTTTTCTAATGCCTTTCAATAATAGCTCCAAGAAGTGAAAAAAAATTGAGGTTTTTACTCTAAAAATTATCAGGGTTTTTATGTATATTTTAGAATTGTAAATATTAGTTAATTAACGAAACATATCTAATAAAATAATTGCGGGAAAATTTTTTTTCCATAGATTTTCGTTTATTCAAATGCCTAGAAGGTATGTGATTTTTTTTTAATTTCTTAATATTGATGTTTAATGGGTCAAAATTTTTTTTCTTGTTCAAGAGTCCGTGTGGGTCAACGCGCGCGGAACGCGCGTCAGCCGCTTTTAGCGCTATTTTCGCCTCAAGATTAAAATTATAAATATTGGTGGTAGAGTTCCGAGAGGTAGGACTTTTTTTTAAGAAATTTCCTCTTCCTTAAGGATCTTTTTTCAAATTTCGAGTATCTTTAATAGTTTCCGAGATATTTGGAAAAAAGCAAATCCCAATTTTTTTACTTGTTTATAACTTTTACAATTTTTTCCGGCGCACTTTTGATCAAGTACGTCTAAAGTCCATTTTTTAGATGCAACAACAACTTAGAAATATACAATTTCGGCATAGGAAATACATACATTTATCAACACTTATTATGAAAATTCAATCGTTTTATTACTAAAATCCTATAAATAAAACTTTTCGACAGATTTAATTAATTAATTACATTTAGTTTTGTTTGGATTAATATGACTCGTTTGTTCTCTCTTAACAATTAAATTTCGTACGTTCTGGAATGGTGACTCAAACAACAGAGTCAATACACACGACAATGCTACGATCCAAACTAATTCTTTCAAATTCAACATCATTCTAAAGAAACCATAATGTTCGGCAGTACGTAATGTACCGATATTGTAGAAAAATACAGGGAATTGTGTTAAATAAACAGTATACGAGATTTTCGTCCATATTAGAAAACCTGGTCGTGAAAAGAATCGACCAACAACACCCTTATAACCTAGATGTGTAGTAAATATGATCCAAGCAAACGACAAACACCATAAAATTGGTGCGAAAGCTGCATACCATGCAGCATCAGTTGGATGGTATTTGTAATTGAG
Organism: Epicauta chinensis; assembly: GCA_021725515.1. Classification (NCBI taxonomy): domain Eukaryota; kingdom Metazoa; phylum Arthropoda; class Insecta; order Coleoptera; family Meloidae; genus Epicauta; species Epicauta chinensis. The sequence continues at coordinate 46,452 of JAEDXX010000104.1, read as the reverse complement.
TGTGCCCATAAATGATGGTCCCAAGAATGATGCAAAGAAACTGAATAAAGCTATTGTATCGCCGATATGAATCTGTGTCTGAAAATGTTACAAATTTAAACAATTTCAAAAACGATTTATTTCAATCATATTACCTGAGATAATGTGAGACTTTTGTATTGCCTTAGAATGTAACCGAGGCATATCCCCATAATGTAAACGGTAAGTCTGTGTGCTGGTAGAATATACATGTTATCGGCTGTATCGAATAATTGTTGGATTCTAGGAAAAATCAAAAAACGTTAAAAATTTACGAGTTTACACGCTAAATTCAATTTTTTGCAAATCAAAGTCGCTATGATACGGGTGCAACTTGAATAATAGATTTTTCTGTATTTTTAGTCTTCAGAAAGCTCTGAAATTGGCTAATCATAAATAAAACAAATTTCAAAATAACTTATAACAAAAGATTTTGGAAAGTAATGTTTGCTGCCTTGTTCTTTTTTGATTTGGTCACTAAAAAGTCTCTCAACCGAGCAGAGTTGAAAGTTTCCCTTCAACAAAATTGCAGTTCTCGTTAAAACTCTTACGTAAAATTGGATAAATTCGCCTAAATATAGAACCGGACATATTTTCTCTGTAAAGGAGGGATGAAAATTTCTCTGATTTGCAAAAAATCGTATTCTACACATGAGACACTTACGATGTACCAAAATGGATATAATTCGATAACTTCAACGTGTACGTCACATAATATCGCATTATTGTCGATATTATTGCTACACTAAGCAAAAATAATCCACCTTTCTTTGGCCATTTCCATAAAATTAAAACTAATATTGGCGATAAGAAGAATAATTGTGTATCAATCCCTACATGATGTGTATGCGTTAAACACTAAAATTTTCAAAAATTATAACAATTTCTCTCGAATTATTCGAAATAATTACAATATTTTTGAAACCGAAATAATTATGTATAAATAACAGATTTCTCCACCAGTATTGCTTACAAATATGTGAATGTTCCATTACGACAAGATTCCATAATGGTCCGGTATTTAACCATGGAAATATCAATGTACAGAAAGCAATTAGTGCAGCAAACGTTGGTACAATACGCAACAAACGCGAACAATACTCTTCGATAATATTAATCTTTTGATTACGTTGTAATTTACCAAATAATGAATATGCTGTTAATGTGCCTGATATCATAATAAATGGATCTGTATAAAGACTAGCCGCACGCCCAATTACAGTCCACGGTTTTGAAATATACTGAAAATAATTTTCAAAAATTAGCGCACTTATTCTCGTCATATGTAGCAATAATAGATGTCGCAGTCACAAATGCTAATATCTTTGAATAGCAATAGATGGCGCTGAATCTCGCTCCTGATATTGTAGAGGTACTATTACTGTTTTTACTAAATAGTTTGATTCGTATTGGCTACCTCCTCTCGATTTATAAATTCCTAATGTTTAATAGGGAAATTTCCCTCAAATTCGACAAGTTTTCAAATCATTTATCATCATCATCGTATAATTATCGTGATAATTCTTTTAATTGCTATTCTCCTAATGATAAAATCAAGAAATTCGCATCTGTGAAGAGGTCCGCCTGAAAATTTCCTTACCTCAACCATTTCTGTACGATTCGTGTAAGGTACAAAGAATAATGCCATTGATTTATGGGCTCCTAATAGCATGAATGAATTTAAAAATCGTACACCATGTATTGCTTCGATATCGTCACAAGATCGTTGTTGGGATAGCATGGAATTCAGGTTTTTCCTCAACGAAAATGCCATTATCCATTTATCTGCAAATAAATAAATAAATAATTAATTATACCTGCATAATTTCAACATTGTTTTTTCTATGTTTAGTAAAGCAACCGCAACACTTGCATATTTTGTTTGATTGCGCAATTGATTCTTACTTTTATCTCCAACAGCTGTATAATCGTAGATGGCTGCAGCAATGACGACGAATGACATTGTTGTAAAAACACCACTGAAAAAAATCTCTTCCTTAATTTGAACAAATTACAGTAATTTATTGACAAAATGGAGCTTACATTGCAATCAATGTCGACGTGGGCATTTGTTCTTGGTCATTAGTTTGACACATTTCCGGTTGTACACGCACATCGAACCGTACATCGGTGTTTTTGAAGAATTTCCGTAATTTCGTCGTGATGGCTAAATGGATATCGTTTGGTGTACAAGCATTTGGTACGCACAGGGCCCAATTGATGCTGGAGAATCTCGGAACACGATGTCCTGGCTGCCGTTTAAAATCAAATAACGGTAATTAGAGATCGTATGTGAGGCACAATTACTTTCGATAAACGGTTGAGGATTGACATTTCGTTTGAACAACTTTATCAATCTTGAAAATTGTTCTTGTAAATATGAGGATGAGTTATAGTCAAAGCTTGAAGCGTAGCCTGTTTGACACGTGGCTGATCAATCCTAGATTCGTTCTTATTGTTAGTCAGAAATCTGTTTATTTCTATGTTATTGTTCGACAATCATGGTAATGACTAAATCATTTGATCAAGCGTAGAAACTTCGACAATTAATTCGTACTTTGACCGGCCAATTATGAGTATTATTGTCCTCATCTAATTACATAGAAAAGTATAAAGTTCAAAATTTGCTTAATGATACCTAGAAATAAAACAACGAAGACGTGCCCACCTGCCAAGCTTCACAGTCCCCAAACCGCTTTCGTTGAGTTTCCACATTTGATTAAAAGATTTAGTCATTTCTAGGACGTAGTAGAAAATCTATAGTCTTTGACCAAAGCGATCAGACAACTTTAGAAATGTACTTCTAGCATTACCACTAACACAGTAACTTAACACAGAACCGGTTGCCGACCTCTTTTTGATTTATCGTACAGGGGTCGGATTAAAAGTCCAAAAGTGACTGTGTCATTCATTAAATCTCTACAAAATTTTGTTTACTTCAAATCAACGGGAAAAAAAATGTAAAGAAATGCATAGGACTAGAAGTTATTGTAGCACGGTCTGGAACTAAGGGGCAATCACCCGATGTGATTTCGTATAAATTTTAACACAGAAGGCTAAGAGCCCGAGCTACTCTTAATTTACCAGCACCTAGAAAACGGTTTAAAGCTTGGAATACCAAATAATCTCTCTCGACCACTAGCTTAAATCGTAACTAAAAGCTCGCTTAATACCCTGCACAGGCCTTGCATCAATCAGACTAATATCCATAAATGTTCTTATGCTTATCTTTGAAGCCGAACATCAAACATTTGTTTTTATTTGTTTGTTTGCAACAAACAGTTCATACACTCCTTGAATTTCTTTAAAATATTTGTTCTAGACGACTACAAATTTAAAGAATCTACCACAGCGATGATGTCAGATTTATTTACTTAAAAGTCTCTCGCTGTTTACAGTAGTCTAACGCTCATCAATTTTTGTTTGTCACAAGCGAACAAAATATTTTATTAATAAACTAGCACTTTAAATAAAGATATTTTAGTCACTACCGGATTTACGCCCACGACCTTCTGAAGGCCAAACTATTAAAGTGAAATAACTAAGACAAACACGAACGGATTTTCGCAGGATCTGGTCCGTTAAGTTGATGACATTTTCATCGGATCAGATCTGTTAGAAAATCCATTTGTCTGTTTGTATAACTTACATCATCCAAATGGCTCTTGAAATGATAATGTGATTGGACTAAACGTTGTAAAGCGGCTAAATACGGACTTGAGAAGCTCTCAATTTGTACAGTAGTCAAACAATATTGTCCTTTAATACTGTGTTCATGATTATTCGCCTCAAGACACATATCGAAGTCACCCAATTGATTCACATTGCCTCTTAGAATACCTGAGCTAATTTTGGCTGAAGAATCATACACTAGAAACAATATAAAAAATAATAATAATAATAATAGAAATAACACAAAATCATAAGATTGGTAAAAAATTTACTTTTTAATGCCCATATTTTGAAGTTCTGCAAATCGTTAATATATTGTTGACTTTGCTGTTTACATTCCTGACTGACACCATTGATTCCATTAAAATCGAACGGCAACGTGGATGATTGGAAGAATAATTTCAATAATCGTTTAGCGATTATCTCATAATCATGATCTAAAAATTACAACAAAACTAAATGAAAAGAAAGTCGAACTTGACATCGATTCGTATTTTGTGTTTAAAATGAAATCGAAAGTCGATTACTGAAGCGAATTATACAAGTTAAAAGAAAAAGAGAGCGCACGCTTTACGACCATGGCAAAAATTTGTCGCGAATTTGCGTTAATTATGTATTCAAAAATTAGAGCTATCCTTGATCGAAGATCAATTACGCCATTGGAATACAGAAGAAGGCGCGACCAGCCCCTATTGTGTGTTTCCCAATATGTTCGTATTGCGTAAGTTAACATTGATATTGCAGGAAAAGAGGCTGTTTTAACTGTATAGACTTAGAAACGTACCGTCAAGGTGTTTCTTGTAATTGAAGGTCTTTATTATTGCAAAAATGAGATAAATACTGTAAATGAGTGAATTCCGCATAGTTATATCAATTGTGCAAGATTATTGTGGTTGAGGGTCAAGTCCATGACAATCACAATCACAATCACTAAAGGGAGGAGTGCTTGTTTGATGCCCTACATACTATGCGAAGATCGGGCCTTACAATCTCTTAATAGTTTTCGAAATCGAGCATGTACGCAATTCTCTTTTGATACGTACTGAATGCGGCAAAGTCAAGGCGACCAGTCGATCAAAACTAGATAAAACTCCAACGCCAGACTAGAAAATTGCGTAAAATTTATATTGAAATGTCTGAAATTAGTTGAAATAACATTTTTGCTGACTGTTTATGTTGGAAAAAAACATAACAAAAACAATAGAAAATAAAGTTCAATGTACATAAAAATGTCGAATTCACCAATTAGCAACTATAACAAAACAAGAAAAAAACATCTATTATGCAAATACCTATAACACACGTTACTATTACTGCCCTAATTTCACCGATTTATTCTGCAATAACCACTTTCAAATCATTCGAATATCGAAAAATCGCAGAATTTTTCCTATGAGATCGTAGCATCACAACAAAATTGCAAACGATTTTTGTTCGTGTTTCAAATCAACTTTATAAATGTTGTTAACCTGCCGTTAGTCTTTGCGCTTTTTTATCCGATTTTTATAAAATCCTGTTCTAAACAGGCGCGAATTGTTATTTATACAACCGCAAATTTTCATAATTTCCAAAAGATTGATGACGGTTTTCTTTACCTGTTTGGGATTTTCCAAAACTGTGTCTTCCGTTCGCGTACGATAATGACCAAATGCAAATCACTTAAACGTGATTATTATTTTTTTTTTGTAAAGTTGCGAAGATTTCAACATGCATCGCAATCGATACGGAAATGATTTAAACTAATTATAGAGTAATTGATTAATAATTTAAATGTTTGAAGTCGCCATAAAAATGCAGTTTCCGTCGTGCATCGCCAATTATGCGATAGAAAAATAATGCAACAACAAAACCGCTTACCTTCATCATAACACTCGTCTAAATTCTCCAAACATAATCTACCACGTTCCTCATTATTCAACAACGGATTCATATAGAAATTATGAATATTGGTTAAATTGTCGTTGATTAATCGTTCGAATTTAATTCGCTCTGTATTGTTGGTTGATCGTTCTTGTATATCACCATTGATATGGATTGTTAAGAAGAACACAAACACCAGGAATACAAACGAAAGTGACTTCATTTTGTGATTATTTGTTAAAACTACGTACACATCACGAATTCCAAATTAATTGAATTCTCAATAAATTCTCTATGCCGAAATTGAAGAGAAAACCGTCTCGAGCTCTCAATATTGCACAAATTCAAACATTACACTTTTATGTCTGTTCTTGCAATAATACTCAATCAATTCCCGTGGAAAGTAGGGGGTAGAATTATTTATACACAAATATATACCCGTATATTAATGATAGGCCCCCTCTACTCACCTGGGCGCACTATACATGTTGGATTTTCTGCACGCGTCGTGGGCTGTGTTTTGTTTGGAAGCGTACATTTTTTTTTGCTGTATTTGGGTGGAATTTTTATTTATAAAACATTATTTATAAAAAATTCAACAAACAATAAAATCATAATTTGTCGCATGAATAGGAAAATTGCGTAATATTGACATTTCAGTGGGAATTCGAGTGTATTCTTCAACGGCCTGTATAGAGTAACGACGTAACAACAAGGTTAGTGTTGAGGACACTCCACCTTGTTGTTGGAATCCAACTCAATTAAACTCTTGTTTGTTGACAATTTGCAGTAAATTTCGATTGTAATGGCTTTTGCGTTGATTTGTTGGATGTTATGATGATGATGTTATATCCGAGTATCATTAAAATTTGCAATTAAATCACAAATGACAATTTGCACAACAATGTCTAATCATTGGCGAGTAGTTGAGACTTTTTCTTATTAGGCGCCTCTCAGCTCCAGATAGCTAACAAAATTGGGAGTCGCTGCAGTTCCAACAAACAAGAATGAAAGTGCCACAAAGGTCGATGGACTTTCCAAGTCCTTGAGAAGATGTCAGGTGGGGTGGGTACTCTTCCAAGCCTGTTTGTCCAACGGATAACAACAGGTGCTAGTTCAGGTATCTTAGGGAGAAACTGCATATCTGATTGCACACGTTCGAAAGAAGAAAAAGACGATGTTTACATCGCAAACGACATAGCACACTGCGTCTTAATTTGCACTACTCATTAGAAGGCGCGAATTTAAGAGAAGGCTGCCAAAATCAAGGCGACACCATAAACCACAAGTTGCCGAATTCTGAATAATTCGAAGGTTGTACTCATTAGACGTGCTAAAAGATTCTGTTAAATCCTGTGAAATATGAATCATTACTGCCAAACCTATCGAGATCAAGGGTGAAATTCCGGAAAGATCCATTATATAACAGAAGCTCGTTCCAAGAGAACTACTTCACCCATCAGAACTTCGTTGACCCGGATCACAAAGGTTATTCTTAGCACATGTCAATAGATCCGTTATGCTTCCTCTTCTACTAGACAATTTTAAATCCATCAGTTGTGGAGTTCGAAAACCCATTTTGAGTGATATTTTGGACATTGATCTGCACACACACACACGTAGAAATGACCATAGCGATAAAAAATCGCCTACAAAGAAAGCTGCCATCCTTGAACTTAGCAAATTACCGGCAGAATTTCTGCACTACGTCTTAACGCTAATCGCCGAAGTGATTATCATAAACATCAAGTTCTTGATAGAAATATTTGTCCATGAACTGATGCAACTGTAAACACAAACTGAGCCATAAGACGGACGAATTCAATATTTTCCGAGTTCAAGAAGATTACATGGGTATTCCCAGTACTTTCCTAAAAACGGTTAAAAATAGTTTTGCATAATTGTCATTGCGATAAAAATGCAACGCAATTTTCCAAAAATTCTGTAGTTCTTTCTTCGAATCATGACTAGTCATTAGACTGGTGCTAATTATTTTTTAAACCAATAATGATAATGACTAAGTGATTCTTTGTAAAATGTTAATTATCAGCTATTCGGTGTGACAGTTCCTGAAACAGGTTTTCAACAATAAAATGCAGAGTTAGATGTTCTGCGACCTTTGATACTCTTAGAACGGTGAAGAACCTTCAAGGATTCGATTGTTTTTCTATAATTATTAATATTTTGTCTATTTTCCTAATAAAACCCAATCTCGTGACGGTTTTTTGTTAGTCTTTTTAACATTCCAGTCAATGCCTACAGACAACCTTTAGACTATATTGTTATAATTTTTTTAATATACGTTGCTTTTACTACTTTTGTAAACCGAATACTAGGATCAAGGTGATTAATTATTGGCATATGGCACGTGTTTGATGGACATTTTTGGAGTAACACAACCGACTTTAAATAGAAGGAAATCAAGGATAGAGATTTTCTAATATAAAAATAAATAATCATTGCTTTATTTATCTATTTATTTACTTATTATTCATCTATCGTATTCCCAACAAATAACATCAAGGTAAAATACAAATGATTTATATACTAAAAACGATTTTCTAGAAAACAGTATTATTATTCAAAGCAACAAATATTAATCAAATAATGATATTACTTTCAAAATAGACAATTGCTTAAATTGTTAAATAATTAACCAATAAAAAAACCAAACGATCATATCTATAAATAATGTGTCATTAATAGATTTCAGATATGTTGTTAATCACATAACATTTTTTTTAATTTAAGGAAAGAACCATTTTTATAAAATTCAAAATTAGCGCTCTTTCACTATCGATTATTTGGTTTAGCGACATCTCGTATGTAATAGTTAAACTAATAGATAGCGAATGACGCCATCTAACATTGATGTTCAATACTACAATTTTTAAGATTGTCGAATTTAACCTCATTAATCACATGTGTTTGTTTATGTACTTTTTTTTATAATTTTTATTGATAAAATATGATCGATGCTAGGGGTTTTTTCGATTACAACATCCCCGAACAGATTTTCGAAAATGGTGGTTATGAGACTGCAATGAAAGTCTTGTATAATTGTAAGGATTTCGTATTAGAAACCGCCAAAAAGTGGGCTCATTTGTTCTGTTATTGTTAATTTTAGATGGTTATCGAACGGTTGCAATTAATCAATCAATCGAGTCATCAGATGCTGTACCTTTACCATTCCAAATCAGAGAAGTCGATGTAAATTGGATTCGTTTGTTTTTTTTTCTTTTGTGGTTTTAACAGTTTTGTTTGTAGGGTTGTGACGATTTGAAGATTTTGAATCGATTGACGGTAACTGTTACGAATCAAGAAGGCATTTCTAGAATTGTAAGTCGCGGATTTATCAGCGGATCCGGTCCGTAGTATAGCCACCTATGTTTAATAGAGGATCAGAGCCTGCTCCTTATTTTGAGATTTCTATATTTTGGAATATTAGCAACGCTGCTAGCCTCTTAGCCGCCCGGGACCGGATCCTGTAGAAAATCCGCTAGCGTGCCTTCCCGTTAATTTTATATCAATTTTTAAACAATTTTCTAGATTAAATCACCGATTTATAGGAAATACGATATAATTGCGGTAGCTCCGGGTAATGTAGCAGCATTTCAATTTATCGCCAGTAATATCGATGCTGATATATTCTGCATAAATCCAGCAAATAAAGCTGCCTATATGCGCAGTAAAAAATTGTATAATCAATTAATTGAAAAAGGATATCATTGTGAAATCTGTTATGGTCCGGTAATTATTGATCAAACATTACGTAAAAATACAATAAATTTGGCGCACATTTATCATTCATTTTCAAAATCGAAGAGTATCATACTGTCAAGTGGTGCAACGAATCCGTTATTTTTACGTGGACCTTACGATATCGTCAATTTGTATCCTTTAACTTTTCAACTCAGTCAAAAAATCATCCAAAAATGGGAATATTGATTTGCTGACCAACCAATTATCCCTAATGTTTTTATTTTTTTTAACTGAAAAAACCTACAGAAAAACAGATAAGCCTTTATCATTAATACGACTATACTAAATTTACCCACCAAAGGATTCCTGGATTTAAGTTGGTAGCCTTCAATATACTGATATTACTAGGGATTTATTTTTTACTTTGTTTAACGAGACATGTCAAATCTAGTAACCCTTCGGTCGGTGAATTTAGTATAGACGCCTATACGCAGTAGAGTATAATTCTGTCTTTGTCTAATACATCTATCCGTATATGTACCGTATGTGTTATATGAGAACTCGTTTTTTTTAGGTCTAAACCAAGGGACTGTGATTAATTTTTCAATATTAACTATACTATATTCACTAGAGTGGTCGTTAAAAACTAATTCTTTCCCCACGCCCCAAAAAAACCTTCCTTTTGATGAAAAAATGCGGGTAAGATTTTTGATCATTGATAATTTTTCAGAAAAAAATAAGTTTATACGTCTGAAAATTTTTATTTTATGGAGTTAATAAGTTTATTTTTGAGAATATCTCCATAAATATGAACTTTATGAAAAAATCAAACGAGACCTTTTTTGTAGAGAATTTTATTTCTTACAAAATTGATCTTATTGATTTTTTCTGAAAATCATCCACTTTAAGAGATATCTTAAAAAAACTACGATTTAACGACTTGCGGCACGTGCTCTTTTTGTTAAAAAAAAGAATAAAAATTTTACCCGTACTTTTCATCAAATGGAAGGTTTTTTTTGAGGCGTCGGGGGAAAACGACCACTCTAATATTCACCGATCTAAGATTTACTAGATTTGACAGATATGGACACAAACAAATAAATCCCTGGGAATATCACTATATTCAAGGATACCAACTTAAATATAGGAAACTTTTGGTCGATGAATTTAGTATATACTTTTCAATATTGATTTATATTGCCGTTCTATTTCAAATTATTAGTTTAACCTTCGACTTATTATTGTCGCCTTCAATTTATTATGTTGGTTTTCTTTAACAGTAAATAGAGCTTTGATTTTTGGTTTAAGTGAACAACAGGCGAAAGATGCGATAACACATTGCGGCCGTAAAGTTTACATAAATTCCGGTAATTAATCGATTGATTCCTTAATTAATTTAATTAATTCGTATTCAATTTACAGTCGGCAGACGACATGGTAAAACTTTAATGATTATCGAGAATACGGAACAAGAATCAAGTGGGCGAAATGATGAGGATGATGATTCGGTGATTTGTTTGGATGATTCCAGTATTATGGAAGTTGATGGCCCTGCACCTAAGAAGATAAAACAATAATTTCTATTAGTAGTTAATAAAAGTTGTTTAATTAATTGATCTGATTTCACATTAGACCGTTTCCCATTAGTTCTTGGGTCTTCATTGTATGGCGATCAGCTTAAAAAACAAACTATCAACCAATGCACAGCGTAACCCTAGAAACATAAAATTTTGCACAAGAGTTCCTCACAAAGCAGATAAGCACTATGCATTATGGACCTGATGAAAAGACATGTTTTGACTGTTTCAGGGGTCGATTTATTACACAGGTTTAGGCTGAAATTCGTGTGTAGGGTAGCGAATTTATGCAAAATCTTAGGAGCGATTTAAGTTTTATGCCCGGTGAATTTCATAAAAGTATATAATAATTAAATATTTTAAATTTTTTCACGACAAACATATTTCCGGTCAATCCGAAGTGTTTATTTGATACTAGCTGTGCCCCCGCGAGTTTGTGCGCTTAGATTATAAGTACGTCACAAGGTCACATACTGTGTTGTTATCTGTTAGTATTTCATTTCCGTATAAATAATACAAAAAATACACATGGCAACGTCGGAATTATAACTGACAGGTGCCAGTTAGCTGCCTTCAATGTATTGAAATTTTAACGCTCTTTTTAACCCCGTTAGAGGACGAATTTTCAAAAATCCTTTCTTAGTGACCGTTTATATCACCAAAGGAATATATGTGCCAAATTTAAAGTTTATCGGATGGATAGTTTCGGAAATACCGTGATGAGTCAGTCAGTGAGTGGTAAATAGCTTTTATACTTGATGTAAGACGATTACGGGATAACTAGGTGGAATCTTCGTTTTTTCTCCCTAATTAGTTACATAGTTGTAAAGGCACCGGATCCTTCTTATGCTTGAAAAATGTTACTCTCTGGAAAGATATTTAAAACCCATCCCGGCGTTTAGTGAGGTTCCTCGCTCTACGAAAATTACCCAAAAACCAAAAATATATAACATGTAACAGTACTTGCAAATAAATAGTTGCTTGTTAAATAATTTAAGTGTAACATGCGAATATGTATTCAGGCCCCGCAAAAGGTCACGCCGGCTTTGATTATGGATCAAATTTAGGATCAGCGGCGCCCTAGGCCTAATCCAATATACCGCCATTTCCGTGATACCAGGGAAGCTGTACATACATTCCATGTAGACGCCATGTAGATAAATTTTGAAGCAGAAAAAATGGCAATAACTTTTCAAACTCATGCAATGATCAAGCTTTATACATGAAAGGGCTTGTTTAGTTTAAAAATTTCATATTTCAGATCAATTTTTTGAAGTATAAATCGATTTTATTATTACTCAAGCGAAATCGCGTCTTTATAGACTTTTAAAAAAGAAAAAAACCCTGATGCAATAAAATCGAGTTATTTTTTAATGAATTGACTGCTACAAATGCTTCTATTGTGAAAATTTTTGAAAATCATAAGAGCCTTTTCGAATTACGACTAGTTCAAGAATTCTATTTCAACCATTCTTCTGTTGACTACAGCATGAATTTCAAAAGTTACTGCTTCTTTTTCATATTTCCATGTAATCAACTAGCTATTATATTATACCCGTTTTTCAGGTGAGTTTACTTGTTGCGGTTAATTTTTTGGGTAATCTGGAAATATGGAAAACTTCGAGTAATGTCGTATTTTTGAAAAATGGCAAAATTGAAAGATGGCACTACCAACGAATTTTTGTAAATTTTTATGAATTATTATTCGTCATTTTTCTTCTCATGTAGGTACGTAAGTCAAACGATTTATTTACAAAAAAAGATGACACTTCTAATTGTCGGGTAAAAACGGGTAATTTAGAAAAATTATACGGGTATTGAGACAGCTAAGCTCTGGTCACAAATAAACAAGTCAAGTTCTCAGGCAAAATACCAGCCCTGTAAATAGTTCGTCACTTTCTTTCAATTTTTTGTAAAAGTTAATTGGCACCACTAACATAGAAAGTGTCAATAATCTCCTACTTTCGATCTTCTAATTCAGATGCTCAAAGGAGTTTATCGGAGATTCAGATCTCCAGGATCGTGTGGCGGATCAGTCAAATTGTGTCTAATCTTGGGATTCATACGCTTAAACATATTACAGAAATTTCCACGAATTTTACGAGAATAATTGAATGCATGCAAGAACTAAGCATCAAAATTAACGTAGCATAACCATTCAGTTCAAGTCCGTGGATTATTCCAGCGGAATTTCATCATAACTAGCTGGTTTTGGTCCATCGATTATACAAAGAATCAGATCACATTTTTTCTTTTCAATGTTTGCAAAAGCTCGGATCCCGAGGATCGTCTGGCGGATATTGCGAATCGGTCAAATTGCGATTGATTCACTAGTCTAGTATTAAAATTTACAGAAATTTTATACCAATAATTTTAATGCATCAATTAATATGACCTAATCATCCATATACAGTTTAAAAGTGTTTCCTGCGGACCAGGTAAATAATTTCCGTTTTTTTTTTGGAGTATTTTTGAACTTGGCGCCACATGTGGACATGTATTGTAAATAATAATAGTAATAATAATAATAATAATAATAACATTGTTATAGGTGGCGCTAGTATCGATCACAAGCGTAATGATAAAATGGAGTACTCATTTATACGTGCAGTTTATACACAAAATTTAATTAAGTGAGTTTTTGTATATATAAACGTTTAAATAAGTGTAAAAATCAATTAAAATTCATTTAATCCAAATGTGATCGATTAAATTTAATAGTTTTTTTAACATAAAAAAAAATTCAATGTGAATTGTGTAATTTTTTTCGGTTAATATATTTTATTGAAAAAGAGTTTGGTGGTCTCTTCTCAATACATACACACATAGGTATATATGTACATATATACATATTAGATCTATATATACATATATACGTATATGTAACATAGAGGAATCGAGTGTATGTGTGTGTGTAAAAGACGACGACGACGACGACGACGGACGGGACAGGAACAGACCGACGGTGTCCATGGTGAGTTTCCGCAATTTCCTCCATATACATTTTATATACAAAAACAAAAACAATCACATTTTTTTTTCGATTAGTCTCGAATTATTCCAAATTAATAATAAAATTTAGATCATAGTAATCGTAGATTTGTAGATCTATTGTTAGACAGAGAGCGATATTAATTAATTAATTGAGACAAAAAAAAATTAATGGAAAGAAGAAAGCAGGTCGCCATTGGTGGATTCTCTACAAATCAAATTAATAACAAAATAGAAGATCTCACCTGATTGGTTGTTATTTAAAATCATTACCAACTGTATAATAATAAAAAATATTTTTTTATTGAAAAAATTACAAAAAGCAACAATAATAGTAGTAATAACAATTAAAAAAATAAGAAACAAGAAACGTAAAGACATGTAGTGGAAGTACTATAACTATCACCGGCAGAGTTCATTGTTCCCTCTCTTCTGTATACGTTTTGAGTCTGTGTGTATATAAAGCCGGCTCCAATTGATAAAATTGCAAGATGACGACTACGACAACCGGAAAAAAATTTATCAACAATATTGTTTATTAATTGTTGTAGTTGGCCGATGTGTATAAGTAATCGATGTGGCTACGGCGACGACGACGTTAGCGGGCATCTGGACGCTCACCCACCCCCGCATTCAATACCACCACTTTGTTTTTGTCTCTGTTGCTCATACGAAAATTTATATATTTCGCTCGTATACCGTACCGCGCCGCTCGCTAATCAATTTCGTAATTACCTCTCGCACACATCTTCTGTTTCTGTTGTCTGTGTGTATATGTATGATAGTGGTGGAGACGGTGTACGATTTTGAATTAAACAGTGCTTCTAAAACTGTTCATAATTGGTGGTGGTGGTGGTGGTGGCGGTGTAGATTGCACCCTCCCATTCTGTTGTTCTCAAAAAATAGATTAATTTCTATAAAAATAGAATAAAATCGAGATCTTTTGTGAAATGTTTGTTTATGATTGCGTTAATTAGAGGAAATCAGGTCGATTATATAGAAAAATTTCAACATTTTTGATAATATTGGAAAGTTTCGGTATTTTTACCAATATTCCGACAATTCCAGAAAAATCCAACAGATGGTTGTTCTTAATCTCGATTTTGGGCAACAACCCTCTTTCTACCTTTACCTATTTTGTTAAATCTCAACTATTTAGCACCGTATCGATTTTAATTGTATTTGGTTCCGTTCGGATGATTATTGTCGATGTTAATTAGAGAAGGCATTTCATTAAAGAGGCTGGATTGATGATGACTATAGCTACAATAATATTCGGTGGTGGGGTAACAATCTGATTGGGCCCTGGGGTGGAAAGTTGTATCGCTCATGGTTACAGTTTTTTACACATAAGCGTATAGCTTTTCCCCTTTGGTTCCAATCACCACACTCCATCCAGGTATGTTTTTCTATTATTCTGTTATAGAAAATATTTATAAATAACGTTCTCTATTATTGAATTGTCCATTCGCGGAAACTGTCACAATAGGAACCACCTCTCTAGCTGACTGACACACCGAACGGGTCGATCGAATGAATTTACAGCGTCATCATGATGATCATCATCCCCTGTTTTTCCTCTCGGTGTTTGTCTAAAATTACGTAGGCTGCCTGCATCGATTTTAACTTCAATCAGAGATTTGCTACTTGTACAACCATTCGAAATATAAATCACATAGCGCCCCTTTTCTTAATGTGATTAAATATAGTTGAAATCAATTCTGTTGTTGTTAGTTACACACAAAAAAAAGACGTACAATGACTTGCTTCTCTGTATTGTAATAACTGTAGAATTTATAGCTTGAATCTCACGTTTTTTTTTAATGGTTAAATATTTCTAAAATTATACGATTTCAGTGATTGTTATGTGTATTACCCCACACTTACATGACTACTTTCATATGGTAATTAATGATAATAATTTGACCTTAATCGATTAAGACGTGTTTATTATATCTATTTTTATGTTATTAATACATTTTTCCATTTGTTGTTTAATGATTTTTCGATACAATCCAAATAACTCGATATTGTTTGGTAGAATAATAAATGTAAAAGTTGTTCACATACCTATGATGTTGGAGATAACACGTCATAGTATAAATTAAGTTTATATAATTACATTTTTTTTTTAGAATCGTAGATAATTGTAGGTGTAAAAATATATACGTATTTGTTATAATTGCTTATTTTCGTCATTTATTATTTAGTTATTATGTTGTGTTTTTGCAGCGATGCTGTGGTGATATGAGAATCAAAGAGACGCTATGTGCCGCTTAAAGCGATGGACTCTTACGACTTGTTCGGGGAAGATGGATCTGGTATGTTGGAAGGTCTGCCCGAATTGGGCACTGATCATTTCGATCCTGCGGTGACGGGACCACGAAATGCACAATCGTCGGCCTATAATAATCAGCAGCCCACCTACTCGCAAGAGACACCACTACAAAAATTGGCTTCCTTTGGTGGTACAACTACAGATTTTAATCACATGGATCCAAATGCACAAAGTATGTATGCCCAAGGTGGTTATGGTAGTGATCGACCAATGGGTCCACCGGGTAGTGCTTATACTACACATCAAAGACAAATGGCACGACCACCACCAGGTCCACCACAGAATACTGGTGGATCACAATATCCTTATCAAACTGATAATATGTATTCAATGCCTGATCATCAAACATTAAGTAATATGGGTGATGCTAGTAATATGCAAACAGCAACTGGATGGGGACAGCATGCAGCGGCAGCGGCAGCAGCTGGTTATACAGCAATGCATCGATATAGTCAAATGAGTGGTTATCGACAACAACCGATGCCCACATATGGGCATCAACAAGAACCGAAACAACAATTTCCACCAACACAACATCCAATGATGCAACAACCACATCAGGCCAGTTATCAAATGCAACAACGGCATGCACCACATTATCCACAAGGTACTGGTTATCCGACAGCACCGACCGGACAAGGTTATGGTGGTTATATGCACCAACGTTTACCACACCATCATCAATATCCACATCAATTAGATATGGAAGTACCAACGCCACCACAATATGGACAAATGGGTCATACCCAGAATATTGGTGGTCATCCCAGTTCACATAGTGTACCAACATCAGTACATATGGGAGGACAAGGACCACATCCTGGTCATGGACCATCTCAAGGACATCCAAATACTCAACAATTAACGACTCAAAATCCCATGGTACATCCAACGTCCATGAATTACAATCAAACACATCAATCGATGCAATCGATGCAACGGCCAATTGATGTCCAACCACCAACACAACAATTTTCGAATAAACATTCATCAAATCCAATGGGTAATGCCAGTCCACAATATCGGGCACCATTTCCACAATTATCACCACAAATGTCGCCACGACCACAAATGTCACCACGACCACCGGCTCCACAAATGTCTCCTAGACCCGTTATGTCTCCAGCTAAACCAAATATGTCGCCACATCCACAGATGCAACAAACAACGCTCAGTCCCCGTCCCGCAACAAGTCTTACACCAAAAACAACAACAGCATCACCAGCTCCACCAATGCCACCCTATTCACAACAAAGTACATTACAAGCTTTAGAACAGATGGTAATGCCTCCGTCTAGTACGAATAATACAGAATATCCGAATTATCAACAGAGAAATACGTTAGGACCACCGCCTGGTCCTCCACAGAATCCATTATCGCCTGCCATGAATAATATGAGAAATCAAATGACAACAGATCAACAGTGGTCGACACATCCGGCATCAAGACAACAACAACAACAACAACAACAGCAGCAGCAACAACAACAACAACACCAACAGCAACAACAACAGACACAACAACAATCCGCTCCATCATCACATGTTGCTAACATGAATGGTTCGTCGATAAGTGTAATGGATCAGAACCAAATACCCACAAGTCAAAGTATTCCGCCGACATTGCAAAGTTTGCCAGCTAGCCAATCTACTAGTATACCAAATTCAAATGTATCCAGTGATCCAAATAGTATAACGAACGTTGGTTTTGGTAAAGATTTACATGGTGATGTTAGTAATAAAGCATCGATGTCGTCAACTTTACCAACAGATGTACCAACAAGTCAAGTACATGACACAAGCCAACATCAGTCTCAACAACAGTCTCAATTACCCCAACAACAGCAACAGTCACTCCAACAACAACATCAGCAACAAACACAACAACAGCAACAGCTGCAACAACCACCAAGTGTTCCATCAGTATCAGTATCGCTACAACAAAACGATTTCAGTTCAGTACAGTCACCTACAACGAGTATTCCTGATAAACTTCCAACTAGTACAACAAATAATGAAATGACTATGCCACAGAATAGTGATGTATCATCACATCCACCAACACCAACGCCATCATCAACCACCGATGATAACATAACAAATACCCAAGATATTAGTCTTCCGTCAAATACTGATTCAAATAAGACTAATGATGATGTAATAAGCAACACAAGTTCAACTACATCACAACAGCCTACACAAAGTCAAAATAATAATAATAATACAACGAATAATTTTACTGATTTTAATTGTGTATCAAGTATGACTGGTTATCCATCACAACCAACACCACCAAAAACCAATAATAAAATGGATGATTTAGTTCAATCGGCACCAAGTATATTCAGTTCGGAGAATTCCGTTTCTCAGGATTCCTTATCGGATAGTAGTAGTAAACATGAATTCACTACAACAACAAATACTGTACAAAATTCTCAAACAAGTCAAATCCAAAATATACCGCATAGTCTGCCTACGACTACGACATCGAATACAATAACTCAACAGCCACCCTCTCAACAACAACAAGTCTTACAACCAATGGTTACAACAAACCAACCACAATCAACACAACAACAGGTGAATCAACAACATTCAGTTACTGGAATGGCGATGATGGCAAATCCACAAACTAACTCTTCACAATTACCAAATTTACAAGCGCAATCGTTGCAAAATAATAATAACAATATGCAGAATGTTTCGTCCGGTGCAACTGGTCAAAATCTTCCAACAACAAATCTACCACCACCTCCACATAATCAAATGACAACACCAGTGCCTCCAGGTCCAACGATGCCACCAACTAGTCAAGCACCACCCGTTATGTACGACCAGAATGCGGCTATGATGGGTCCGAACAGTGGTATACCACCAATGGGTGCTTCCCGGAATATGGCACCGGGTATGCCACCACCTCCACCACCACACGGTATGTCACCAATGGGCCATCCTGGCATGACCATGAATATGGGCCATCCCGGTATGATGCCTAATATGAATACCGGCCATGGTATGATGCCCAATAATGATATGATCGCTTATCAACCACCGATCAGTCATCATCAAGAACGGGCAGCATTACAACAACAATTACAAGAATTGTACTGTATGCCACCGGCACCGGAACATCAAGAGAAAATTGCTCATCTACAAGAACGATTGAATATTTTAAGTCAACATGAAGCAACTGAACAGTGTAACGGTGGCCCACAATGTGTCCTACAAAGTCCGTTATTTACATCACCGATGATTGATAGTCCACAAGTCACTAGTACAACGGGTCGAGGTCGTGGTAAAGGTGCACCGCGTACAAAGAAACCACGACAAAAGAAAGGTGAAAAATCAGCATCGCCAATCCATATGTCATCGCCATCTATGAATATGATGTCGTCGACAATGCCGTCACAACAACTACCAGTATCGGAAGATTGTGTTACACCAGGTGCTGGTTTAAATCTGCCATCGAGTGATATGTCGGAAATGGCTGATTTTAATGTTGATCCAATCACCGGTGAATTCGATGAAAAAAAGAAAGCGAAAGGTCCACGGAAGCCACGTGAAGGTAAACGATCGAAAGAAGGTAAATTACCAAAGGAGCCCAAACAACCGAAATCACCAAAAGAACGTATCTATAAAGAACGTAAAAAACGTGAACCGAAAGATCCAAAAGTAAAACGTAAATATGTACGCCGAAAGAAATTGGAAGGTTCCGAAGAGAGTGCAACTGATGAATCATTCCATAACAAATCATATGAAAATGAACATCATATTGCATCATCAGAAGTGATGACAACACCTGAAGATGTTGTTACCGGTGTTGCCGTCAATGAAGAATCGAAATCACCCGATTCAGGAGAAACTACTGAAGTGACAAGTGCTCCGAATAATGATGAAATTCAACAGGCGGATTCCTCGCAGACATTAAACGAGAATAATGGTGGCGGTAGTGGACAAGAAACTGTAGACAATGATACGAAAAAAGATGAGTATACATTTGAAGATCAACCAGCCAGTCCACAAGATTTAGGCGAATTACCGCGTAAAAGACGCAGTAAAAAATCATCGAAAGTTATCTCGTCATCAAAAGGTCGACGTAGTGGTAGTGGCAAAACGAGAAAACGTAAAGGTACCGTCCATGAATCGGATGGTGAAGGTGAAGATTTGGCGAGTACACCACCACCATCACCACCTGAAGATCCAGAGAATGCTACACATAAACGACGATCGGCGCGTAATACACAACGGAAAAAGTATATCGATGATGTAATGTTGAGATTCTCGGATGATGATTCGCCGATTGTTCCAAGTAAAAATAAGAAAAATACAGTACAATCAACACCACCGATACCGGTACCGGTGGCTCCCACTCAACCGGAAGATAATTCAGTTGATGGTAATAATAAAATGAATTTCGTTTATGTCAATACGAATGATGAAGATTCGATGGTTGTACAACATATTTTGAGTTCGAGAACTGTAAAACGTCCAATGAAAAAACCGGAAGATCCTAATATCGAACATAAAACTGAAGACAAAAAGAAAGATGAAGAAAATGAAGAAAAGGAGGTGAAAGAGGAAGATAAAACTGAGGTTAATGATGTTGATGTTGATGTTGATATAGAGAATAAAGACGATAAAGAGCCAAAAAAAGAAACAACAGATGAGCCGCAAGCTGAGAAAGACGATGACATTAAAGATACTGGTGGCTGTGAAGAAGCTGACGATGATGCCGCCGAAATGGAAGAAGTTGAAGAATATTATGTGAAATATCGCAATTTCTCTTATCTACATTGCGAATGGAAGACTGAAGATGAACTATTCAAAGGTGATAAGCGTATATCGAATAAAATTAAACGTTTCCGACAACGGCAAGCGCAACATTTGAATATTTTCGAAAATCTCGAAGATGAACCCTTCAATCCAGATTATGTGGAAGTTGATCGTGTTTTAGATGTGGCCGAACATACAGATCCAACAACTACTGAAATTGTTAAACATTATTTGGTGAAATGGCGTGCATTACAATATGAGGATTGTACATGGGAATTAGAGGAGGATGTGGATCCGTTGAAAATCGAACAATTCGAAAGATTCCGGCTGATGCCATCGAAAGATAAATGGAAGCCACGTAAACGTCCCACACCTGAACAATGGGTGAAATTGGATAAATCACCGATTTATAAGAGTGGCAATAGTTTACGGGAATATCAATTAGAGGGTTTGAATTGGTTGTTATTCTCGTGGTATAATAGTCGGAATTGTATACTAGCCGATGAGATGGGTTTAGGTAAAACTATACAAAGTCTAACGTTTCTACATGCTGTTTGGGAGTTTGGTATACGTGGTCCGTTTCTTGTAATTGCTCCATTATCAACAATACCAAATTGGCAACGTGAAATCGAAAGTTGGACTGATATGAATGTTATTGTTTATCATGGTTCAGCAGCTAGTCGTAATATGATACAAGAATATGAAATGTTTTTCAAGAACGATAAAGGCCAACACATTAAAGATATAACGAAATTCAATATTTTAATAACAACATTTGAGATAATTGTGACTGATTTTGCTGATTTGAAAGGTTTCAATTGGCGTATTTGTGTAATTGATGAGGCGCATCGTTTAAAGAATCGCAATTGTAAATTGTTAGAAGGTTTACGCCAATTATCTTTAGAACATCGTGTTTTACTATCAGGAACACCGTTGCAGAATAATGTTAATGAATTATTCTCGTTGTTGAATTTCTTAGAACCACAACAATTTCCCAGTTCGGATGCGTTTTTACAAGAATTTGGTGCATTGAAATCCGAACAAGAAGTACAAAAATTACAATTGATTTTGAAACCGATGATGTTGCGTCGTCTGAAAGAGGATGTGGAGAAATCGTTGGCACCCAAAGAGGAGACTGTTGTTGAAGTTGAATTAACTAATATACAAAAGAAATATTATCGTGGTATATTAGAACGGAATTTCTCGTTTTTATCGAAAGGTACAACACATGCTAATCTACCGAATTTAATGAATACGATGATGGAATTGAGAAAATGCTGTATACACCCGTATCTATTAAATGGTGCTGAAGATCAGATACAGTACGATTATAAATTAGCACACGGTGAAGATCCGGATGCTTATTATAAAGCATTAATCAATTCCAGTGGTAAAATGGTATTAATCGATAAATTACTACCGAAATTAAAGTCAAACGGTCATCGTGTATTGATCTTTAGTCAAATGGTACGTTGTTTGGATATTTTAGAAGATTATTTAATGTATCGTAAATATCCATTTGAACGGATCGATGGTCGTATACGTGGTAATTTAAGACAAGCAGCTATTGATCGATTCTCACGGCCGGATAGTGATCGTTTTGTATTTCTATTATGTACAAAAGCTGGTGGTTTAGGTATTAATCTAACTGCGGCCGATACTGTTATTATCTATGATAGTGATTGGAATCCACAGAATGATCTACAAGCACAAGCTAGATGCCATCGTATTGGACAACAAAAAATGGTCAAAATCTATCGTTTATTGTGCCGTAATACGTACGAACGTGAAATGTTCGATAAAGCTTCATTGAAATTAGGTTTAGACAAAGCAATCTTGCAAAGTATGAATACGTCACAAGGTGGTAAAGATAGTGGTAATCGACAATTGAGTAAGAAAGAAATCGAAGATTTATTGAAGAAAGGTGCATACGGGGCATTGTTAGATGAAGAGAATGATGGTGATAAATTCTGTGAAGAGGATATTGATGTGATTCTAGCAAGACGTACACAAGTCATTACAATGGAATCGGAGAAAGGTTCGACATTTTCAAAAGCATCATTTGCTAGTAGTGCTAATCGTTCCGATATTAATATTGACGATCCGGATTTCTGGAATAAATGGGCGAAAAAAGCCGAAATCGATACAACCGAAAAGGATGAAACTGAAGATTTAGTGATATCGGAACCACGTCGACGTACCCAGATTAAACGTTATGGACATGATGAGAGTGCAATTGATATGTCCGAATTAGAAAGTTCTTCAGATAGTGATTTAGATGGTGATCTATCATCGTTAGGTATACGTAGTCGCCGCAATAAATTGAAAAAGAAACGTTTACGTGGCGATGATTATATACCAAGAGAAGGTGAACGTAGTGAAATTGTTTATGGTAGTTGGGCACGTAGGGAATGTTTTATGATTGAACGTGGATTATTAACGTTCGGTTGGGGTAGATGGGCGGAAATTATACAACATTCACAATTACGTAAAGGATGGACGAATCAGGATGTTGAAGATTGTGCCAGAGTTATTGTAAGATACAATTTCTTTTGATGATTTTGTTTTATTTTTTATTAATTAAAATTTTCTATTCGTTGTAGTTGTTGTATTGTTTGAGATTTTATCGTGGCGATGAGAAGATACGTAGTTTTATTTGGGATTTGATTACACCGAATGAGAATGGTGAACAGAAGATATCACGGAATCATCATGGATTAAAAGATCCAGTTCCGAGGGGTATACGTAATAAGAACAAGAAAAAAGGTGGAGGAGGCAGTGGCGGCGGCGGCGGCGGTGGTAGTGGTGGTGGAGGTGGTGGTAGTGGTAGTAGTAAAGATAATCGACATGCTGCTCTGACTGATCCAAATCATTGGAGTAAAAATGAGAAATACGATGGAGATATATTTTTGGAGAGTAATTATAAAAAACATCTAGGAAGACATGCTAACAAGTAAGACCACGTAAATATTATGCGGTTTTCATTGTATCACTTGAGGCATTTCTTTTGAGTGCAATGTTGTTTTTGAGGACGCCTTGTCGAGTCAAGAGTTCTGTTTTCGTCATATTTTTTTCAATTCTTCTTCCAATTTTTCTTGACTTTGCAGAGTTATAGGAATTTTTGTAGGTATAAGACATTTTTTAGAAAAATTGCCACACATCATATGATTCCCTTCAATAATGATGGCTTTTTTATTCATCAAAAAGTAAACAGAAAATACCAATTTTTCCTTTGAGACTCAAAAATGTATGATTTTATGAAATAATAACTTACTCGTTCCCACATTTGAATCCAACAGTTCGTTAAGTTTCTTAAAATATACAAAAAAACGCTTTATAAGAGAGCCGTGTTATACACGGGAGTAATGCAAAAAAAGATCACACTGAGACTGTCCAAGCTTTTCCGCCCCTCTAGAAAGAACATTCTGATTTTTATTAACTTCTAGGACTAACAATCTATCTACTTCATTTGCCACCACTGTATGTGGACGAATATGCCATTTGAAAACTATAATATAATTGTAGAAACTTGAATGAAATGCCTTAACTGTATACGAAGCAATAATGATGACTACCATGCTAATTTAGAGAATACTCTAAGGTATTCGATGAAAACAACCTATTCTCAAATGAGTACTGAACGTTTTATGCAACAAACTATTAAATAAATTCTTTTTGAATTATATAATTGATAAATTTTTCCATTTTTCTAGGGTTCTTTTACGTGTCAGAATGTTATATTACATTAAACATGAAATAATTGGTGATTTAGTTCAACATATAGCTGATGGTGTGCATGCAAGGTAAGTCCGCGTGAAAGTCTATTAAAATATCAAAAAAAAATATGCCAGGATACAATTTAAGCGTTTAGTGACTCTCTCTCTCTCTCTGTATCTCGACAACAGGTAAGGTACACCTCTGCTCAAACTGTATCTTGGTTCATTCACAGTTTTTTTTATTTTTATTATTGTTGGGAATCAGCCTTGCTTATTTTTTAACAACAATGCATGGTCCCTCCTGCTTGAGATCATGCTATTAGTGCTTTAGCCCGCCCCACAGAAAAGAAAAACAACAACAAAAAGTTTGTTTTTGATTTATTTGAGAATTTATTTTGGTTTTTATTACAAAATTTTTATCGAAATTTTACGATGATATTAATCACGGCTTCATTGCTTATTTTTAACATAATTTTTTCTCATTCATTTTGTTATTAACACTAATTTTTCCAATTATGTATTGGTTCCCAACCCTTTTACGATAATTTTGATAAACAAAATCAATTACCTTGATGTTATTGTTTTGAAAATTAAAAAAAGTAAACGGTACGGCACTCGTTACCAAATTTTATGTTTATTCTAAATTCTCTAAACCGAAATCATTCGTTTATATGTTCGAGCATTAGGTCTAAGAATGTCTTGGTCCTTTTGCTCTCGGTCTTATCACAAATTATTTTTTTATTATATTTTTTTTTCAAAATTTTTTTGACAATTGGCAACGTGTTGATTACAATTTCACAGTGCCTTGCCGATAAATCCTCCTATAACGGAACAAATGCCTAGCGAATGGTGGGATACGGATTGTGACAAATCTCTACTTGTTGGCACTTGGAAGCACGGCTATGAGAATTATACAGGGATGCGTGCCGATCCTACCCTATGTTTCCTGTCCCGTTGTGGTCCACCTACAGAACGAGAACTACAGATGGCAAATTCTAATACACAACCTAGTACGCCTGCACTGTAAGTACGCCTACCCTTTACACAAATAAATAGGAGCAAAACAACTATAATAGAAGATAATGCAAGAGATACAACAACAACACAACAAATTGATTTTTTTTTGTTCTACTTTAATTTTTTGTATCCCCCACAAATTCCTCTAATTCTTTTATTATTTGTATTGGTACTAACATTGGAGATAAGGGCTGAATAACGCCCATTTACTTATCATTTTTGTTTCATTTGCCAAATGTTTTGCTTATCCCGTTAAGCTTAACTATTTTTATTTTATTTATTTATTTATTTTTTGTTCTAATGCATGTTTATACTTCTATTTGATAAGGTAAGACGATTCTTAATATTTCATAATTGTTAAAATAAACAACAACAATTCTTGATAATAATAAACATTTCTATTTTTATTCTAATTTAGTAACGATGATGACTTGGATGATGAAGATACTAATGAAGAATCCAGTATGAAATCGAAGAATCGTGACTTAATCAGTGAAGGTAATTCAGAAATAGCTGAACCATCACCGGGCCCATCAGCATCTTCGGAAACACCACAACCTGATGGTGACGAACGCGATGAACAATTATCAACTGATGATAAACAATTATGGCCATCGGCGACCGATTTAAATACACGTTTACGCCGTGTCATCACCTCATATCAACGTAATTATCGTAAAGAAGAACAAAAGATGGTTACAACTAAATCGAAGGTAAGATTTTGTTATTTTTTTTATTATCAGAAATTTAATCAAAAATAAAATAAATTGGATAATCATTTTTTTAAATAAGAAGAAAAAGCAAATATTTGATCAAATCTAGGTCAAGTTTTTGTTTCTTTTTCTTTGTTTCCTCGACTTATTTTTTTTTTAAATTATTATCTTTTATTATTAAATGTGCTTTGCGCTTGTATATAAATGTAGAGACTTTTAATCATTTTTACCCCATTTTTGTAATGTTTAGTGTCAATTAGTCTTTATTATTATTATTTTAATATAAATTATATGAAAAGAACGAGGAAATTATGTGATGAATACGAATTGCTAATAATCTATCAAAAGAAAAATATTTATTAATCTATTCTTATTTGTGTGATGATTCGTATTCATCATAAAACTTGATCATCTATCATTTCTTATTATGCACACACGCATGAGACAAAAAAAGGCGTGCTGGCTGTGTGTGTATTATACGTTCGGGTAGTATGTAGTATGCACTGTGCAGCCCTCGATAGAGCCTGCCCTGTCCTCCCCTTTGGCTGCCCTGGCTCAAGTGTCACAACAGTTCGATGCGAGGGATGCGGCCGCCCTAGGCCTACAAGGATGGGATCTACAACAACTAGCCCTATATTTACTGGTTAGTATATTTCACAACTTATTTAAAAACAAAATAATTTAAAAAAAGACAGAATTTAAAAAAAAATGAATAAAATTATAGTGAATTCATCGAATAAAGGGATACTAGATTTGACAGACGCCTGGCTAAAGATAGTACGTAAGTACAAGTAAGCGGGTATATAGATACAAACAAATAAATACCTAAAAATATCACAATATTCAAGGGTACCAACTTAAATCTAGGAACCCTTTGGTCGATGAATTTAGTATATAAATAGTTGTATGAGAGATAAATTTTTTAATAAAATTTTTATCTACAATCATTAACAGGTAAGATTAAGGATTCTAAATGTTTTCATTATTTGTATTTGTTCATAATCGTTTTTTGGTTATTCTAATATCGAAAATAAAATAAAATAATAAATAGTTTTTAAGTTGTGTGTTAAACGAAGAAATTGATACTCATACTTTCAGAAGATGGAGCGACAAGGTAAACAAGCAATGGAACAAGCTTTACGAGAACAACAACAACAGCAGCAGCAGCAACAGCAACAACAACAACGTATAGCCGCAACAATATCGAAACGTTGGACGAAACGTGAAGAAGCTGATTTTTTCCGTATAGTATCATCGTATGGTGTTATTTATTATCGTAAAAAGAAATCGTATGATTGGATGAAATTTAAACAATTGGCTAAATTAGAAAAGAAAACCGACGATGAATTAACCGAATATTATAAACATTTCGTTATGATGTGTAAAAAACAAACTGGTTATCATACGGTTGATGATGCGTACGATACAACAATTGAACATATAACTGAAGAGAAGGCGAGACGTACTTTGGAGCGTTTAGAATTATTATCGAGAATCCGTGAAGAGATTATAACACATCCGAAATTAGATGAACGTTTAAAAGTTTGTTTAACATCAGCGGATATGCCTGATTGGTGGATTGCTGGTAAACACGATAAAGATTTATTACTAGGCGTTGCTAAGTATGTTTTTTTCATTTTCTATTAATTCAAATAATTATTGTTTTAAAATTGTTTGTAGACATGGTTTGGGTCGAACCGATTATTATTTGTTGAACGATCCGGATTTATCATTCCAAGAGATTCTACGTAAAAAGGTTCATTCTGAAGCGGCTGTTGAGACTAAAGAAGCTATCAAATTGGAGAGTCATGAGGATATATTGAAATTTGATAAAGACGAGATTTTAGTGAAACTTGAAAAAGGTGAAGGTACTTTGAAGATTGAAAAAGTTGCCGTTAAGAAAGAGGCACCCGATGATAAAGAAAAAGATAAGGAGAAAGAGAAAGAGAAAGATAAGAAAACTGATGATAGTAAAGTTGAATTAACAATTGTTAAAAGTGAAAAATCTAACGAAAATGAGAACAATGAAAATCCGGATGATGTAAGTGAAGATAAGGCGACAACTACTAGCAGTATTGCCACAACAACAGCAACAACAGAAAAAGAGGATGAAGAACAACAAGAAAGTAGTAAAGAAGCAGTTGATGAAAATATTGAAAAAATTGATGAAACTGTAGAAAAAGAGGAGACAGAAGATAAAGAAACTAAACAAGAAGAAAGTGATGATAATAAAGAAGAGAAAATCGAACCTACAGAACAATCTGACATTAAAACAGATGAAACGACTGAAACTACAAAAGCCGAAGAGACTGCAACTGATGAACCGAAAAAAGAGGAGACAAAACCTTCAACAACTTCAACGACTACTACTACTACTACAACAACCACAACTACCACCACTTCCAGTAATAGCGTTACTAGTAAAATTCAAGATGAAGAAGCTGATTTGTGTTCCAAACAGGCAGCCGAATTGAAAGCAATGTTCCCAGATTTAGAAGTAATCCAACCACTATCACGTCTCTCACAAGTTGATACGTTTGTCTTGCGCGATAAACAAGGAACTGGTGCTTTAGATTTCAGTGAAACAACTGTTGCACAATTATTTAATAATGCCGTGAAATGGCCAAAAGAGTATGCAATACAAGTCCGCCTACAACACATCATCTATGCTATCGAAACAAAAGAATGGCCGGCTACTAAAAATTTCTCAGCTTATGCAACGGGTATTGGTAATGAATTCGATATACCAATCCATGAATTACCAAATGATCCACCAACAACAACAAATCAATCATCAACAAATCCATCAAGACGGGAAACTTCAACACCGATGTCGACAATGAATGATGACATCATTGAACGTAATAAGAAACGTAAACGACATATTGCAATTGATGTCGAAACGGAACGTGCTAAATTGCATGCTCTATTGAATAGTAGTCATATGACAACACCGAAACACGGTTTGGGTAGTAGTCAATGGGATGATGATTCGGAAGATTCACGTCGATCAACACCGGTACAAACAACATTACAACCACCACCGGCCCACCAACAGGCCACATCGCGTCTACTAAATATACCGTACGAACATAAATATCATACAGCAAAAATTGGACAGACTACTGTTATACCGGGTACCAGTAGTACATTAACACCAATCGATTTAAGTTCGAATATACAAAAATCGAATGATAAAAACAATGATTTACAAAATGAAGTACAAGATTTTTCGATGCCTTCAAAGAAACAACAGAATCAATCGAATATATCCAAATCTAGTAATAAACTCGATGATACTCTATCGAAATTGATGAAGCGAAAGAATTGCGTAAGTAATTTGCATATACATATATAAATAATGCTAGTATATTGCAAGTTTGGGTCAAAACGGTATAGCAATATCGAAGTCCTCTATCAGGACAATTTTCTTTTGCGCATGCGCTTGCGTTTTTCTGTTCTATTGGTTGTTGGTGACATTATACTACGCACCACGATAACTGAAAATGACCTGAGAAAGTTTGCGGTTTTGGTGGTTGAGTTTTACAGATACACCCCAATACACTGGTGGGTGAAAAACAGGCCCGTATTTAGAAAAATTATTATGATAAATGAAATAATACATAAATAGCAAAACTAACAACATTTTGCTATTTTATTCAGCAATTTTTGGAAAGTATTGGAACAATAGCTATGTATAATTTTACCTGCGTCAATTTTTGTATCTATACCGGAGAGGGCCAAAAATTTGAGTACGGATGGTGTTAGCATTGACATCTCTAAATACTGTAATAAATCATACTTGCAAGTTTGGGTAAACAACCGTAACCACAAGGTACTTGGACCTCGCCTGAGGCCTTTCAGTTATCGTGGACCAATCTATAACACCAACTTCATTCTGCAGTCGAATCTGGATAAGCGAGAGTTCAAGGGACCGCGATGTATTTTTCTATTTCATATATGCAAATTCAGGCATTCCAATAAACTAAGAGTTCCTTGAAATTTAAGAATGAGCTATAAATACGTTTAGCTCTCGCTTATAGATTAACAATCTCACTTACAGAGGTCCAAGAACGAAAAACGACTCTCACTTGTACAGGTTTTTGTCTCTCACTCATAGAGGTTTTAGAGGGGTAAAATTACGGGACCTGACAATTACTCTCACTTATCCAGTTCTCCCTTACACAGGTTTGACTGTATTTTGCTTTTATTTGATTTTACACGCATGGGCAAAAGCTATATGTTCTGATAGAGACAAAAATATCATATTTTCTATCTCTCTTTTATCGTAACCCGTTTCTACATTGTGCGTTGACTTAAGTCGCAATATATTAGTATTATATATATTAGACTGATTAAAAAAAAGTGATTAATTTGTTTCTTTTTAATTGTATCGAAAATGTTGGAAATGACGCAAAAAAATACCTTGAAAGTTTGAGGACTTAATATTAATATTAAGTGGTATCGCATCGTAAATTTCCATTTTCCATTTAAACAACATGGGAAAAGCATTTTCTTGCACTTTGGAATTTTATAGCTCATGTAAAAATTTACCATTAATCCAACTTTAACCTTGAAAAACTTTTCAGGGACTAAATATATCAAAAAATTGTAAGAACTTTTTTGTAGTGTTAAATTTTCTATAAGAATATATGTTAGTCATTCCGAAATATTGTTCCCAACGTGAGCTATAAAATCCCAAAGTGCAACAGAACGCTTTTCCCGTGTTATTTAAATGGAAAATGGAAATTCGCGATGCGACACCTCTTAATATTAATATTAAGAGCTCAACCTATCACGGTATTTTTTTATGAATTAATCGCTTTTTTTGAATCAGTCTAATAGGGTAAGGGCACCAGTGAATAGACACTGATGTATATTTGAGCGAATTTTAATAGGTAAGTTAAATTAGAGACGGTAGCCCTTATGGCAAGTGCATGTGCGACTGTTTTCCTTTCCTATGTTGTGATTGGCTTATTTTATTCACCTGTCTATTAAAATTCGCTCAATTATACATCAGTGTCTATTCACTGGTGCCCGTTCATTCACTGGTGCCCTTACCCTGTATGGTTATTTGTTATTTTAAATTCAATTAAATATTTATATATTTTTTTTGTCTACGATAGCCTGTAGAAGAACCGGTAGTCGGTAAAGAGAAGAAACGTAAGAAACTCGATGAAATCGTCTTGGGTTTATCGGCAGCAAAAGAACAATCTTTATATCCGGCGGAAAGTTCAAAGAAACAACCAGTTACGCCAAGTGTAACAGTTACACCAACGTCAGCACCGATTACAACATCGCATAATTTAACACAGAAACCGTTTACAATCACTGTAACATCCGTACCATCAACATCATCATCATCATCAAATCGTAATAATTCATTATCGAATCTTCTACCGACAAGTTTATCAATTGGTGGTGCTGGTACATCAAATTCGAGTAGTAAAGATAGTTTTTCAACATTTCTCCAACAAGCTGAACAACAAAATTTATTATTAAAGAAACAACAACAACAGCAACGTAAAAGTTATGAAGCAATGATCGCCGATATGGGTAAAGTATCCGATTTTAGTACGAAAATCAATTCCTATTCACATGAGGCGAAAGTTAATAAATGGTTAGCTGAACAGAATGCCGCATTAGCTGAACAACCATTAGGAGCAGATTATCTTTCGCCGCGCCGTAGACGGCCACGTATCGATCCAACACTATTAGATTGGAAAAAATTGACTGGTGATGAGAATGTTTCGGTTGTACATCGTGTTTCTGGTAAAAAATTAACCGGTCCTAAAGCACCGACATTAAAACGTTTAGGTCAATGGCTGGTTGAGAATCCAATGTATGATATCGATCCGAAATGGGCGGAATTAGTTAAAGAACGCGGCAATTTAAGTCATGATCTACAGAAACGTGTACCAGGCACTTCATCACCATCACCGGTGACTACTACAGCGGCAAATTTCGCTGCATCAACATCAGCAGCTTCAACATCGTCGACTAATTCAAAGAAAACCGTACCTGGACGGCCACCATTACTGTCAAGTCCAACCGGTTCCACATCGAGTGTAAGTTCAGCGAATATTAATACATCAATACCGTCGAGTTTGTCATTTCCAACATTAAGTGCGAGTGGTTTGAGTGGTTTAAATTCGAATTTATTATCGGGTTTGTCGGGTCTAGGACAATTCGATCCGAAAACAAATCCATTACTGATGCCATTTGCTGGTTTACCAAATATGAGTGCGCTTAGTTCGATGGGTAGTTTGGGGAATCTAACAAATATGAATCTGTTTGCGAATTTAGCTGGTTTAGGTCTACCTGGATTAGGAATGGATCCAACTAGTTTAACCGGTAGTGAGACCAATACTAAAACGTCATCGTCATCATCAGCAAATAATAAGAGTAGTGGTACTACTAATAATAATAATAACAGTAATAATAGTAGTAGTAAATCACAACAACAACAACAACAGCCAAAAGAAGCTCATAGCAGTAGTAATAAACCACAAACATCTAGTAATAATTCAATACCAACAACAAATCCGTTCCCGTTCTTCTTTCCAAATCCGAGTCTATTGTATACACCATTGGGTTTGGGTGGTTTGAATCCATTCACATTACAACCGGGTATGTCGGCTGCTTATGATACATTAGCCCAACAATGTGGCCTATTGAATGGTAGCTTAAATCCATCAGCATCACCAAATTCGAATTTAAAATCTAGTAAATCATCTCGACCAACAACATCCACAATTACAACATCAACAACTACAACTAATTCGAAATCATTACGTACATCTAGTACGAGTAGTACAGCTAGTAGCGGCAGTAGTGGCGGTGGTAATAGTACAAATCGTGAGGCTCAATTACAACAATTATTATTACCACCGGACACGCAAATTTTGGAGAGTATATCGAAGGCGGCTAGTTCGTTAGATTCAACGTTAAAACAAGGTAAATTGGATAAAAAAGAGGATAAACGTAAAGCTTTGGAAAATTTACGTGGTATGCTACCAACAGATTTCACATCATCTCTAGATAAATACAAAGATAAACGTAACCCAACACCGGGTTTAGTTGATTTTAATAAATTATTAGAAGCTCAAGTTGGTGTGGCTGGTTGTAGTTCAGCTAATAAGAAACTACAAGAACAACAAATGAAAGAAGCATTTGAACAATTAAGTAAAAATAGTCAAGAATTGATGGCGAAGGCATTAGGGGAAGAAGCTGCAGCTGTTGCCGCTATGCAACATGCCGCCGCCGTTGCTGCTGCTGCTACAATCACTAATAAACGACCTAGAGAATCAACTGATAGTCTATCAGAAGCTGGATCTTCTGAAGAGAGCCCGATAAAACGTATCAAAGAATCTACACCACAACCACAAGAGAAAATAATGAGTACTCCATCGACTGCCAATAATAATCAAGGAATTACTGATGAAGGTATTGATATTGAAACATTACTGCCACCTAGTACTGTTGTTAAATCAATTAATTTAGAAAAAAATGACACGAAAGATGATAATTCTGCAGGAGGAAGCGGCATAGCAACCCATCCACCACCTATAGAAGATGATCAGATTAAAGACATAAAAACACCTCCAGAATCTCCTGAAAAAGACACTACAACTAGTGAGAAAAAGAAAACTGATAGTGATGAGAATAAAGATGATAAAAATGAAACGAAATCAAGTGGTGGTGGAAGTAGTAGTAAAGATGAAGCACCCGAAAGTCCACCAAAGAAAAGTACAAAACGTCGTGGTAAACGAAAATCCGGTGATTTACCACCGATTGATCCGGAAGCAGTGATTGAAAAGAAGAATTTGCGTTCGAGTGCTAGTCGGAGTGCTGCAGCAGCAGCGGCACGTGCTGCCGCCGCTGAACATGCTGCTAAACAAGCGGAAGCTGAAAATGCACAAAAACTGCAACAAGACAACAGTGAGAGTGCATCGTAAATTTTATAAATCAATTGAAACGAGGTATAACCAAATCGTGTGTGTGCGTGTGTTTTGTTTATATAAATTAATACAATTAGTGACAATTTTTGTGGGTATTTGGTGAACTGTGATAATTTGAACTTGACTCTTTAGTTTTATTTTAGAAAACGAGCAGAAAAAAAACACTGGACTTGAGTGTTGAAATCAAGGAAATTTTGGAAAAGTATTGCTTCTCGTGTCAGTTATGTTCATTTTAATAGACAATAACTGAACAATTCTACGCTTGAATGAATTCTATAATTGTATTCCCAACTTTTAATTGATAATTTTTAGAATAATTAATGATAAGCTTAAAAACGACTCTAAGGTGGTGATGGTCGATGATTGACACCACCCAGAAGCATTTGTAATCAAACACTTGTAAATGATAGGGTGGCTGAAAATTGTGTGTCAAAAAAATACTAATAATTGATAAGATTTACTGATGAAAAGACTCGAATTTATGATAATATATATGTTAATTATATGAAATACATCAGGCAAATTTCCCAATCAAAATTACCAACGAAATTTTAAAGATCCAAAGATTTTTTGTTTATTTTTTTTTTGGATATTGTGTGGTGTGTACGTTTTTTCTTAAGTATTTGCCTGCTCTTTTGAAATGAAATTAAGCCGATTGGGATGTTTGTTGATAATTTGGAGGCATTTTAAAACGATTTTATTGTATTGATATTTCTTTAGTTTTTCATTTTAGTTTTATTTTTTTGGATTTTTTACAGTTTGTATATAAAAATTTAGAAAAAATTGTATACAGACAATTTTTTTGTCTTCGTTTTTTTTTCAATTGACTCCCGACAAAAGTTTTCGCTATAACAAAACTGCGTGAAGTGTGTAAATAGAAATTCTAGTGTTTCTTTTTTTTCGGTTATTACTATTTTTTTATGATTATTATTATTATTAATATTATTTAATCAATATAATGTATGTTAAATAGTGGTATAAGTCTGAGCGATATTTATTAATATTATTACAATTTTTAATTGGTCATCTTTTGATTTACGTATTTATTTTTATGTTTATTTTCCGTGTCTCTTTGAAGTATATAGGTTTTTATTTTGGAATCTGCATTTACTACAACATGAAGAAGGCCAGCACCTAAGCTGGAGATTCAATTATTTTTGCTTAGATCTGTTGTCATTTCAATAAACAACGTGTACAAGTATCATAGCATGGTAGCTCTCTCATTTATTGTTACAATGTTCATATAGAAAATAATTAAATAATATAAATTAATTCTGATCATTTTTATTTTCCAATTGTAGCGAACTCTGAAGAAACAGTATCATTTGAATTACCCACAATTTTACTATTAACCGTTAAAGTAAAAAATCACTAATTATGTTCAACAAACAATTCTCACAATCAAAAAATTTTAATAATTAATTAAGGTACTATTAAATAAAAATCGTTGAATTTATAACTATTTAATTAAATAATAAGAAGTGAAGAGTAGCAGATTTTAAACTTTGAACTACGGCACCTAGAACTAATTGTGTGGTGCCAACAATCAGGGCCGACTCGAGACCACAGCAAAACAGGCAGCTGCCGGTTGCGGCATAATGTTAGAGACGGCACTCTATTATTAATTAAAAAAAAATAACGGCAGAACAGTCTTAACTCTGATGAATACGCTCAATTGGGGCGTTACCTTAGAACTCTTGGAAACTGCTGCTAAATACGGAAGATTTGTTTCAATTTGAAAAATGTCATTTACCTATTGAATGTGGAAAAGTTTCAGATTTAGTGATAAATAATTCATCGGTCCTATGTCAGGTCTTCAGATCTCGTAGATCGTAAAAGAGGTTCAGTTTTTTTGGAAGTACAAAAATTGGCAACCCTACAATTGCATTTTGCCTCGGACCTAGAATTTACGAAATCCACCAATCAAGTTCTTTTGAAGCATACAATTGTCTGCCTAACTCCAATCCCTTTATTTAAGCTCTCTCTGTATTTTTCTGTGTATCCATGGTTTTCTATGTCTTTTCCTATCTTCGTCTCTCTCTCTCCGTGTCTGTGTTTCTCTGTCTCTGCATGTCTCTTTTCCTGTCTATCCATGTCTTTCTCGGTATTTTTGACTCTCCTTGTCTTCCTTTATCTCTCCCTGGCTTCCTATATCTATGTCTTTCGCTGCCTGTGTCTTTTTCTCTATCCATGTCTTTTTCTGTCTCCATGTCTTTTTCTGTCTCCATGTCTTTTTCTGTCTCCATGTCTTTTTCTGTCTCCATGTCTTTTTCTGTCTCCATGTCTGTTTCTGTCTCCATGTCTTTTTCTCTATCCATGTCTTTTTCTGTCTCCATGTCTTTTTCTGTCTCCATGTCTTTTTCTGTCTCCATGTCTTTTTCTGTCTCCATGTCTTTTTCTGTCTCCATGTCTGTTTGTCTCTGCTTGTCTGTTTTTCTGTCTACTTGTCTTG
Source organism: Epicauta chinensis (assembly GCA_021725515.1). Lineage (NCBI taxonomy): Eukaryota > Metazoa > Arthropoda > Insecta > Coleoptera > Meloidae > Epicauta > Epicauta chinensis. The sequence continues at coordinate 9,662 of JAEDXX010000104.1, read as the reverse complement.
CTCTCTCTTTCCCTGTCTTTCTCTGTCTGTGCCTTTCTGTCTATCCAGGTCTTTTTCTGTCTCTCTGTCTCTCCCTGGTTTTTACTGTGTTTCTCGGTCTCTTCCTTTGCCTGGTTCTGTCTATCCATGTCTTTCTATGTCCCTTCCTATTTTCTTTAGACTCTACATGTGTTTCTCTGTCTCTGTTTCCTTGTCTTTTTCAATATTCTTGTCTCTGCCTCTGCCTGTGTTTCTCTGTCTCTGTCTGTGTCTTTCTCTGACATCTCCCTGTCTCTTCCTCTTGTGCTGTCTCTCTCACTGTTTTTCTTGCTTCTCCGTGTTTTTTATGCCTGCTTGTTTCTCAACGACTCCCCATATTTCTTTCTGTCTTTTTCTTGTCTCTTTGTGATTTCTCCGTTTCCCTTTCTCTCTATGACTCCCTGTGCCTCCACATCTCTCTCTTCTTGACTTTCCGTACTTTTTCCTACATTTTCGTCTGTTTTTATCTTGTTCTTTCTTTTATCATCCATGGATTTGCCTATCTCTTTCTGTTTCTACGCAATTTCTATTGTTGCTTCTTATTTCTATCTGTCTTTCACTGTTTCACTATATCTCGACAATATTGAATGCTATAATTTTTGAGGAGATCTTATACTTGTCTGTACAACGGACAGTTTTTCTTAATTTATGCTGAGAGAACATAGCTAAAGTCGGTACAAAATTTTTCTTCGACATTTTCTCATGGGTTCAATTACTAATTTAATCTTACAATCAGTGCTTTTTGGTGCACTTATAATTTAATCGGATTTTGTTGGAATGCCATGTCTGTATATTGAACGATTCTAACGTCCTTGAACAGCGACAGTAGTTCAAACGTCACGTAACATTTTGAACTAAACATTTTTTTTGTGTGGTAGGTAAGTTGTGTTTAATAAGAACTGTAAATATTTCAATAATTTAATAATTTTGTTTTCTAGTTCCATTATTAACATTTCACTTTTTCGGAAATGTTTCAATAGGAAAATAATTCAATTAGATTTGGCAGTTTTGGAACACGTGTCAACCGCTAACCTCAAAATAAAATGTCCAATATTCCATTTGCTAGTAAGTCGAAAAATTGGCTCATTTCACTGAGAATTAATAAAAATCCGTTTAGTTCGTAGTTCAACGGGAATCACCGTTTTCAAGGGTCTGCCCAATGTTGAGAATTTGCCAGAATTCCAGCCGGTTACCAGTAAAGCGTGTAAAACGTTTTTATTCAGTCCTGATGGCCGTTATTTCAGTTACGTTGATGGTTTATGGTAAATTTTCAATGTGCCAGATCAATTTTATTTATTATTAAACTTGATTTATAGTTTGAAGATCGTTGCAACGGAAACATGGAAAATATTGGCAACAATTGAGAATACGAAAACGTCCCATTTAGCCTTCTCACCTAAAGGTACATTTTTGATGAGTTGGGAACAATTTATTGTAACGAAAACCGATCCACAAGGCAAGCCGAACTTAAATATTTATAAGACCGAGAACGGAGAATTGGTGAAGAGTTTCGTTCACAAAAAACAAACAAATTGGTAAAGAAACCGTGCATTGCCTTTGGACGCTTTAATCTTGTCAATTTTTATCAGGGAGCCCCAATGGAGTGTTGATGAGAAACTATGCACACGTATTGTTAATAATGATATTGTTTTCTATGAAGATTTAAATTTTGAACGTATTGTTGCTCGATTAAATTGTTATAAATTCACATCGTACAGTTTATCGCCAAATGTTGGTACTTATTTTGTTTTAACACACATTGCTGGCACGTCCGGTCAACCATCATTTGGGAAAATCTTTAAATATCCAAATTTTGGCACCCAAGATGCTGTCGCCAATAAAAGCTTCTTTCAAGCTGATAAAGTTGAATTTTATTGGAATGGAAAAGGCAATAATGCCTTACTATTAACGAGCACCGAAGTCGATAAAACTGGTGGTTCTTATTATGGTAAACAGGGTCTACATTTTATGAGTATCACCGGTGAAACGGCGATGATCACGATGAGTAAAGAAGGCCCGATCTATAGTGTGGCTTGGTCACCGAAAAATCACGAATTTTGCGTGATTTACGGTTTCGTGCCAGCTAAGGCGACAATTTTCAATTTAAAATGCGAGCCAGTCTTTGAATTTGGTACGGGACCACGGAATGCGATCCATTATAATCCACATGGAAATCTAGTGCTATTGGGAGGTTTTGGCAATTTACGGGGACATGTCGAAATTTGGGACACAGCAACACGCAAACTAATCGGTTCGATTTGTAGTATTTTCAACAGAATCCGTTTTTTAAATCGTTAAAAATTACAGGATCTTGTGAGGCTGCCGATACAACACTATTACACTGGGCACCGGATGGTGAACACTTCCTAACTGCCACAACAGCACCTCGATTACGGATTGGTAACGGACATAAAATCTGGCACTATTCCGGCGTTCTTCTCCACGAGAAATTAATGGGACAACAGGAAGAATTGTACGATGTTTGTTGGAAGAATTACCCGAAGCATACTTTCAAAGAACCGGAAATTACATCGAAGAAAATCGAGGGTATTCAATCTAGTCAACCGTTAGCATCGAAAGAGGTGTATCGACCGCCGTCCGCCCGGAACCGTCCAACTATTAGTTTTAAATTGGACGATGATGAACCAGCTGGAGCTGGCAAGTCCGGTAATTTGTTCGAGTTCCGTTATGAAAATCCAATTCTACGTTTTCTCTCATACAGATGCCCAATCGAAAGCTGCACTGAAACAGAAAAAGAAGCGTGAAGCTAAGAAGGCGCGTAAACAGGAAAGTGGCGGTGATGGGGAGAGTAGCAATCCCGGATTTGTTAGTAATGTGAAAATTACATTAACTGGGGATCCGGAGAAGGATAAAAAATTGAAGAATTTAAAAAAGGTATATTCTTCATAATTAGTTAATTATCGATATCTATATTCTACATGTATATATAAATACATGAAACAAAGTCGTGTTTACCATTTATAACTCAAAAACGGCTGTACCGATTTTAACGATTTTTGATTTGTTGGATTCGTCCCCGAATAGCAGAATAACTACTAAAAAAAGTTATGAAGAGAATTATTTTTTAAATAATTTTGGAAATAAGTTTGGACAATTTGGCGGTACATTTAAAACTGCAAAAAGGGACTCCGTTAACATTTTTTTTTAACAAATAAATGGGGCAGCAGTTTTTTCAGACAGACAACTTTTAAAAACTAGTGAATCCTTCAACAAGTTCCTAGATTTTAGTTTGTAACTAATAAGGCTCTCACCGTCTGTGCTTACAATTTACTGACGTAACTGCTGTTATACTAAATTCATCGGGGTTCCTAGATTTAAGTTGGTACCCTTCAATATAGTGATATTTCTAGGGATTTATTTGTTTGTGTCCATATCCGCTAACAGTTCTGAGATTACGTTCTTTGTTTAACCAGATATCTGTCAAATCTAGTAACTCTTTGGCCGGTGAATTTAGTATACTACTGTAGCCGTAATCTTATTTACAACCATATTCTGTCTTTATTCATTAAAGGTTATAATCGATTAGCTATCTTCGTCTGTAGATTTATAATCTATGGTTGCATGATAGAAAGTCTAACATGTGTTTGCCTTCAGTCTGTGATGTCACACGGAAGCCACTTATGTTCAATGCTCTTACTGCGTCAGGTCCTTAATACCTAAATTATGCAATTGTATATAAATTTGGACACTTATGCTCTATCTTTATTTAACAAAGTTTAGTATCAGTTAGCTATAATGTACTATGTATTGGCTACAGTTGCGCGATCTAAAGTCTAACGTAAATTATGTATGCTTCTTGAAATACCTAACGTTTCTCCTTTTATTTCTTTTGCTTATAACAAATTACCCAAAACAATATAAATAAAAATACCTCAAAAAATTAATAAACAAAAAAACAGTTGGTTAGATTTTGGAAAGACCCTTAAGACTCTTCAACCATGCTGGGAAGCCCCAGTAAACAACCATTCAATTTTCAAAAGAGTTTTGTAAATAAATCATTGAGGGTACGGTGTAAAAAATGCGTTAGTTATAAAGTATGTCACCTCCAAAGAAGCTAAAAACTTCTTTTTTTTAAATTTTATGTGCATAAATATTTGTATAATTGACTGACTCATCACGATATCTCCGAAACTATCCGTCCGATAGACTTTAAATTTGGCACATATATTTCTTTCGTGATGTAAACGCTCAAAAAAGACTTTTAAAAATTCGCTCTCTAACGGTGTTAAAAAGGGCATTAAAATTTCAATACCTTGAATTAGTTAATAATTAAGTAATTATTTTGTTGTTTTTAGAAATTGGATGCTATCGAGAAATTAAAAGAACAACAATTACAAGGGAAACCATTGGAAATCAATCAGTTGGCTAAATTGAAAACAGAAGATGAATTATTGAAAGAATTAGCCGAATTGCAAGTGTAGATGTTGAAGAATTTCACGGACTGTTATGGTTTGTTTTTATTTTTAATATAAATCACATAAATAAAGAAGAATTTAAATAATTTTCTTTTACAAAAAATAACAATCTCCGATTAAATTAAACTAAAAATATTCGATTAAGCCAATCTACTAATTTTGGAATCGATTAACAAATTTGGCCCACAATTTTTTTAAATTTCTACTAACGATATGATTCTCTCCTATATTAAATTCATCGACCAAAGGGTTTCTAGATTTAAGTTGGTACCCCTGAATATATTAATATTTTTAGGGATTTATTTGTTTGTGTCCATATCCCCGCTTAAAATCCTGGGTTTACGTATTTTGTTTAAGAAGACATCTGTCAAAGGAACCCTTTGCTCTATGAATTCACTATGTATTTCTTTTGTTATTTAAAAATAACACAACTATTATTATCCTACTGACTATTGTTATTTGGTTAAAAGTGGATTAAATATGGATAAATTCACGAATTTCTGCCTGTTTAAAATGATATAAATTGCAATATGAATGCAGTCTTATGAGATCGTTACGATCAAACAATTCTAACGTTGAATTATATCACAGTAATAATATGATCTTTTACATATTACAAGAAAGAAAGATTATTTGTCACGTTACATAGTCTTCACGATATGTGTTACTTGAAATAGAGAAAATTGGCAAATCAAACAGGCATATTGAAAGCATTCAATGTGTCCATTTGATTCGTTCTCCCTGTATACGAAGACTGATTTATCTACAGTTTTTAAAGTGCCGTACGTTCATCATAAACGATCACCGCTTCATTATCAACCAACGAATCGGTGTCTTTATGCAAAAACTGACTTCTCGATTTACTTAATGCTATAATAGCCGCTTCATCGTTGCGCATACGATTCTTACGTTTTTTACTAAAATTCACCTGAAATTATATTGATTATATTTTCGAAAGAAAAAAAAATATAGAGAATTTCTAACTTTAGCGTAAAGATCGTTTAGGTCGTCTTCCGTAGAAAGGGGTCGAGGTTTCGAGCGCACCCAAGCTGGTAGACTGCGTGTTTTTAATGTGGGTTCGTTGTTCTTCTGGTCGTCATTAGCACAGACTTCATCTAAAACTGATTATTTTTCTTTTATGTAGTTTTGTTGGATTTATAGTGGAACGACTTACTGCTACTGGAAGCGTATTGCACGTTTTGGGCGGAAAATTCCGAAATCTCCGGCATTGGTGTTTTCGGTACAATTTCGCCGTTATTTGTAGGCATCGAAAGTTGTATTGGTTGGCTGACAGGTCGTTGTTTTTTGCTAGGATTACTATTCTACAATTGAATCAATTTTATTATTTATGAATGTAGAGATTTGACGCGGTTTTTACTTGTGTAGGTCCTGGATGACTACTGCTTCGCGGCACTGGAGCACATAATCCAGTGCATTGTTTGCATTGTGTACGATTGGCTTGTTGCCAGACCGTTGTTGGTGTTGTTGTTGTATTCACTATGCGATTTGTATAGCCCCATTTAGAGCCTTTCTGTTGTTCAGCATACACAGCCGTTTGATGATTTGCTTGGTAATTCGTTGATGTTGATGCACTGATTGGTGGCGGTGGGGGGATTTGTGAAGTTCCATCTGTTTTCCGGAAACCTGTCCAATCAACATTTCCAATATTAAAACGGAAATCAATCAATCGCACACAATTATACACACTCACAGTAATGCTTATCTTTACGTGGCATAATACAGCAACGATAGAAGAGAAACGCGCAAAATAAACAAACAACCAATGCTGCACCACAAAAGACCGCCGCTAAGATTGGAAGACGTTCAGCCGAAATACGCCAGCCTCTTGATGAGGCAGTTGTCGGTTCTGGCCACATGCTGGCCGTTAACGTAACCCACTGTTGTTGCAGCACGTGGCTGCCAGGCTTTTCGTCCAACATATAGCCCTCATCATCTATAATTTCGTCGAACATAATCACATTAAAATTAATTGGAACAATTTTGAAATATTTACGCGAAATTTGGCAATGATTATTGGGAAAAATCTAAAAATAATCGACGCGATTTGAAGACGAACGAAGGGGTGAAACGGTAAGTAATTTAACAGTTTCGCAATTTAATACTCACGACATTACGGTTTTCCCCCGAATTGATCGTTTCGTCTTTATACAGTCAACAACTCAGTGTTTTATTAACAACTGTTTGAATATTCAATGACACTCAATACCGACTTAATCCTCTTTTAGTTTAACTTTAATTGAAAAACATTTTCTAAACAAGAACCTTGAGAGGATATTGTCGTGTCCCATTAAATATTATTCCATTGAATTGATAAGACAACAATAATAATAGACCTTCGCTATAATAACAGCATATTATATACATCGTCTAATAATTTATATACGTATTTCTTTGATTAATTTCCAACATTATATAACTACTGTTTTCGGAAATGTGTGTCGGAACTTATTTACATTGCCAGCATGCACACTGCTGCGTATTGATGGAAAAATATATTGTGACCCGAATTTTCGAACAACAATTTACATCAGATTATTTATAAATAATTCTGATAAATATAAACAAATTCAACAAAATAATAATAATTTTACCTTGGTATTTATTTAAATCGACATATCGGTCAACTTTTGGATCCATCACGTTGCGTATATTCGATGTAATAGAATATGATTTATTTAAACATTTTATAAATATATATTTTTTTTAAACTAATGATAAATAAACACGGTATTATCTAGTAGTCGTAACAGATATATATGTACACAACGAAAACAAATGACTGTTGCGACTGTATAAACCCGGCGCCAACTACAGATATTATAGTTGGCGTGGGGCGCCAGCGCCGCGACGATCCACCGACGCTTTTGACTCACACCACACATGACGTCACAATCCAACCCTCACACTAATAATAATGATAATAATAGATAAAAATAGAAATAATAAATGCACAATGGATGCGAATTGTTAAATAATAAAAAAATTATTTATAAATGGACGCACGATAATTATTTGAAAATTTATAGTTTCATTGGTACCAAACGACGTCAGTTGTCGATTGTAAATTATAAATGTTTTATTAACAATTTATTCGGTAATTATATTAAAACATAAACAAAAAAACAGTACCAATAATTATTAACGCAAATATAGAGATCTTTTGGTTTAGAATAAAAGATTCATTTTTACTTACATTTAATGTTATGATTGTTTAATTTATAGTAGAAATTAACTTGAAATTAATTGTTTCACATCAATAAAAATCAGAAATTGTAAATAAACGATGAACAATAAGCGGGCATAACGCCTATATTTAGACAACTGTATATACACGAGTACAATCGCCTACACACCGTCCAATACTTGAGTGCCCTCTGCAACTATTCTCTATGTACTAAATTCTTTTGTGGTTATGCAACCAGTTATGTTCTTCTAGGGTTATCCATCAGATATATAATTAGTTGCATATTCGATTTTTGGTGTATGTAATGGAACTAGAGCAGGGTTGGCCAACAAGTCAATCACTAACAATAAGACAATTTTAATCGATCATTCACTATATCTTTATTTAACTCAACTGGTATGCCATAGCTTTTTTTATTAGTGCCTGTGTTAAAAATCATTCACAACTCTAGAGACACTTGTGGGTCGTGTCAGTTGATTTTTTCATTGTGTATGTGATTGTGAAGATAAACTTTGAATGGTGGCCAACTGAAGGGTTACAATAGGACGCAAGGCAGTCGGATCAAGTAAAATCCTACAATCGTTTCACTACAACAAATCGACTACAATTCGATAGCGACACAATTTTTATGGCCAAAAGTAGATCTTCCGGATACAAAAGTTAGCCACCCCTAAACTAGAGTCTTATAACAGGAAGGATCATTAACATTCTACAATTTACATAAACCATGTACCTAATAAAATTGATCCTTTTTTCATGACATAAGGGAAAATTCAGAATGGTTATTATCAATTATATTAGAAAACATCCGTACTTATATAAGCCATTCACTGACCCACTCTCATCACGATATCTCCGGAACTATCCGTCCGATCGACTTTAAATTTGGCACATACGTTCCTTTTGTGATGTAGATAGATGTTCATTAAAAAAGAATTTTTGAAAATTCGACCCCTAAGGCGGTTAAAACGGGCATTAAAGTTTTAATTTGTTGGAAAATAGGCCGTTGTGGAAATAAGTTTTGATATTTTAGCAGTTTCATTTTAAAATGAAATAATTAATATTGTTCATTTTGTGAATAAAATCCAACGAACGGACGGGACGAAGTCTGCCAGTTCCCTAGTAATGCAAATGTATAAAACGTATCAGATATAAGTAAAAAAGTAAAAATAAATTTCTTTTGCTCAAGAAAATTTCGCGTTAAAAACTATCTACAACATTAAGAAGCGTTTAGTGGCACGCTGCCAAAGGACCAAAATGAATAATTCTAGAAATAGTGATGAGCAAAGCAAGACCAAGACCAAGACTATAATAGTCATGGTATCGGTCTTGGTCTTGCCTAATCAGTCTTGGTCTTGGTCTTGCACAAATGTTTCTAGTGTTAGTCTTTTTGTAGGTATAAATTATAAATTATGCAAAGCTCCCAAATGGAGAAACTTCAAAGAAAATATTTATTATACCTACTCGGTATCAAAAACTTCATGTTTTTTGTTAGTATTGTAAATTGTTTGTTAGGGGCCGGTTTCAAGAGATTTTGCACACGGGCGGCTCATACGCACGCGGGGGGGCTGATCCAGATATAGGAACAAAGACCACTTACACCGAGGACATTCTTATAGGTACCTTTTTTCAAACAGTGGTAAAGTTTCTTTATTTTTAAATTTAGTGTTAAAATCTAATAAAGAAAACTAAAAATTTCAAGTAGAAAAAATGTTTCGTGCCAAGAAAAGAATCTATTAAAAGTGTTTCGAATAGTTTAACTAATAAATTCACCGGAAGTAATAATTTTCCTTTAGTCTTGCATATTCGGTCTTGGTCTTGGTCTTGTTGTATAGAGACAGTCTTGGTCTTGCATTTTTACAAGACCAAGACCAAGACCAATTTTGCTCATCACTATCTAGAAATCAAAAGTCAGCAGGCTATAAAATCGATACGAAATTTGGTCTACTGTACAGATTTGCTAAAAATTGTGTAGTGAAGAATAAGGGTGTTTTAGACGAGAG